>JAVGWX010000008.1:16335250-16787750 GCA_036924085.1 Ariolimax columbianus
CTACATCCACTACTACACCTGTTCTACTACATCCACTACTACACCTGTTCTACTACATCCACTACTACACCTGTTCTACTACATCCACTACTACACCTGTTCTACTACATCCACTACTGCTTCTGTTGCGTGAAGTTGGACTAAGTATCAAAGGAAGCTCCACAAATTCTATGCCTTTGATGCAATATCATACTCCACAACTCGAATAAAAAATGGGTTACTACAGAAGAAGACGTGACTCTTCAAAATTGTTCTCTTGTCTTCACACCTTTTCTATATTCTGTTGTTTATAAGCCAGCGTGTGTGCGCGCGCGCGCCAACACACACACACATACACATACTCACTTCCCCGTACACATATATACACTTGCTAGTACACATATATATATACACTCGCCAGTACACATATATACACTCGCCAGAACACATATATACACTCGCCAGCATACACACAGTAACTAACCCGTACACACACACACACACACACATATATATATATATATATATATATATATATACACTCGCCAACACACACATACATACAGTCGCCAACACACAGCATACACTCGCCAACACACAACATACACTCGCCAACACACATACATTCACTCGCTAACACACATGCATTCACTCGCCAACACACATACATTCACTCGCTAACACACATGCATTCACTCGCCAACACACATACATTCACTCGCCAACACACATGCATTCACTCGCCAACACACATGCATTCACTCGCCAACACACATGCATTCACTCGCCAACACACATGCATTCACTCGCCAACACACATGCATTCACTCGCCAACACACATGCATTCACTCGCCAACACACATACATTCACTCGCCAACACACATACATTCACTCGCCAACACACATACATTCACTCGTCAACACACATGCATTCACTCGCCAACACACAACATACACTCGCCAACACACATACATTCCCTCGCTAACACACATGCATTCACTCGCCAACACACATGCATTCACTCGCCAACACACATACATTCACTCGCCAACACACATACATTCCCTCGCCAACACACATACATTCACTCGCCAACACACATGCATTCACTCGCCAACACACATGCATTCACTCGAAAACACACATACATTCACTCGCCAACACACATACATTCCCTCGCCAACACACATACATACATTCGCCAGCGCAGACACACTAACTTACCCGTACACGCTCAAACGCACACACTTTACGGTTTCAGACACACACACATTCACCTCCATCTCTTTCTGTCTCTATCTGACTCTTACCTCTATTCCTTTAGACAAACACATTCCCTTCATCTTTTACTCTCCCCTTCCCTTTCTCTTCGCCCTCCCTCTCTTTATCTACCTCGCTCTCTCTCTCTTTCTCTCTCTCTAACGGCCCCCCCCACCCGCCCCCACCACACTCCTATCTGAACCCTACTCCTTTAGCCACACATTCCCTCATCTTTTACATTCCTCCCTTCTGCCTATTTCTCTCTCCCTCTTCCCCTCCCCTCTTTTGTCCTCTCCCCGTCTCCCTCTACCCTTATCTCTGTTCCCCTCCCCTCTCTCACTCTCTCACACACACATAATCTGGCAAACCCTAATACTTCCACACAAACCCCTTTCCCTCCCCACCTCTCTAATGTGCACACAGAATCTGATAAGCCCTAATTCACACACAACACCCGCCTCCCCCTATCTTCCTCTACCCCCCCCACACACATAATCTGACAAGCCCTAATTCACCCACACAACCCCTCTCCCACCTCTCTCACACATACACAGAATCTGACAAGCCCTAATTCACCTACACAACCCCCCTCCCACCCACCTCTCTCACACACACATAATCTGACAAGCCCTAATTCACCCACACAACCCCCACCCACACACACAATCTGACAAGCCCTAATTCACCCACACAACCCCCCCCCACCCACCTCTCTCACACACACATAATCTGACAAGCCCTAATTCACCCACACAAAACCTCTCACACACACTTAATCTGACAAGCCCTAATTCACCCACACAACCCCCCCCCCCACCACCTCTCCCACACACACATAATCTGACAAGCCCTAATTCACCCACACAACTCCCACCCACACACACAAAATCTGACAAGCCCTAATTCACCCACACAAAACCTCTCTCACACACACTTAATCTGACAAGCCCTAATTTACCCACACAACCCCCCACCCCCACCTCTCTCACACACACACACATAATCTGACAAGCCCTAATTCACCCACACAAAACCTCTCACACACACATGATCTGACAAGCCCTAATTCACCCACACAACCCCCCCCCCCCCACCTCTCTCTCACACACACATAATCTGACAAGCCCTAATTCACCCACACAAACACCCCCACCTCTCTCACACACACAAACCCATAATCTGATAAGCCCTAATTCACCCACACAAACACCCACCTCTCTCTCACACTCACACACAAACCCATAATCTGGCAAGCCCTAATTCACCCACACAACCCCCTCCCATACTCTCACACACATACATAATCTGACAAGCCCTAATTCACCCACACAACCTCACCCACCTCTCTCACACACAGAGAATCTGACAAGCCCTAATTCACCCACACAAACCCCTTCCAGATTCCAATCACCATAAACAGGAAAGCCCCAACACAACACAACGGTCGCTATACAGCTAGAATACCTTAATACTCATTCAAATCCGAACAGATGTCTTCTGTGTACTCGCCTCCTCACCCGCCTCTTCTCCCTCGCCATTTCCTCCATTCCTCATAACGGCTTGTAATTCTGTTCTCGCTGGCTCCTCTTTCGCTCATTAACATCGCGTGCGACGCCTCCTATTCCAGACCTCACTCCACACCATACCCTCCCTCCTTTCACATAAAAGCGCATTCCTTGGATGGTCTACCTCAACCCCATTTGATTATACCCCACCCTCCCTTACTGACATCTCCAACCAAAATGTATACTCCAAAACCCCCATTTTTACTAAATGGTAGACCATTAGCAGACACTGCTGTCGGGGATGAAGTGTTGAAGAGACTTTATTTATACTCCTCATATTTAAATGATGTGGAGGGGACAGCGTGGTCTAGTGGTTAAGTGACACGTCTCACAACCAGAATGTGCTGGGTTCGATCCCCATTACAGCACCGGTCGTTACCCCGGGGAAGCAAACCCTTAGAAAATGCAGGAGGAAGCAGACCCTTACATAAAATGCATGCTGAAGTCGGATGCACTGGGCCGACAGGCGCAAAATAAAAACCACAGTGCAACGCACACCACCTTGGGGATTAGAGAAATAAGGTGAACGCACAAACAAAAAACCCACACAAAAAATTATGTGGGGTGTGACCGGAATCTTTTCCACGCTGACGTTTTTTACCTAACAAAAAAGCCAGGTAACCATTTACAGCTGGGTTGACTAGCGTATTCCTTTCCAGTGCCTTTGTCGTGAGAAGCTAGTGAATGTGAGAGAGAGAGGAGCGGAAAGAGTAAGAGAGAGAACGAGGACGCGAAGAGAGGTGAGGAGAAAAGAAAGAGGAAGGGAGAGAGTGAGATAGATAGAAAGCAAGAGAGTGAGAGGCCCTCTGCCACACTTGTATTTGCCAAAGAGGTCCCCAACCTTATGAAATAATTGGATCGGACCATATTCCATAGTCGTAAGTGTTCAATGACGGAAGACTAGCCCAAGATGGACGAGACATGTGGTTCGCATTCCTGATGAGCGCATCATCTAACAGAAGATATACAGCATCATCATCATCAGCTGCCCTGCCTGTTGACATTGGCGGTCGTGGACCGCCATCTCATTCTATCACGTGTGCCGTTTACCAACTCTTTTGTTGATTGTCGCTTGTGCCATTCTCTCAGGCAGTGAAACATTTTCTCTCTTTGGCTTCCTCAGTCTCTATTTCTTGATAACTTTCCCGTTGTCACGGAGTGCAACAAGCCGCCTCTTCTCATAACATGCCCGAACAAGGATGGCTGCCTTGTTCCTATCTTTGGAATAAGTTGTCTTTGTGCCTCTTGGAGTACGCTATTAGTCTTCTTCATTAGTGTTCTTCATTAGTTTTCTTCATTAGTGTTCTTCATTAGTGTTCTTCATTAGTCTTCTTCATTAGTCTTCTTCATTAGCCTTCTTCATTAGTGTTCTTCATTAGTGTTCTTCATTAGTCTTCTTCATTAGTGTTCTTCATTAGTGTTCTTCATTAGTGTTCTTCATTAGTGTTCTTCATTAGTCTTCTTCATTAGTGTTCTTCATTAGTGTTCTTCATTAGTTCATTAGTGTTCTTCATTAGTGTTTTTCATTAGTCTTCTTCATTAACCTACCTCAACTGGACAGACACAACAACAAAACCTATCTCACCTGAACAGAAATACATCAAAACCTACTTCACCTGGACAGAAGCAAAAATAAAGCATAACATGGACAGACACAAAAACAAAACCTACTTCACCTGTACAGACACGAAAACAAAACCTGCCTCACCTGGACAGACACAAAAACAAAGCCTACCTCACCTGGACAGACACAAAAACAAAGCCTACCTCACCTGGACAGACACAAAAACAAAGCCTACCTCACCTGGACAGAAACAAAAATAAAGCCTACCTCACCTGGACAGAAACAAAAATAAAGCCTACCTCACCTGGACAGAAACAAAAATAAAGCCTACCTCACCTGGACAGACACAAAAACAAAGCCTACCTCACCTGGACAGACACAAAAACAAATCCTACCTCACCTGGACAGACACAAAAATAAAGCCTACCTCACCTGGACAAGCAAAAATAAAGCCTACCTCACCTGGACAGACACAAAAACAAATCCTACCTCACCTGGACAGACACAAAAACAAAACCTCTTCACCTGGACAGACACAAAAATAAAGCCTACCTCACCTGGACAGACACAAAAACAAAACCTCTTCACCTGGACAGACACAAAAATAAAGCCTACCTCACCTGGACAGACACAAAAACAAAACCTCTTCACCTGGACAGACACAAAAATAAAGCCTACCTCACCTGGACAGACACAAAAATAAAACCTCTTCACCTGGACAGACACAAAAATAAAGCCTACCTCACCTGGACAGACACAAAAACAAAACCTCTTCACCTGGACAGACACAAAAATAAAGCCTACCTCACCTGGACAGACACAAAAACAAAACCTCTTCACCTGGACAGACACAAAAATAAAGCCTACCTCACCTGGACAAGCAAAAATAAAGCCCGCCTCACCTGGACAGACACAAAAACAAATCCTACCTCACCTGGACAGACACAAAAACAAAACCTCTTCACCTGGACAGACACAAACATAAAGCCTACCTCACCTGGACAGACACAAAAACAAAACCTCTTCACCTGGACAGACACAAAAATAAAGCCTACCTCACCTGGACAGACACAAAAACAAAACCGCTTCACCTGGACAGACACAAAAATAAAGCCTACCTCACCTGGACAGACACAAAAACAAAACCTCTTCACCTGGACAGACACAAAAATAAAGCCTACCTCACCTGGACAGACACAAAAACAAAACCTCTTCACCTGGACAGACACAAAAATAAAGCCTACCTCACCTGGACAGACACAAAAACAAAACCTCTTCACCTGGACAGACACAAAAATAAAGCCTACCTCACCTGGACAGACACAAAAACAAAACCTCTTCACCTGGACAGACACAAAAATAAAGCCTACCTCACCTGGACAGACACAAAAACAAAACCTCCTCACCTGGACAGACACAAAAACAAAACCTCTTCACCTGGACAGACACAAAACATACCATACATATATATTTTATTATCGCTGTTTGACCTTCATTGTCGCTGCGTCCTCGAGTAATGTGTCCTCTAACTGGCTATGTAGGTTTCACAGTTGACGAGTAATGCAAACAGTAAAAGGGCAGACTGTTGGAGAAGACACGTAACAGAACTTGACGTATAATCTCACAACAGCACACGCCTTACAGTGAGTCAGTCAAGTAACATAACTAGACACATCATCTCATAACAGCACACGCCTTACAGTGAGTCAGTCAAGTAACACAACTGGACACATCATCTCACAACAGCACACGCCTTACAGTGAGTCAGTCAAGTAACAGAACTGGACGTATCATCTCACAACAGCACACGCCTTACAGTGGAGTCAGTCAAGTAACATAACTAGACACATCATCTCACAACAGCACACGCCTTACAGTGGAGTCAGTCAAGTAACAGAACTAGACACATCATCTCACAACAGCACATGCCTTACAGTGGAGTCAGTCAAGTAACATAACTAGACACATCATCTCACAACAGCACATGCCTTACAGTGGAGTCAGTCAAGTAACATAACTAGACACATCATCTGACAACAGCATACGCCTTACAGTGGAGTCAGTTAAGTAACATAACTAGACACATCATCTCACAACAGCACATGCCTTACAGTGGAGTTAGTCAAGTAACAGAACTGGACGCATCATCTCACAAAAGCACACGCCTCATTGAGTTATTAATGTAGATTAGGAAGCACGAGTGATTATAGTAGATGTGGGAAACTCGAGTGATTATAGTAGATATGGAAAACTCGAGTGATTATAGTAGATATGGGAAACTCGAGTGATTATAGTAGATATGGGAAACTCGAGTGATTATAGTAGATGTGGGAAACTCGAGTGATTATAGTAGATATGGGAAAGTCGAGTGATTGTAGTAGATATGGGAAAGTCGAGTCATTGTAGTAGATATGGGAAACGTAAGTGATTGTAGGCGACATGGTAAACTCATCAAACGATTGTAGTAGATATGTAAGGTAATAAGACATTCATCAGTGATAATAGATCACCACATATAAAACCCATTAACTTAATGATATGGACGCAAGAACCGACACTCACTAATATGAAGGTTTGGAAGGACATGGGCATACTTTTTATGTCAATTTACTAGTGATATGAAAACCAGACTAACAATACGGCCTACTTCTCAAGATTTCTAAATAGAAACTCGATTATATGTTAGTTTGAGTGTTTTGTTGTTGGCGAAATACGGTCGTTTTAGCCGCAAAGCCATTTCGGTTATGTCAGGACTTGTTGGTCAGTCCATACAACCGTAATCCTAGCTTGAACTCTAGAACTGGCGACAAACCCTTGACTATGAAAAGGGCTAATGTAAAAGTTTAAATCTGACTAAAGTATGTATCGGTACCGTACGTACATTGATGAATAGGGAGAACGTGAGAAAAGTCATGACTCATGTGGCAAGTCTCCTCTTCGCGAGGGATTTGGCGTGGCGGCTGTGCTGTAAACACTTCAAAAATCGTTTCTTTGTTGGTTTCGAATGCTTATAACGAGTAGATTTTCTCTTTTGTGCTCCCTGAAAAGGACATTAATTGGCGGGTTGCAGTAGCTTTCCCGAGCTTTGCTGATGAGGGTGAACCGCGGTCCTCCATGCGGTTGTGCTATGATTGGCTTCATCTGCGTGTCACTCACTACTACGGGGATCACGTCGATCGATCATCCCATTAGTCAGGCTGCCATGAAAACAGCCCGTTTCTAGGGATGGCTACAAGTAAGCCAAGGTGAGGGTCTTGGCCAGTATATTTTGCCTGACCCTGACTAACATGTCTGACCAGTATATTTTGCCTGACCCTAACTAACATATCTGATCAGTATGTTGTGCTTGACTAGACGCTAGTCTTCCTCCCACAAAAATCGTTTAAACATATCTCACGACAAGAAACACCGGACACGACACATGCTACATCAGAAAACGAGTAACTGTTTGAATGGACATCATATACGTGTCGAAAACTATATTGATTAGTAAATCTGTCTACAACAGGATACCCGATATCTTCTAACAGTGCAATAACAATACAACAATAGTACGCTTTAGCGACCAGGGCTGTCGCGTCGAATGACCAATGTCCATGACTACGTCTGATGACCGCGTCCCAGACGGCCTGCAGTCTGTCGGAGAAGTGCGGATCTGATTGAGCAGGGAGAAGACCTCAAGACGCTACCATCAAATGGTTTCATAATCATACACTGTTAGACGTCAACTTAAACGTATTTAAAGAAAGTAGTCGTTGGTCAGGCCCGATATTACTATCTCCATGGGGCGTGACCGTCTCTTCTCTACATATTCAGGCATCAACTTGAATGTATTTAAAGAAAGTTCGAATTGGTCAGGCCCGATATTACTATCTCCATGGGGCGTGACCGTCTCTTCTCTACATATTCAGGCATCAACTTGAATGTATTTAAAGAAAGTTCGAGCTGCGACAGTCGCTTCATGATGTCAGTTCTTCGGTAGAAGCCTGGGTTCATCGCTGGAGCTACGGAGTTGGTGCTTTGTGCGATGCTCTCAGCAGGCGGGGATACCTTTCTGTTGAGAGAGACTGAGCCATATGGGGAAGCCCGAGGCGATGAAGTCGAGTCCTCGTCTTTAACCTTGGTCCGGCCGATATTACTGGTATCTCTATAGGACGTGACCGTCTTTTCTCTAAACTTTCAGGCGCCAAGTTGTTGGACATTCTGAGACTACTGAAATCTTCACAGGGACTGACTTTCTCTAATATTTGCATGATAGGCATATTTAAGACGGATATGGGTAGAGGTTGTCTGTATTTAAGACATATATGGGTAGAGGATGTCTGTATTTAAGACAGATATGGGTAGAGGTCTGTATTTAAGACAGCTATGGGTAGAGGTTGTCTGTATTTAAGACATATATGGGTAGAGATTATCTGTATTTAAGACAGATATGGGTAGAGATTATTAGTATTTAAGACATATATGGGTAGAGATTATCTGTATTTAAGACATATATGGGTAGAGATTATCTGTATTTAAGACAGATATGGGTAGAGATTATCTGTATTTAAAACAGATATGGGTAGAGGTTGTCTGTATTTAAGACAGAAATGGGTAGAGGATGTCTGTATTTATGACAAATATGGGTAGAGGTTATCTGACACTCATTTGACAGAAACTGACAGACATAGACCGTGAGACGCTGAAGAGGAACACGATTGGACAGAGTTGAACTGTCCTTAAGAAACGTGATACCGAGAACGTTTGAATGGCGTAGTGATAGCGCGTTTGCTTTTCAGAACAAAGGTGGCGAGTTCGGCCTCCGTTCTCGATACTCTTCAATCGACACATCTGTAAATGAGTATCTCTTACTGTTATGAAAGGGGAAGAGACGCTAATCCAGCCGTGCAGAACATGCTGACCAGGACATCGCGTCAGGTCAATACACTGACGAGATGTAGATCGGTGGGATCGCCGTAATAGTGAGCGCCACCTAGATGAAGTCAAGCACAGCACAACTTCCTAAAGGACCCCGGCCCACCTTCATCAGCACGCTCTGGATGTCAGGAAAGATACTAAAACCGCCAATTAACGTCCTTTCAGGGCTCACAAAAGAGTAAACGTACTTATTGTGGACATTAAATAATAACTGTTATGGAAGGAATGTCAACGAGGAAGGAAACTCACCCCACCTCATATACAAGATGTGGCTTGTTGAATTTTCACTTCATCAGTGTCTGCTGTGAAACTATCTTTACGGGATCAAGATGCTGAGCAGCGCATGAGCTGCAGTGGTCAGCGACCCATAGCTGACTGCTAGCGTCAGGGCCAGCGAACCAGAGCTACCAAGACCCTTCTACACCTTCATGCGGGGATCCTGTAACAGTCTGCAACAGAGCAGACTGTCTAAGGAGAAGGGATCGACGAGGGAATGCTAACCCGGTACTCAAAAACTGATTGCTGAAGTCGGATGTGTCAGACCGAAGGGTGAAAATATCGCAGTCAAGCTATAAACAACGACACAACGCATTCCGTTCTCTGGACTACATTCTGCTACTTAAGCCCTTTTCAGGGTTTGGTAACGGGAGATTGTGAACGAACGAAGCCAAGCCAAGCCAAACTATCTTTACCTTTTATACAACCGGCCACCTAACGTCTTTTTCAGGGAGCTTAAAAGAGTATTCTTACTCGTTGTGGACAGACAACAACAACGACAGCAACATGTTGTGACACTTATGAAAACAATACCTCCCAGGAGAATGAAAAATGCATCTCCCCATGCTTCTCAACACCATAACTACAACGAACAACGAAACTGAGTTCATTGTAGCTTCCTCTGTTAGTCTGAACGTGAAACGAAAATGTGTCTTTCTTGGTGTTTAGCGGAGAAAGGTAAGCGGGATTTACTTATATGACACGACAATCAGAAGTTTTACAGCAGACTTGAGAAACTCTCCCGTCGGTGCAATCTCACTCCAGATATCTCGCCCGCGCATGCGCTTCTGGTTCTGTATCTCCCTTTCACCGCGTGAGTTGTGTGTACAGTAGCACGGCTGGGTGTCAGCTAGAAGCGAGCAGAGCGTCTTACCAGACAGGGTAGATAATCCTGTGACGTTACAGTGTTATTCCGTCTCATTCATCGCCTCCACCCACTCTCCCATTTTACCTGTCTTTTCTGCTCTCCCTCCATCATTATCCACCATAAGAATATCCATCCCAGAATATTCCACATAATTTGACAAAAAGATGGCGTACCCACTTGCCCGAAACCTACTCTGCATGCAAGAATAAACGATGAAAAATTAAACCATATAATGGGATCAAGATGCTGAGCAGCGCATGAGCTGCAGTGGTCAGCGACCCATAGCTGACTGCTAGGGTCAGGGCCAGCGAACTAGAGCTGCCAAGACCCTTCTACACCTCCACGCGGTGATCCTGGATAACAGGCTGCAGCAGGGCAGACTGGCTAAGGAGAAGGGATCGAAGAGGGAATGCTAACCCGGTACTCAAATGATGCTTGCTGAAGTTGGATGTGTTGGACCGAAAGGTGCAAATATCGCAGTCAAGCTGTAAACTACAAAACAACGCATTCCGTTTTCTGGACTATATTCTGCTACTTAAGCCCTTTCAGGATTTGGTAGCGGGAGATTGAGAACGCTCGCAGAAGAAGAAGAAGAAACCATATAATGATGGAAAGTGAAAGATACGAAATGGAAATCAAGAAAAGAGGAGGGTCGGCGATCAAAGCTATTTTGACCATCATGAGTCGTGTATAGACACTAACGTCAAATGAAAAACGACACACTGTAACAGCAGAAATGAAGAATCTGCGGTAAATATTGGGTGAAACGAGGAGAGACATGATCATCTTCTTCTTCGTACGCTCTCAGACGTCAACCTGAGACGTGATCAGAAACGATGACCTATCAGGAGACTAGCGGGAACAACACCAATATTAGAATACGTCAAAAGGCAGCAACTAAAATGGTTTAGCCACGTAACAAATTACCACACCACAGCACCCTCCATCAAGCAATGCTGTTTAGATACAACGGATTTAAAGCCAGCGGCAGACCACGAAAAAAGGTGGCATACGGAAATATCTGAGACGATGAATACCACTGTGCATAAGGCACACAGACGGACTCGTTCTAAAGATCTCCTCATAACCCCACGCTGAAAGGCGTAACAGGATAAGAGACAAGAAAGAAGATGCGTATATTGACATGCACGTCTTTAGAAACGTGGACATTTATCCAACGAGGAAGAGAATTGATGCCTTTCATATGTAACTATGTTTACAGGTGCCCTGGCCGTAGTCACTGCACTAAAAAGGCTGAAAAATACTGAACTTAATGATTTAAGAGCAGTACTCTGTCAACTATGCCAGCAGTCCGCACCAAAAAGAGTGGTGGTACAGTGGGTTCCATCCCACTGCAACATCCAAGGCAACGAGGTGGCAGACAGACTGGCAAAAGAAGGTGCAAGTGTACCACAACCAGATTATAGTGTGAGCTACGAAGAGTCCAAAAGGCTTATTAGGGCCAGATACATGGCCAAATGGGAAACAGAACATACTGGCTACACAAAAAATGATGCCTATTACCATCTGAACAGAAGAGAGCAGGTCACAACAGACTGATGTACCATCTATTCAATAAATTGAAGATAGGTGGCACTGACGAATGCTCGTGTGGCACAGGGAAAATGACCGCTGAACATCTGCTGCAAAATTGCCCGACGTACGAGGACCAGAGAAAGCACATGTGGCCATCACCAGTGCCAACACTAGACAAGCTCTATGGCAGTGTCGACAGCCTCAGGATGACAGCTGCTTTCTTCGAACAGGTACAGGTTGACGTTTGACAGCGTACGAAGAAGAAGATATGTAACTATATCAGAGAATGGAGCTCGTCTTCTGAATAAATAATAACAATAAGAAAGTTTTGGGTGAGTTAGGGTTGCACAGGTCAATTTATGAGCCGAATCATATTCTGATATTTCAAATGTTTTGGTCACAACATAAGACTTAACACCTTGCTGACAACAATACTGGAAGTAAAGGTGGAAAGTGAGGTAAACAGCGCTAGAAGCCTGGCAGATTGTACCTACAAGGCGTGAGACAAGAGGACTTTTCGAGATGGCTGTCTACCTTAGATGTGGAGATAGTACTTGAACTACTTACTTGAACTACTTTTTCTTTGTTCGTTCTCAATCTCCTGCTATCAAGCCCCGAAAAAAGCTTTGTAAGTAGCGGAATGTAGAGCAGAGAACGGATTGCGCTGTGTCGTGGTTTACAGTTTGACTGCACCTTTCGGTCAACACATCCGACTTCAGTATGCATTTTTTAGTACCGGGTTGCCCTCCCTCTTCGATCCCTTCTACTTAGCCAGTCTGCTCTGTTGCAGCCTGTTATTCAGGATCACGGCGTGGAGGTGTAGAAGGGTCTTGGCAGCTCTTTTTCGCTGGCCATGACGCTAGCAGTCAGCTATGGGTCGCTGACTACTGCAGTTCATGCACTGCTCAGCGTCTTGATCCCAGTACTTGAACTGAACCTACTTACACGTCTGGTTCACTCTTAACTACTTACATGATCGTGCAGTGGTGGCTTTTGTAGCAATCTTTAACATGATGAATTTGCTAGTCCACTGCACAACTCTTGTCAATAATCTTTTACGATGTGTATTGAAATACAGTGGTCCTAATATTTCTCCCTGGTAAGGTGGCTTGGGATGCCATACGGGTAGAGCCGTATTGTTTGACTGTTGTAGGTACAGCGCAATCTTATGTTTCTGATATATAATTGTTGAGTTATCTGATGGGCACAGGGCTGAAACTATTTCTAGTCCAGATATTCTGCTCGACTTAGCAGTGCTATTGGTGGACACAGAAGAATAATCTTTGTCCAGGCTAAGAGAACTAGACATGTTCCTGATATACAATTGTTGACTTCTATCTTGTGTACAGTGCTGAAACTATTTCTAGTCTAGATATTCTGCATGACTTAGCAGTGCTTTTGGTGTGCGATCTTTTCACAGAGGGGCAGTCTCTGTTGTGGAATTTCCAGTCTGAGAACTACAGATGGAACAAAACGCAATCGGAGAAGGGAGCTCGAAGCAAATGTAAAGATAACATACGTGGCGTAGAGAGAACTGGGACCAATGGATTTGTTGATCCCCTATGCTCCACAGGGAAATGGAAATGTTGTCATGACGACAATCAACAGAATTTGTGGCTGAGTTCCAGGGGAAATCACTCTCCCGAGATAGGGGAACTTCCTGGAGCGTGTTTAATTGCGTCCTCCTGCCAAATAATAACTTTGTCCAATGGTGTTCCGAGTACATCTCTTATATGTAAATGCCTGGGAGCGAGAGAATGAACAGAAGACGAAGCATAGCTAGGAATGGCGAATGGGAAAACGAAGATGAATATGAACTAAGATTTATGAATGAGAAGAAAATGAAGAATATGAACTAACAATTGTGAATGAGAAGAAGATGAAGAATATAAACTAAGAACTGTGAAGGATAAGAGGATGAAGAATATAAACTAAGAACCGTGAAGGATAATATAGACGAAGAATATAAACTAAGAACTGTGAAGGATAATATAGACGAAGAATATAAACTAAGAACCGTGAAGGATAATATAGACGAAGAATATAAACTAAGAACCGTGAAGGATAAGAGGATGAAGAATATAAACTAAGAACTGTGAAGGATAATATAGACGAAGAATATAAACTAAGAACCGTGAAGGATAATATAGACGAAGAATATAAACTAAGAACCGTGAAGGATAATATAGGCGAAGAATATAAACTAAGAACCGTGAAGGATAAGAGGATGAAGAATATAAACTAAGAACCGTGAAGGATAATATAGACGAAGAATATAAACTAAGAACCGTGAAGGATAATATAGACGAAGAATATAAACTAAGAACCGTGAAGGATAATATAGACGAAGAATATAAACTAAGAACCGTGAAGGATAAGAGGATGAAGAATATAAATTAAGAACCGTGAAGGATAATATAGACGAAGAATATAAACTAAGAACTGTGAAGGATAAGAGGATGAAGAATATAAACTAAGAACTGTGAAGGATAAGATGATGAAGAATATAAACTACGAATTGTGAAGGATAAGAACGCAAAGAATATAAACTACGAATTGTGAACGCCAAGAATATAAACTACGAATTGTGAAGGATAAGAACGCAAAGAATATAAACTACGAATTGTGAACGCCAAGAATATAAACTACGAATTGTGAAGGATAAGAACGCAAGGAATATAAACTACGAATTGTGAACGACAAGAACGCCAAGAATATAAACTACGAATTGTGAAGGATAAGAACGCAAAGAATATAAACTACGAATTGTGAACGCCAAGAATATAAACTACGAATTGTGAAGGATAAGAACGCAAGGAATATAAACTACGAATTGTGAACGACAAGAACGCCAAGAATATAAACTACGAATTGTGAACGACAAGAACGCCAAGAATATAAACTACGAATTGTGAAGGATAAGAACGCAAAGAATATAAACTACGAATTGTGAACGCCAAGAATATAAACTACGAATTGTGAAGGATAAGAACGCAAGGAATATAAACTACGAATTGTGAACGACAAGAACGCCAAGAATATAAACTACGAATTGTGAACGACAAGAACGCCAAGAATATAAACTACGAATTGTGAAGGATAAGAACGCAAGGAATATAAACTACGAATTGTGAAGGATAAGAACGCAAAGAATATAAACTAAGAACTGTGAACGATAAGATGATGAAGAATATAAACTACGAATTGTGAAGGATAAGAACGCAAAGAATATAAACTACGAATAATCGAGAAGAATATGAAATAAGAATAATGGAGAACTCCAAGAGTATAAAACAAAAATTGCACAAAGTTGAGAAGAAAAAAACGTGTAACCAAGAAGAACAAAAAGAAATAACGCGTTCCCTGACTACATTATGTTGAAGAACACGCCTGGCAACGACTCCAGCTACTGTTATGGGTAAACATGGCTGCCGGCCGGTAGACAGATTTACGTGTTTGTGTTATACCCACAAAGTTAAATTACCTCCCATGAGAACGATAGATGCAAGTGTGTTCTCTGCAAGAGTTGTGCCGCGTGTATGTGTAAGTGTGAATGCTTGTGTGGGTGTGCAGCATGGATATCTTGTCGTTGGTCGGTTATTATGAGATGAGCTGTGCGTTACTTGGATTGGTGCGATGGAGCAAAACGTTGACGCACAGAGAGAAGGACACGAGTCGTTTAAATGTCGGGTTTATCTCCACTAACAGTTAGATTTGTTGTCCAGTGAGAGAGAGAGAGAGAGAGAGAGAGAGGGGGGGGGGCACACACACAAGAATAAAAGAGGGAGTGGGCAATTATGCGTTTATGCTCGACTGTCGGTTTGCAATAGTCTGATATCTGTATATACAACCATGTATGCAGCTCCTTCATTTACAGAATGGTTGGTGTGTGTGCGCGGGCGCGTGCGTTATAAATATGGGTGTGAATATTTATGTATGTGCGTCGTTTGGAGCTTAAGTCGTCTATTCTGCCCCAAGTATGTTGCGTCGGTCAATGTGAGCCCATGTCTCTGCACAATCACTCTATCATATATCCACCTGCCCCGCGGCCGTCCCCTTGCCCTGTAGCCAGATCTACCAGCGTTGTAAGCCATAAGGAGATGTTGATGAGGGTGCATTCTCATAAGATGACCAACCAACTTATTTTCTGCCTGGAAATGTATTCGACACAAGACGTAGTGCCGACCATACTTCGAATGTCGTCATTCCGCATTCTGTCTCTTCTGGTAACACCGATGACCTTCCTCAAACACTTCATTTCACAAGTCGAAATTATGTTATCACGTGCCGTGGACAGAGGCTACGTTTGACACTGATAACACAAAGTCGGCATCAATATACTGTTTATCAGCTGTTGCTCTCTTGCCAAACTAACGCCCGGGTACCTAAGCAATGGTGACAGCTGATAAGTCACAGCAGATGCTTTCTGACACCTTGTCTCGATGTCCCTGTCGATCTGCCGAAAAAAATGCTGCCCAAATACTTGAACTCATGAACCTGTTGAAGAGCAATATCATTTACACTTACAAGAGACTTCTCATAAGTCTTTACCCTGAGCATGAAGAGTAGGAGGAACAAGTTGAAATTTTGCACAGTGCTCATTCCTTCTCAATGTAGCCACCACCTGAATTTATACATTTCTGCCATCTCTGCGTGATCTTGAAAAGACCTTCACAATAAAATAACCTATTTTTCGAACTAAACCAGCTATCATAAGCCAGTATGACATCTTCGTCACTGTCAAAATTATTTTCTTTCAGCTGTTTTTTAAGTTTTGAGAAAATAAAAAAGTCTGATGGAGCTAAATCCAGAGAATATGGTGAGTGGAGAAGAATTTCAATTGTCCAAATCATTGGCTGTTTGCGGCACAAGCCTTGCTTAATGGGAGGCCGCGTTGTCTTGAAGCAAAGGCAGAATTTGAGTGCGCACTATCCCTCGTTTTCTGGTCACAGTCTTTCTTAGTTTGGTAAGGATATCTGCATAATATTGCCCATTAACAGTGTTAATATGAGGCAGGTAATTTTTCAATATGACACCTTTGACGGCCCAAAAAAGTCAACATAATTTTTCTTGCAGATTTCTGTGCTCTTGACTTAACATGTGTTGGTGAGCCCGGGGTTTTCCACTGCATGCTGGAAATTGTGAATTCTGGGTCATAATGGTGGACCCAAGTCTTATGTACTGTCACCATGTTTTTCGGCCGACACATTTTGAGCAACTGGCCACAGCAATCAACCCTCGTTTGTTTCTGGTCACATGTCAGCCGACGTGGGACCCAGCGGGCACACACTTTTCTCATGTTCAGTCTGTTCTGTAAAATTCTAAAAACTGTACTTTCATTCAGTTTTGCTGAACTAGATAGTTCTGCAATTGTCATTTTCCTATCCTGGTGAATGATTTTCTTCACTCTTGCAGCATTTTCATCGCTGCACTCTGAGGATGGTCTTCCTGATCTTGGAAGATCAGCAACATGGGAACGGCCACGCTTAAACTGCACACACCAGTTTTGTTTTACAGGAGCATACGAAGGACATAATTCCTCAAACACTGGTTCCATCTCCCTGTGTATTTCTGTAGGTGTTTTTCCCTGCAACATCAAGAATTGTATCACAGTTCTGACCTCTGATTTCTCCATTGTTTTGGCAAACCGTTAGAGTAGCAGATCCGGTCAATAAGGTGTGTTACTCCATGCACCAACCAGGTAAACCTGTCGAGGAGAGAAATTCATACTTCTCAGCTCTAGTATAAATTGAATGAGCTACATATATGACAAATTTCAACTTTCTCCTCCTACTCCTTCATAGTCAGGGTAAAGACTTATGACAAGCCTCGTGCATCTTGAGTGACCCAGGCATTCTACCGATCATCATAGTTTTTGTTTTGTGTATATGTATGCGCGCGCGCGCGCGTGTGTGTGTGTGCGTGCGCGTGTATCCACTGGTCAAGTTAACACGCTAGGTTTTTCTCCAGAAGGAAGAGTCACGCAAGCTAATTCTCAATATAACGATTAATGCGGTCCTATAACTGACACTGCCATCGGTGCCCGTAAAGGAATGGTACGTATCGTAAAAAGACACTACAGTTATTTTTGTATCCGAGCAGTGTACGGTTTTTATTCTTACCCCGGAAAGAAATCAGAAAGATTCTTGCTCTTTCTCTACCCAGAGAGAGCATATACACTAGGCATTGTGTTGAGCTAATAATTCTGAGGATATGGGTGGTTCTGACGGGAAAGTACACAACAACATGTAACATTGTTGTATCCCCGTTCCCTTTTTCTCCTAAGGATATGTGTGGTGTTGTACTGTGTTTTGCGCTTAACGACTCAGTGCATCCGACTTCAACGCGAATTTTGTTGATAGGTTTAATTCTCACAAGGACACGACCTTGCTATTTCATGCGTCCTAATACAAGCATGGTTGGGTTATGAGCTGTGCTACGGATGCGGCGGCCGCCCCACCTCCGTCCTCTCCCCGCCTTCAACATGTAACATAAATTGTCACAGAAACCACTACTGCAAGAGCGCACACAATTCTTTTATACTTGTCTCTTGTTAGAGGACTCGCTGCTGGGGTCACAATATTCTTCGCAGAGAGCGGAATGAGGGGCGTTGGGAGAAGATGTTTTGTTGTTGTTGTTATTATTGATCCAGCAGCATCCGAGCTCTCGCCCTTTGGCCCAATGTCGTGTAATAATGGTTCTTCTTCGTTCGTTCGTTCCCAATATTCCGCTACATAGCCACGAACAGGGCTTTGCAAGTAGCAGGATGTAGTCTGGAGAATGGAATGCGCTGTGTCGCTAGTTTATAGCTTGACTGCGATATTTGCACATTTCAGTCCGATACATCTGTCTTCAACAGCTGGCATTTTTGTTAGTACCGTACCGGGTTAGCCTACTCTCTTCGATCCCTTCTCCTTAGCCAGTCTGCTCTGTTGCAGTCTGTAATACAGGATCACCGCTTGGAGGCGGAAAAGCGTATTGGCAGCTCTGGGTAGCTGGTGCTGTGGCTTACAGTCAGCTATGTGTCACTAACCATTGCAGCTCATGCAGGTATCTTCGTGTGTTTATCAGCTGTTGGCCAGCGCCATACAGGGTGTTCCATGTATCTGGCCTCGGAGGAAGTAGCAATTGTCTAACATCGTTGAGCACTCAAAGAGATGATAATGAACGGTTTCATTTGGGTGTGTACACAGCTGGCACTCAGGAGTATGTTGTGATTGGATTCTGTCCAGGTGCTTGTTAAGTGGGATGTGTTGGATTCTGTCCAGGTGCTTGTTAAGTGGGACGTGTTGGGTTCTCGGAAAATGATGCTCTGATCCTTCCTTGTCAGTTGATTTACACTGCCATTTGGACTGGGGCTTGCCATTGGTCAGTAGACCTCCCTTCCCGTGTTTCCCATGGCCTATCTGTTCATCCAAGTTTCTTTGTTTGCTAATCTTATGAGCTGTTTGGCTGTTTGTAAAGTTGTTTCTGCGTGTGGCTGTTCTTGTCTTGATCCCTTCTTTACTAGTCTGTCCGCAATGTCATTGCCAGGTAGATCTAAGTGTCCAGGTATCCACGAGTAGGCGTGTAATTAGATCTCTTCGTGGTGAGAAAGGGGATTCCGTGGCAAAGTGGTTAAGCCGTCGGCCTCCTGATCAGGGTTAGTGGGCTCGGCTCCGGACTCCGCCGTCTTTTTCACGGGTGCTTGATGAGGAGTCCCCTGCAACTCGTAGTCGGCACCTAATCGTCTTGTCCTTGACTTGCCACTGGGGTCGGGCGGCACGAGACAAGAGAGTGAGGATAAAAAGTAGCGCAGTTAATCCTTACTAAAAATAGCGCTAGCAAAATTAATTATGTCATCATCGTCTACGATGGATGGCGGTCTTTGCTTTTGCTTTTTCGTGAGAAAAAGTTCATTTTGATCATTTCTCTGTCCACTTTTATGATCGTCCTCCTGACCAGTTTTACCATTTCTCGATGTTTTAGTGCTATGCGCATCCTGCTGACCAATTTTACCATTTCTCGATGTTTTAGTGCTATGCGCATCCTCCTGACCAATTTTTCCATTTTTCGATGTTTTAGTGCTATGCGCATCCTCCTGACCAATTTTTCCATTTCTCGATGTTTTAGTGCTATGTGCATCCTCCTGACCAATTTTTCCATTTCTCGATGTTTTAGTGCTATGTGCATCCTCCTGACCAATGTTACCATTTCTTGATGTTTAGTGCTATGCGCATCCTGCTGACCAAGTTACCTCGGCCCTGGATTGTGGATGAAAAGAAGGATGATGGATACACCGCCCTGCACCTGGCATCTCTTAACAACCACGTGGAAGTGGCCGAACTCCTGGTTCATCAGGTGTGTAGTTCCTTCTGTTTGGGGAAATAAAGCGCACTTTAATATGGTAGTAGTTTGCTGAAGTCGGATGTGTTGGACCGACAGTCAAGCTGTAAACTACGACACAGCGCATTCGGTTCTCTGGACTACATTCAGCTACTTAAGCCCTTTCAGGGTTTGGTAGCGGGAGATTGAGAACGAACGAAGCCAAGCCAATATAGTAGTGATGATGTGTGATATCTTCTACATAGAAGAATGCAAGTGGACAGATACAATAATTTGTTTTATGTTTGAGGGATAGAAGTTAATGTGATAATTAAAATGATTTGGGGCACAGCAATGTAAGTAGGTCGCCCTAGTGTTACCGGGGCCAGAAATTGGAGCAAACGATAGAAACACTATAACCTGCAACGCATGCCATAAGACACGAATAAGGGAGGATGGGCAAGGGGCTGAATTTCCCATCCTATAGTAACTTTGAGACACGCAAACATCAACAGATATGAACAAGTCGACATTTGAGGAGTTGGCGTGTATTTGTCGAAGTTGAAGACCGATGCTCCACAGGGAGCTGAAACGGATTTTATGATTGAAAGAAAGTAGGTGAGAGATGAACATAGAGAGTTGAAACATAGCATTAAAGTCAGTTGATAATCGCAAGCAATGATGGCAACACCAAGTCAGGTTTTGTCTTGATGATGTAACCTGCTCTGTGTTTGGATTATAGTGAGGAAGAAGCTTCGCTGGTCATCAACCTCACTCTCTAGTCCTGAACTACCTTGAGCCAATGGCAAGACATAAGTTAAAGCGATTTTTATTTATTTATATACTTGAGCAATATATGAGTCAGATGTTGCATGTAGCTAATGCCACTCGTACTTGAGTTGGGTACTCTTGACGACTCACTTTGGTGGTAGGCTACAATGGCTGCCCTCGCATCCCGAGACATACATGAGAAGGTGGACAGGGGTTCTCCTTGCTGTAGTGCAATGTGAAGCTCTTCAGGAAGCTCACTACTATGGCGACCACAGTGTCGATCCTCCACCTCGTTAGCCAGACTGCAATGAGCTAGCCCGTTTCCAGGGAGAACTGCTCAGAAATGAGACAGGGTCTTGATTAGTATGTTCCACCTGAGTCTGATATAGTCTGATTAGTATGTTCCACCTGACTCTGATATAGTCTGATTAGTATGTTCCACCTGACTCTGATATAGTCTAATTAGTATGTTCAACCTGACTGATATAGTCTGATTAGTATATTCCACCTGACTGATATAGTCTGATTAGCATGTTCCACCTGACTGATATAGTCTGATTAGTATGTTCCACCTGACTGATATAGTCTGATTAGTATGTTCCACCTGACTGATATAGTCTGATTAGTATGTTCCACCTGACTGATATAGTCTGATTAGTATGTTCCACCTGACTGATATAGTCTAATTAGTATGTTCCACCTGACTGATATAGTCTGATCAGTATGTTCCACCTCACTCTAATATAGTCTGATCAGTATGTTCCATCTGACTCTGATATAGTCTGATCAGTATGTTCCACCTGACTCTGATATAGTCTGATCAGTATGTTCCACCTGACTCTAATATAGTCTGATCAGTATGTTCCACCTGACTCTGATATAGTCTGATCAGTATGTTCCACCTGGCTCTGATATAGTCTGATCAGTATGTTCCACCTAATATAGTCTGATCAGTATGTTCCACCTGACTCTAATATAGTCTGATTAGTATGTTCCACCTGACTCTAATATAGTCTGATCAGTATGTTCCACCTAATATAGTATGATCAGTATGTTTTGCCCGACCCTGACTAACATAGTCTAATCAGCATGTTTTGCCCAACCCTGACTAACATAGTCTAATCAGTATGTTTTGCCTGACCCTGGCTAACATAGTCTGATCAGAATGTTTTGCCTGACCAGACGCAGAAGACTCACCAACACATATCTTTGCACTTCATACAGGTTAAAAACGTACTGGATTTGGAGTAGTTATATGGGTTGAAGAGAAATCTATAAAATCGTATATTCCCCAAATGTGATACATGAATGTAAGTAGGAAAACAGTTAGGAAGGCCATTAGAAAAACAATTAGAAAAACTATTATGAATACCATTAATGAAAACAAGAATACCATGTAACAGATCCCTGTGTAGCAGTGGAGATTGATGCTGGGGACTTATTCTCTGAAGCCAAACAGTGGCTGGGGAGGTATTGGCGAGGGTGGAGAAAGCTAGGATCACCACAACGCCATTGTCAGATTGGGTTGGAATAGGGAGGGAGAGTCAGCGTTGTTTACTAGTGGGTATAACAGGGTCATCTGGTTGTTTAATGCCTTTTGACTCCCCTTGTTATTTGAGCGGCCGGGAATGGTACACTAGGCGTCACATTTAGAAGACAGAGTGACAGGTAGAGATGAGTCAATGGAATTCGAGATTGGAGGAGCCAAGATATAATTGATCGATGACCAGGTCGCCTTGAAGGGAATATTTGGCCACCATTTTGGTTTAGCGGGTTAGAGTTGGTCTTTAAAAGAGAAAGTACAGTGGATGTTTGGGATTCGAGAACAGATCCAGAAGGCTATCTCACTCTGCTCCAGGGGTGATTGCGTTCGTGCATTTTGTAGCGAAATGGTGGCTCTTTTATGATCAACGAGAGATAAGTGAGCGTATCTGTCGTCTACACATTGATCGCTCTGATCTGTGAGGACGAGAGATAAGTGAACCTACGCATGCATAGATAATGGGACAAAGTATATCTGCAGGCTTAACAGTGATTGATCTGATCTGTGAGGACCAGAGATAAGTGAACCTACGCATGAATAGATAATGAGACAAAGTATATCTGTAGGCTTAACAGTGATTGATCTGATCTGTGAGGACCAGAGATAAGTGAACCTTTGCATGCATAGATAGTGGGACAAAGTATATCTGTAGGCTTAACAGTGATTGATCTGATCAGTGAAGATGAGAGATAAGTGAACCTACGCATGCATAGATAGTGGGACAAAGTATATCTGTAGGCTTAACAGTGATTGATCTGATCTGTGAGGACCAGAGATAAGTGAACCTACGCATGCATAGATAGTGGGACAAAGTATATCTTTAGGCTTAACAGTGATTGATCTGATCAGTGAAGATGAGAGATAAGTGAACCTACGCATGCATAGATAGTGGGACAAAGTATATCTGTAGGCTTAACAGTGATTGATCTGATCAGTGAAGATGAGAGATAAGTGAACCTACGCATGCATAGATAGTGGGACAAAGTATATCTGTAGGCTTAACAGTGATTGATCTGATCTGTGAGGATGAGAGATAAGTGAGCTTATCTGTAACCTTCACAGTCATCAGGATGGATGATCTGTTGAGAGTGAGAGATAAACTGAGGGTATAAACTCAGTGGCAGTTCAACAGACGTCCTTTCTTGACGTGCTAATGAGGTAGTGGTCCAACCGATCGTACGCACGAGTCATGTCTGATGGCCATAGCTCCCCGAGCCAAAGCAAGATGTACCTTAAGATTCCTCATGGTGCACACGCACGAACGTAGCAAGAAAGCTATTATTGCACAGCGCAGAACCGGCGACCACCGTAGATGAACATCAGCACCAACTGCCAAAGGGGCACACGAGATTCCATACAAGATAGTAGCTACGTAGTTAGAACAAGATTTGTATAGTGTTTCATATATATTAGGATAGACTACAGAACTGGGTTTTATAGTTTCAGGGATTCCATCTAGCTCATACTAGCATTCACTGAGTTAGAAAGATTCACATTTGTTTAGTAAGTAGGCTATGTTTTTATCATGTTGTAACAAATACCCTTTTTAGTAATAAATCTTCTTCTTCTTCTTCGTACGCAGTCAGACAGTAACCATTATTTTTTCGAAAAAAGCGGCGGTCATCCTGAGGCTGTCGACACTGCCATAGAGCTTGTCTTGCAGTTCCACTGGTGATGGCCACATCTGCTCTCTCTGATCCTCGTATGTCGGGCAGTTCTGCAGCAGATGTTCAGCGGTCATTTTACCGGTACCGCACGGGCATTCGTCGGTACCACCTATCTTTAATTTGTTGAATAGGTGGTACCTTAGTCTATTGTGGCCAGTGCGAAGTCTGAAGACAACGACCTGCTCTCTTCTGTTCAACTGGTAATAGGCATCGTTTTTGGTGTAACCAGTATGTTCGGTTTCCCATTTGATCATGTATCTGGCTTTGATAAGCCGTTTTGACTCTTCGTACGTCATTTAGTAATAAATGAATATTTTGTTTTATGTTTAATGTAAGTTTTAGTGTTTTGCTATGTTGTAGTCTTAACGTCAAGTATTAGATATTGTAACTCTTACACACACTCTTAAGGATAACAGTAGAACTGCTACATACATTTATTTAAAAATGGTTCCTCGTGACCAGAATAGAAAGTAGAGTTGCGTAGCACTGCTACAACCATTAGGTATACAATTAGGAACTCTATTACAAAAACCATTAGGAATGCCATTAGTAATTTCATTTGGAATACCATTAGGAATACCATTATGAAAATAATTAGGAAAGTCATTAGGAATGCCATTAGGAAAACAATTAGAAGTACGATTAGGAATACCATTAGAAGTGTGATTATGAATATGATAAGGAATGTAGTTTGGAAAGCCATAAGGAAAGCCATTAGAAATACAATTAGGAATTCCATTAGGAATGTCATTAAGAACTCTATTAGGAAAGCCATTAAGGAAAACAATTAGAAGTGCAATTAGGGATACCATTATGACTTGGCTTGGCTTTGTTCATTCTCAATCTCCCGCTACCAAACCCTGAAAGGGCTTAAGTAGCAGAATGTGGTCCAGAGAACGGAGTGCATTATGTCGTAGCTTTCAGGTTGACTGCGATATTTTCACCTTTCAGTCCATCATATCCGACTTCAGCAAGCATTTTTTTTAGTACCGGGTTAGCATTCCCTCTTCGATCCCTTCTACTTAGGCAGTCTGCCCTGCAGCAGCCTGTTATCCAGGATCACCGCGTGGAGGTGTAGAAGGGTCTTGGCAGCTTTGGTTCGCTGGCCCTGACACTAGCAGTCAGCTATGGGTCGCTGACCACTGCAACTAATGCACTGCTCCGCATCTTGATCCCCGGATACCATTATGAAAACAATTAGGAACGCCATTAGGAATGCTATTAAAAAAACAATTAGAAGTGCGGTTAGGAATTGTATTAGGAAAAAAATGCGGAATTCCATAATGAAAACAATTAAGTATTCCAATAGGAATTTAGTCGTGAATAACTCATTTTCCTTGGAATGAGAAGGAGTGTGTCTGTTTGTTCCTTTGTTAACCAAACCAAATACTGATGGTTTTTATTCTTGCCATGTATTTTTGCATTCTTAGGGCAAATCTAACATGGACATCCAAAATGTCAATCTTCAAAGTCCTCTTCACTTGGCCGTAGAAAGACAGCACACACAGATAGTACGGGTAAGTGAAGAACAGTATTCATTCGCTTCATTCTTTCTGTTCTTCTCACTGTGGGGAAATGCGTCTGGATTATTGGCAGCTCAAATTTTTCGTTTTTGTTTGAGCAGTTATGTTGACAAAAGAATAGATACTTAACAAAAATAGGGAGCATTCTTGCTCAGGAACACTGGCAGTCCATGTGGATACCTCTGAATTACTGATAGGCCAGCAAGGTGATATACTTCAGGAATATTGACAGGCCGGGTGGTATACTTCAGGAACACTACCAAGTGACATAAGCCAGAAACACTGACATGCATGCCAGGTGATATATATACTTCAGGAACACTGACATGCCAGGTGATATACTTCAGGAACACTGACATGCCAGGTGATATACTTCAGGAATATTGACAGGCCGGGTGGTATACTTCAGGAACACTACCAAGTGACATAAGCCAGAAACACTGACATGCTAGGTGATATAAGTCAGGAACACTGACATGCCAGGTGATATACTTCAGGAACACTGACATGCCAGGTGATATACTTCAGGAACACTGACATGCCAGGTGATATACTTCAGGAACACTGACACTGGAGGATATACCTTGGGAACATTGGTGATCACTTTGAAGCCATTGATAAGCACTCTAATCTCTTTGCTTCAACATGTCATCTACTTTGATTCACGTATCTACCTTGACCCAGACATCTACTTTGACCAGGGCATCTACTTTGACACAAACATATATCTTAACTCAAACATATACTTTGACCCAGACATATACTTTGACCCAGACATATACTTTAACTCAAACATATACTTTGACCCAGACATATACTTTAACTCAAACATATACTTTGATTCAGACATATACTTTAATTCAAACATCTACTTTGACAAAGAAATCTACTTTGACCCAGACATATACTTTGACCCAGACATATACTTTGACCCAGACATATACTTTGACCCAGACATATACTTTGACCCAGACATCTTCAACCACTTTTACCCAGACATCTATTTCAACTGCAAGTATATACTTTTACCCAGACACATACTTTGACTCACACATCTGCTTTGACCAAAACATATACTTTGACCTAAACATATACTCAGATTCAGTCATCTACTCTGACTCAGATCAGACACCCACTCTCAGCCAGCCATCTTTTTTTACCCATACATATACCTTGCCCCAGACATCTACTTTGACCCAGACATCTACTTTGACCCAGGCATCTACTTTGACCCAGGCATCTACTTTGATCCAGCAGGCATCTACTTTGATTCGATTAAATACTTTGACCCAGTCATCCACTTTGACCCATATATATACCTTGCCCCAGACATATACCTTGACATATAATACAAACATATAATTTGACTTAAACATATCATTTCATAAAAATTGGCTCACTTAAATAAAGCTGACTATTTCTTTTTAGCTGTTGGTGAGAGAGGGGTGCAACTTGAACATCCCTGACAAGGACGGGGACACGCCCTTGCACGAGGCCCTGAGACACCATACTCTATCACAGCTACGCCAGCTACAGGATATGCAAGATGTTGGAAAAGTAATGATGAGGCTTATGTTCCAGACATTTTTTTCTGTCGATCATCGTGCATTTTATTGATAAGTCAACGTTATGGTCATGCTATCATTTTGATACAATCCATTCACTTTGCAGGTTCTGCCAATTAGCAAATCATCCGTTTTTCAATATATTTATTACATTTATTCGTTTTCCATCCATATATTCATTTTACTAATAATCTTTCTATCGTTTCTGTCATACCATGCATGAGGAGACGTGGCCTTAGGGGTGAAACATCCGTTTCATAATCCCAGGGCACTGGATTCGAATTCCACCATGGGATCAAGATGCTGAGCAGCGCATGAGCTGCAGTGGTCAGCGACCCATAGCTGACTGCTAGTGTCAGGGCCAGCGAACCATAGCTGCCAAGACCCTTCTACACCTCCACGTGGTGTTCCTGGATAACAGGCTGCAGAAGGGCAGACTGGCTAAGGAGAAGGGATCAAAGAGGGAATGCTAACCCGGTACTCAAAAAATGCTTGCTGAAGACGGATGTGTTGGACCGAAAGGTGCAAATATCGCAGCCAAGCTGTAAACTACAACACAACGCATTCCGTTCTCTCGACTACATTCTGCTACTTACCCTTTCAGGGTTTGGTAGTGGGAGATTGAGAACGAACGAAGAAGAAGAAGAATTCCACCATGTCAAGTTTGGCAGACATTGCGTTTTTTCTCGATGCAATCACTCCTCCACGTACGGAAAATAATAGCAAGCTATCGTACTGCACACCTGCCAAGATACTTATAACACCCAAATAGGTTGGCAGTTCTAAGTAGCGATGTTCTGCAAAGGCATGCTACTTACATTCATCATACCATGCATTATTTTTTCTATTCTAGCTTTCATGTTTCCATTTTTCAATCCGCCCACCATTTTTGTTATTGATCTGGTTTTCATCTATAAATCTTTCCATTTATCTATCGTTTCTTCTACCCTATATATTCTTTCATGCATGAAGCTTGTGGTTTCTTCCATCCATCCATTCACCCACCAATCTGTCCACACATCTGTCTATTCATTCATCTACCCATCTTCCATCCATCCATAGCTCCATCCATCAATTTATCCACAGATGATCCATCTGTCAATGCTTCCAACCATCAGTCCATCTACCCATCATTCCATCCATCCATACTTTCATCCATCAATCTATCCACCTCAGTTGATCCATCCATCTGTCAATGCTTCCAACCATCAGTCCATCTATTCATCAGTCCATGCATACATCCATCCATCCTGTTACCCATTGACTCCACCATCTTTGATCTAGCTTATCTGCTCCGTACTTTGGTAGCTGAGTATGCGACCAGGGGTCATTGTAAAGAGGTTAAGGCACTTACCTCTCACAGCCATGAACGGAAACTGTGGGCAATCAAACCCCACAAGTTTTCAAGCGACACCTGATCTGGCGGGAGGTAAGACCAGAGTGCCTGCATAGACCAATAGTGTTGCCACTGATCCAAGGTAACTCGAGACAAGAGAGTGAGATTGATGACCAATGCATTCTCTTCCTCACTATAATCCAAATACAGCGCACATCACATTTTTAACCCTACCACACCTGAGGCCCTGAACCTAACTGTCCCCCATTCCTGGGCTCTAGAGCATTAAAGAGAAAAAACCAACATGATATAGAAAAATTTTAGTTACATGCAAACAAGTAGTTAGAATAAGATGTAACTTGGAGACATTGTAGAAAATCGGTTTACCTTTCATCTAGCGTCAATATTCCACCTTTGTGTGCCAATCCACCCAGAAAAAGGCAAAGAATCTGTCTCGAGTCATAACATTTCGAAATCCGGGAGTAAACACAACAAAGAGCCCTCATTTGTCCAATAATCCTGATAGCTGGGCTTTATACATGAGTATTACATATAGATCCTCAGTCCAAGAAAAGCCTTCATCTCATCACTCAAGCTCTCACTGTCTGTTTCACTTAAACAGAGTCTGAATCAACCAAATTATTGATCACCTGTTGGACTGTCATAAGCCTAGACTTACTTTGCTTTCCTGTTGAAGTGCTTGGTTCATCAGCCGCTCGTTTCATTGTCAATTTTCCGAATTTGTTCACGTTTAACGTTTAACCCCACAAAATCAATTCAAACATGGGGGCAGCCATTTGCAATGACTAATCACGAAGATTGACCACGATTGGTTGGTTATTTTTAGATTCTGGCGCATTTTATAACGTACTACCTAAAATACCGCAAAACTGGTCCAGCGGTATAGCGTCAGTTAAGGAAATTACCGGAAAAAGGGTACAGCGGTCTGGTAGGATTAAGACAAAACTGTCTGATGTTGTGGCCATCGTCCATTGCGATGGGCAATAATTTTTATTGCTAATGGCACTTGGTACACCAAGTACAGACAAGAAGTCTGGTGCTTCTACCAAGTCATCAGTCTATCCATCCAACCATCTATCCATTCATCCTTCTATACATGCATCCTCTCAACCATCTCTGAGCCAACCTATCTACTCCACACATCCAGCTACTAATGGGACTTGGCACACCGGGCGCTGACAAGAAGTCCAGTGCTTCCATCGCCTGCTTCCTGGCTGCCAATGGAGCTGATCTCAACCTCAAGAATAAGAAAGGTCAGGCCCCTGTGGACCTCTGCCCGGACCCCAATCTGTGCAAAGCTTTGGCCAAATGTCACAAGGAACGTAACAGGTAAGAGTCAGTTTAATGGAACTTTGAGCTACTCAGATACTGATCGTTGGTGTCTGATCAAAACACATATTTTGGTATAAAACCAAGTTGTATCATTCCCCATGTAACCCAGTGGTCTCGTGTTAAGGTGTTCGCCTCAGTTGCTGGAGGTTGTGGGTTCGAATCATGATTGAGACCAGGATTTTTTTCCCTTGGATCTTCTACAGGAGCTGTACTTCTCTGGTATGAGCTGGATGTAGCCGGGAAAAGGGTTTCCTTCTTAGTGAGCTAGGCTTGAGCAGTCTAATACTCTGCAGTGCTGGGACAAGCGCTTACGGAGGGTGGTTAACTGATGTGCGAGTCCATCTTAATAGACTGAAACACTAGAGCAAAGTAGACCCGCAGCTTGTTAGGCGCCATCTATGCTGCTCTAAATAAACCACCTAATCATGGCCGGTGTTATGCTATGTCACACAGTTGCCTCTTACAAAATACTCTCTGTAAGGCAGTGGTGCTATTCTTGTCATACACAAAAACCCTGGCAGACCACTTGTATCATTCGGTAAAAATTTCCCCTGATCTCTGAGTAGTAAGATCAGACACCCGTGTGCAGTGGCGCACGTTAAAAACCCGTTGGCAGTTCGAAATCTAAGAGAGCTGGCTTAACGGCCATTGCTTGGGCAAAATTCAAGTTAAGAATCTACTCAAATTATTATAGAGATTCTTGCCCCCACAGAGAATATGTCGCAAAAAGAGGACTGTGTGGCTATAACATCAGGTCTTGGTTATGTGGTTAGCGGAGCGGCATAGATGACATCTGACATGCTGAGGGTCTACCTTGCTCTAATTTACGCTTCCACCACCACCAGTCCCAAAAATAGGTGATCGTATATTCCAGGGCTACTAACCTAATGGTTGGTAACAGATACTGGGATCCCACAGGAAACAAAACCGCTCCCACGTTGGAATTACAAACGAGCCGACTGGGACATATTTGCAATCCTGACAGATGGGCTGTGTGAAACCATCAACACACGAAACACCAAAATGAAGCCCATGGTGGAAAGCCTAAGCAAGGCAATAATGCAAGCCGCCACTGAAACCATCCCAAGAGGAGCTAGGAAAAACTATAAGCCCTACTGGAATGATGAGTTGCAGAAAGTGGAAGATGCAGTAACAAATGCTAGGAACATGGCAGAGCGAGAAAAATCCATGGAGGCAAACATCGCCCTCAAAGCCGCCGCGGCGAAGTACAAACACACTCTCAGGCAAACAGCAAGAGAAAGCTGGAAAAATAAAACAGAAAGTCTAAACCTGGACAAAGACGGGAACAAGCTATGGAAGCTAGTCAGAGCCATGAACGACGAAACCCCGTCAAATAAACAAATTACTATCAAGCAGGGCGAGAACTTGATCACAGGTAAGAAAGCCGCTAACGCCTTTGTCGATCACTATGGCAGAGCAAACCACATCGAGGTCCCTGCAGATAAGCATACAGACATTAGCGAAGAGCTAAAGGGACACGAAAACATAAATACGGCTCCTGAAGAGCACATGATGGCCAAACTAACAATGCGCGAAATGGAAGAGGCTATGAGAACACTAAAGAAAAGGAAATCTCCCGGAAAAGACGGGATCACAAACGAAATGCTGATGGGGCTGGGCCAAACAGCGAAGAGGAAATTACTATCAGTCCTGAACCAAAGCTGGAAAAGGGGTATTGTACCCCAGGCATGGAAAGACGCAATACTGGTACCAGTACCAAAAACAGGAAAGGATAAAACAGATCCAAATGGATACAGGCCCATCAGCCTACTGAGCTGTGTCGACAAGCTGATGGAACGGATGATAAACACCAGACTGATGTGGCATCTGGAAGAAAAACGAATACTAATTCCACAGCAAGCCGGCTTCAGACAGCACAGATCCACTGAGGACCAGGTCATCCTCATAGCCCAGGAGATAGAAGATGCCTACCAGGCACAGAAACACACAGTAGCTGTTTGGGTGGATCTGGAAAAGGCATTTGACAAAGTCTGGAAGGATGGACTTAGAGTCAAGCTAAGAAGAAGTGATGTCGGTGGGAAGATGTACAAGTGGATCAACCACTACCTCAAACAAAGAACGGCCAGAGTCCAAGTACAAGGGCAGATGAGCAAAAAGGTGACACTCGAGCAGGGAGTACCCCAAGGGGGAGTATTGTCACCCACACTCTTCCTGGTATATATAAACGATATTACAGAGAATATACCAAGAAGAGTCCATAGCTCAATGTTTGCAGACGATCTGGCTATGTGGACCTCTGAAAAGAATCTCACCATAGCAAGAAATCGGATGCAGACGGCCCTAACATCGCTGGAAGAGTGGGCGAACTCATGGCTGGTCAAAATAAACGAGGAGAAAACCACATGCACAATATTCTCGCTTTCATTAAAACTCCAAAGTACCAAATTAAGTCTAAATGGCAAATTCCTGCAGCCAAACGACAACCCAACCTATCTGGGAGTCACATTTGATCGGCGCATGACATGGAAAAGTCAGATTGAGAGAAACCGAATGAAAGCCAGAGAAAGAATGGCAATCATGAGGAAACTTGCTGGCACAAGCTGGGGAGCAGACGAAGGCATACTAAAGAAACTGTATACTGGAAGAGTGAGACCAGTTCTCGAGTATGGCATTGCGGCATGGACAACAGCAGCAAAGGCGAACTTCGATAAAGTTAACAAACTTCAAAACCAAGCCATGAGAATTATAACAGGTGGCATGAAGTCAACGCCAATTGTAGAACTTGAAAAGATTACAAAACTGCAATCCATGACCGATAGAAGAGACTGCAGAGCCCAGCTGCAGTCAGAGAAACTCCGAAGACTGACTGACCATCCAATGCACCAGAGACTAAACAATTTGGGAAATGGGAAACTAAAGCGGAGAAACTTTGCAGAAATAGCCAAAGCAAAGATGCACGAAGATCCCATAAACGCACTAACAACACCAAAACCCATCACTACTGTACGAAAACCTACCTGGAGGCAGGATATATTTCCAGAGGTGGTAGAAAATATACCAGGTATTGCAAACAAAAACTGCCAGAATGAAAAGAAAGGAGAGATACTACCCTAAGCTTCATAACGAAAAGCTACCCAAGCATGGACTGGACCCATGCATACACCGACGGTTCTGTAACAAACACTACACAGAACGGAGGGGCAGGAGCATTCCTGAACCTACCAAATGGCAGACAAATAACACTGTCACTCGCTACTGGTAAGTACACAAGCAATTTCAGAGCGGAGGCAGAGGCACTGAGGGCGGCAGTGGAAGAAATGGTGACACACAGTGAAAATGAGAGCCATATAGTCCTGCTGACAGATGCTCTCGCCGTAGTCACAGCGCTAAAAAGCCAGAAAAACACTGAGCTTAATGACTTAAGAGCAGCACTCTGCAAATTGTGCCAGCAGTCCGCACCAAAAAGGGTAGTGGTACAGTGGGTTCCGTCACACTGCAACATCCAAGGCAACGAGGAGGCAGACAGACTGGCAAAAGAAGGTGCAAGACTACCACAAACAGATACCAGTATGACATACGAAGAGTCAAAACGGCTTATCAAAGCCAGATACATGAACAAATGGGAAACCGAACATACTGGTTACACCAAAAACGATGCCTATTACCAGTTGAACCGAAGAGAGCAGGTCGTTGTCTTCAGACTTCGTACTGGCCACAACAGACTGAGGTACCACCTATTCAACAAATTGAAGATAAGGTGTACCGACGAATGCCCGTGCGGTACTGGTAAAATGACCGCTGAACATCTGCTGCAGAACTGCCCGACATACGAGGATCAGAGAGAGCAGATGTGGCCATTACCAGTGGAACTGCAAGACAAGCTCTATGGCAGTGGCGAGAGCCTCAGGATGACCGCCGCTTTTTTCGAAAAAATAATGGTTACTGTCTGACTGCGTACGCAGAAGAAGAAGAAGAAGATACTGGGATGTACCTGGAAAGTCTCAGATTATAAAAATGACATATGACTGGTCATCCTAGGATCCCGTGTGTTCACTCTAGCGCAGGATCAGCAACCTTCTTCTTGACGGGGATATAAACCATGCCAGTGAGACAACAGCAGGCCACATCTCGTCAACTAGGGAGGGAAATCATCAAACGTAGTAAACTTTCTTATTTCTTCAACCACAAGACACACATTTTTCCCCATTTTAACATTGCTAATATCAGGATGTGTCTTACGATTGATGGTATCTCACATTAATATAAAAATCCACTTAGGTGACCAAGCCCGTCACATTGATCATCTATGACCATGATTGATGGCCGAGGTCCATGAGGTGTATAATTCTGATGAGATTCAGGCAATTTATTGCCCCAGAGACACCGCCATGTGGGTCTTTTCCCACCCTTGATTTTGACAGCCAGGTGCAGGATCTGGTGGGCAGAGATATCCCGGGGAGGCGTGCACGTGATCGAAGATAGAGAGGCAGCGACGATGCATCATTGAAACAATACTCTTGAGATGTGTTTGTCGGATAACCTCAAAGTTGGCAACCAGGTCGTATCAGTGGATTCCAAGGATGCGCCTTTGACTTCGCATACTACTCTTCAGGGCAGGACATTATGCCAAATACAGATGTGTTAGCGTCAATTGGGCATGTCTAGTATACACACCATGATATGTGCAGCACAGCTGGATTGGCTGGCGATGTAGTACGGATGTCGGATCAACATCTACTAAAAGAGCGGCTCTAACGTGAACTTAAAAATGGATGGAGAGAAAGCAGTGGGCAGCGGAAAAGGTACAAGGATACACTTAAGAGATCACTGATTCAGTACAGTATTAACCATGATGACTGGGAAAGAATTGCCACCAATCGCACAAACTGACGCAGCACTATGGTGGAGGGTGTTCAGAGACATGAGGCATCAAGAATAAATGAGGCTATCCTGAGACGATTGCTCTACAAGTCTGCTCACATCAACCCTTCTTCAACCAAGGTGCAAGTGGGTGTCTTATATTCCCTGTACTAAGTGCAACAGACAAGTCAGGAATCTGATTGGCTTATTTAGCCATTTTTGAACTCATGCGAACACTGAATGCTGACAAAGTGGTCCTCTTCAGTTACGATGGACGAACAAACCACTTTTCTGATCATCCGAGTTTCAGAGCCATACAGAGGGATTAGAATCAGGCAGGATTTGTAAAGGCACAGTTTGGTTTCAGGCAGGATTTGTAAAGGCACAGTTTGGTTTCAGGCAGGATTTGTAAAGGCACAGTTTGGTTTCCAGGGTAAGCCTCTGCTGGGACCAGACTCTGTGCAGGCAGTTCATAGACAAGGCCCAGATTTCTGGGTAGATGAGATCGGACGTCCGTGTGCAGTGTCACGCACTTTTAGAATCCCACGGCAATTGGAAATCGAAATGAGTAGGCTTAACAGCCACTGCCCAGACAAAATTCAAAATTATGCTAAACATCTACCCAATCTTTTAAGGGATCCTCGCCGGTGCTACGGAGTTCGTGCATTGTGCTGAGATTTTCCAAAAATATGTAGAAGAACAGAGCACTTATGTGTTAAACCATATGCAATTTTGTTAATTCTTCTACTAAACTAAACTAACATCTTAAATGTCTGTTACATCTTCTTTATCCCAGCCCTGGACTGACGGCACCTAATGCAGCCATTATCCGAAACGACCAGGAGAGCCTAGAGGAGTGCATGGTGTGCTCTGATCAGAAGCGTGACACTCTCTTCGGACCTTGTGGACACATCTGTACGTGCTCCTTGTGCTCCCCCAGGGTCAAGAAGTGCCTCTTATGCAAGGACCCGGTGCAGTCCAGAACAAAGGTAATTGATTATAGCTACTTACTTAGTCTCTCCAGTTTTACCAAGGGGTCTAGGACCTTCCGTTATGTTTATTTTGGATTATATCTTCTACAAGATGAGATAGCCAGTCACATGCCCAACCCTCCTTAGTCACCTCTTATGACATACCCATCAGGTTACATTTTAACTATTCTTTGCTTCCCTCTAGGGCCTTAATAACATATAGGCCTGATTGTTGTCATTAATACTCTGTTAAGGAAGGCTTGACAGAGAGGTAGTGGAATGGTCATTCTGTCTGTGTTAGTTAGGGAAGACTTGACAGAGAGGTAGGGAAATGGTCACTCTGTCTCTGTTAGTTAGGGAAGGCTTGACAGAGAGGTAGGGAAATGGTCACTCTTTCTCTGTTAGAGTTAGGGAAGACTTGACAGAGAGGTAGGGAAATGGTCACTCTTTCTCTTAGTTAGGGAAGGCTTGACAGAGAGGTAGAGAAATGGTCACTCTTTCTCTGTTAGGGAAGGCTTGACAGAGAGGTAGGGAAATGGTCACTCTGTCTCTGTTAGTTAGGGAAGACTTGACAGAGAGGTAGGGAAATGGTCACTCTGTCTCTGTTAGTTAGGGAAGGCTTGACAGAGAAGTAGGGAAATGGTCACTCTTTCTCTGTTAGAGAAAGGGAAGGCTTGACAGAGAGGTAGGGAAATGGTCACTCTTTCTCTGTTAGAGGAAGGGAAGGCTTGACAGAGAGGTAGGGAAATGGTCACTCTTTCTCTGTTAGAGTTAGAGAAGGCTTGACAGAGAGGTAGGGGAATGGTTACTTTGTCTCTGTTAGAGAAAGGGAAGGCTTGACAGAGAGGTAGGGGAATGGTCACTCTTTCTCTGTTAGAGGAAGGGAAGGCTTGACAGAGAGGTAGGGGAATGGTCACTCTTTCTCTGTTAGAGGAAGGGAAGGCTTGACAGAGAGGTAGGGGAATGGTTACTTTGTCTCTGTTAGAGGAAGGGAAGGCTTGACAGAGAGGTAGGGGAATGGTCACTCTCCCTGGACATGTTGGAGCTTATGATAATGAAAGAGCTCATGGCAGACAAAGAGGCCTCTTAGTTTTCAGGGATATGTGGGATCTGTTGTTCTGGACATGTTGTGACACAGCTGATAGTGGGATTCCAGAATTATAGTTAGAAAGGAAAGACTCAGAAAAACCAGCCTACAGTGGTTAGAAAAGAGAAGAATTCGAGGTGACTTAATACAGGTTTATAAGATGATCAGAGGAACGGATAAATTAGACTATAACAAAGTTTTTCAAAATACAACCACTTACAAGAACAAGAGGGCATAGCTACAAATTAACTAAAGAGATGTCCAGATTAGATATTAGGAAATATTTTTTTAGTTAAAGAGTGGTGAATGCTTGAAATGCATTGCTACAGGAGTTAGTGGAGGCAGGGACAATTAATGCATTTAAGAATAAATTGGATGCGCATAGCTTTTAGACCAAGGCAATGTAAATGAAACTGGTTGTATACAGACTCTGTAGCGTCTTCTAAACCAGTATAAAGACGTTAAGTTAAGTTATGATAATGAAAGAGCTCATGGCAGAGATAGAGGACTCTTAGTTTTTAAAGATATGGGGGATGTGTTGTTCTGGTCATGTTGGAGCTTATGATAAGGATGAAAGAGCCTCTGGCATACATGAAGGCCACATCACGAACATAAAGGCCTCATGGCAGACATAAAGACATCAAACCACAAGGGACTTCTGTATATCTGCTGTCCTAGAAATGCTGGAGTTATATCGATAAAAGAGTTGACATCTTGGCTTCAAAATCACTGATGATTTCGGTATTTTATAAATGGGAGTATATAACAGAGAAGGGGAGAGAGAGAGAGAGAGAATATATATGTGTGTGCATAATCATTGTACACCTTGCTTGTACTTGTTCTTCTTCGTTCGTCTATCTCAAGTGACGAAGATCACTCTCTTTGTTCAGCCGTGTGGACAATCTTTTCTCTTGCCCGCTGAAATGGGTGACTTGTGCGGGGATTTGGATTAAAGTGAGGAAGAAACTGCGCCTTTTGTCAACCTCATTCTCTGGTCCTGAGCTACCCTTGGCAAGTGGCAAGATATTTATAGAGACGACTGGAGATAGCACAGGATGCAGATTTTTCCTCAGGGTTTGCCCCCAAAGCCTTTCCCATAAACAGGTATCCCGCAAGGGAGCGAAGGGGGGAATGACATCTAATGTTGTGTTTCGTGCCTTTCCCATAATCGCAAGAGGTCGTAGGAACATCACTCAGCATGTGAGAGAGTTGGGCATCTCTCCCCGGCTGTGTTCAGTCCATTATAGTATTGTCTAAATTTCACACACCAAAACTGACGTTTGCATCTAAGGCGAAGGGCGCTAATCTCGCGAAGTTCAGCCGTATGAACTAGACCTTGAAATACGACAAAGGTTTAAGCGTAGTGCTATTCAAATAGCTTGTATTACACTTTTTGTGTGTCTCAATGTTATGCTTTGTCTACTGCAGATTGAGGAATGTGTAGTGTGTTCGGACAAGAAAGCTACTGTGTTGTTCAAGCCTTGTGGCCACATGTGTGCTTGTGATGGTAAGTCCTGCTCACCTTGTAGCTTGTTTGTTATGGACCAAGAACTAGCAACCCACCAATCTAATCTTAGGGCCCACAACGTAAGCAATAAAGTCATATAAATGAAAACTAAGTTCTTTCTTCGTATTCTCTGCTTTACACTTCATGTGAAGCATATGGCCACCATTACAGGAAGCCTGTATCATGCACATTAATGTGCTCAACAGAGGTTTCCATAGCAAGCTTTTTTCATGATGAAGATGCCAGCCTTACACACAACCCTCATTAGTGATCTTTTACAAGTCTAGAAGGTTATAGCGGACCAATTTTTCTCTCGTGGACTACCACGAGTCATGAAAAACAAATACTCAAGGGTCCAGACCCTGAAGACAAAAGTCCGCTGGGAGGAGAATTTAAGACAGTATGTAAGAGGCATAGCTACAAATTAACTAAAAATAGGTACAGATTAGATATTAGGAAATATTTTTTTAGAGGGTGGTGAATGTTTGGAATGCATTGCCACAGGAGGTAGTGGAGGCAGGGACAATTAATGCATTTCAGAATAAATTGTATGTGCATAGTTTTTTAGAGCAAGGTAATGTAAATTAAACTGGTTGTATACAGACTCTGAAGAGTCTTATAAAGACGTTTAGTTAAGTTAAGACCACGGACTAGACTCGAACCAGGCCAAAATGAAGATGGCTGGAACTGTTGGAAAGAACCAGACAGACAGATCAGTGAAACATGGAGTGAGGAGCTGGTGTTGGATAAGACACACATTAAGGAAACCAGCTGAAAGCATTACAAGGCAGTTTCTGTTCTGGAATCCCCAAGGCAAGAGAAGTAGAGACAGACTAAAGCACAGATTAGGAAGAGTACTAGAGACAAATATAAAAGAAACAAGAAAGATGTCGACCAATCTGGGACAGATGTATCATGAATTTGTTGAAGACCTGTGCTTCTTAGGGAGCTGAATGGTTTTGATTAATTGATTTATTGATTTAGTTATTTATTTATACATAAATTTATCTCAGCATTCACATTTTAGGTTAAAAAGGGATTTCTTTTTTTCTACTGTCCCACCTATAATTATGACATGCTTTCCATGGTTAGAGTCTGTAAGAGAGAGAGAGAAAGGATTTATATGGCTGAGGAGCAAAGATTGCTTGGTCACAGTTCGGTGTGCATGCTAATAATAATAATGTTCGTGTATGCGTCTGAGGTCTGTTGCGTCAGTCGGCCACATCCATGGCCTACAGCTGTGATGTAGTTCCAGACCCCATCCAATGCGGAGGAGGAGGTTGATATTTACTAGAGCCATACTGTGCGGGGATGGCCTCTTCTGCGTCTCCAGCAGGTCGGAGGAAGACTTTTGTCGCTGCGGAACGACTTGTGTAGTATTCTGTGGGCCGGGGTTTCTGGTCCAGCCGTACCATACGACCGAACAAAGAAACTCGGCGACGGTCAAGTGTTTCTGAGATTAGGTGGAGACCTGTTTCAGCACAGACTGACACGTTGTGGATGTGGTCATGCCATCGGATGCCCAGGATACATCGCTGGTTGCTCACATGGAATGCTTCCAGTCTCGATATGTCATGTTTCAGCAATGTCCAGGTTTCCGAGCCATAAAGTAGGACTGGGACCAGGCAGGACTGGTAGATGCAGATTTTTGTCACAAGGGAGATCTTGCCAATACTCTACACACGTGGGAGGTCATGCATAGCAGACGCAGCTAGTCCTATCCGACTTGACACAGTACTGCTTTGACCATCGGATGATATCATGCTACCGAGATAGACTAATTCATTGGTCCCTTCTGCAGTGTGACCTTGAGTTTCAATAACCTGAAGTGCTGTTTCAGAAATGAGGTTCCTGACTTTGGTCTTGACCCAGGATATAGACAGGCCTAGGGAGGGCATTTCTATGTCTAACATTTCTAGAGAGTGCTGGAGCACAGAGCTGTCTGTGCCAAACAGGACATGTACAGGCTAGGTTTACCATATGTTCAATAATATATTTATTTCCCAGGATGCGCCAACTTGATGAAAAAGTGTGTTCAATGCAGAGCTTCCATTGAGAAGACTATCCCATTTATTGTATGCTGTGGGGGTACACGTAAGTATTGATGCCTTTGGTCACGTGTACTTCTGTCTCTTTCTTTAGTTCCTGATCATTCTATTGAGTTTTGTTTTGTTATTGATGGCTTGTGATTCTTCTTTGTTCGTTTTTAATCTCCCGCTACTAAGTCCTGAAAAGGGTTTTGTAAGTAGTAGGATGTAGTCCGGAGAATGGAATGCGTTATGTCGTAGTTTGCAGCTTCACTTCGATATTTGTGCCGTTCAGTCCGACACATCTGCCTTCAGCAGGTATTTTTGAGTACCAGGTTAGCCTTCCCTCTTCGATCATTTCTCCTTAGCCAGTCTGCTATGTTGCAGCCTGTTATCCAGGAACACCACGTGGAGGTGTAGAAGTGTCTTGACAGCTCTGGTTCGCTAGATCTGACGCTAGCAGTCAGCTAAGGGTCGCTGACCCCTGCAGCTCATACGCTGCTCAGCATCTTGATCCCAGTTTGTAATTGATCCAGACAACTGGGGTCGAAGATACAGCTCAGTGAATGAGCTGATAGCAGCCAAAGATTCATAGCTGACTGCATGCATTGGGGTCAGCGAACCAGAGCTGACAAGGACCATATTCCGACTCCATGCGGTGGCCCAGGAAACAAACTGCACAAGTGTAGTCTGGCTAAGAGAATATGGATCGCAGTGGTAAACCAGGTACCCAAAAAATGCCAACTGTTGTTGTTGTTGTTCTTGAATGCCCACAATGAGTAAGTTTAAGGTTACTCTTTTGTGTGCCCTGAAGAGAGCGTTAAGTGGTAGGTTGCAGTAGCTCTCCTCACATCCTGAATGTGCTGATGAAGGTGGATTGGAGTTATCCAGGCAGTTGTCCTATGCCTGGTTTTATTTGCATGCACTGTCTACTGCAGGGATCATGTCAATCCCCCACCTCATTAGCCAGACTGCCATGAAACAATCTGTTTCCAGGGAAAACTGCGTGGGAATGAGGTGGTGGTCTTGGCCAGTATATTTCATCTGACCTAACATTGTCCTTTCAGTATGTTTTGCCGTATCAGCTGTTAATTCTTCTCACCAAAAAAGCCAACTGAAACTAGGTGTGTTTGCCGAAAGGCGCAGATATCACAGCCTCGCTGTAATCTACAACACAACATCACAGCATCCTTTTCAGGATGAACACCAAAATAGAAGACCCAGAGAACTGCAGATAAACCTCTTGAAATCAACCAAAAATATGACAATATTTGTGACATATTGGGAATAGAGAGAGAGAATTAGTGCAATTAGTTTAGACCTGAGTAACTGTGGTAGAACACTTGCTTCTTATGGCAAAGGTACTGGATTCAATCCCCATTATCAGTGTTATTCAGTCAACTCAATTATAAATGATTACCTGGCTTATTGTTAAGGAAGACATGGTAGAGAAGAAGGCAAATGGCAACCCCACCTCATACAAAGTCCCTACCACTATCCCTGACAGCAATGTCTGCTATAAGACTACCATTGCCTGACCTACTTTAGACATATCTATTTTCTGCCAGGTTTCACTCGAGTATCACATATTGTATTACGAACCTGCTCAGAACAAATTTGTAAGCAGAATACAAAGTAAAAAATACATTTAGCGACTGATAGCATTGGGTGTGCGGCCATGTGTGTGTGTGTGTTTATTATGACATACAACAAAATGAAATGGACAAATTGCTTCATTCACTGATCCTTTACTCAAGTATACAGCACAAACCCCCACTTCTTCTTGCCCCAGGCTATGGATCAAGCCAAGACACAGGAAAATGGGGAAAATCAGCAAATGGTGGAATATAGACCTTATTTAGCTTGAAAATGTATCTGTATCATGAAACACACGAGGAAAAAGAGGCTAATACAAGGAAAAGCTGGAAATAACTGGAGAGAATATCACATGATAGGCCTGCGTGGAGAGGGTTGGTTGATGGCCTATGCACCCCAAGGGGATGAAGGCAAAGAAGAAAAGTACTTTGACCACAAGCAAACAAAAATAATGCACTGTACATCATTATATAAGCAGAAATATAATAAATACAAATTGTACACAATTTTTAGATGATCCACTCGAAATAAATTCTGAAAACACACTAATAAAAATAGATGGTCGAGACTGGGCGAAATAGCGAACCACGTAGCAAGTGAATAGGGAATGGTTATAATTAAAAAGTGATGAAAGAGCGATGAGACAAAACATAAGTGAGTATTAAAACATTGTAATATCTGTCTATACAATGATCTGTGCAGTTGGCGGCATGCAGACTCACCAACTACAAAGCTATAAAGAAGCAAAGACACTCATCAAATGATCCACGAGGAAGGAATGGAGAGACTAGCACAAAGAATACAGGCCAGAAAATTGCAGTACAGACAAACTTGGCAGAGATGGGCAGACAAAGATCTTCAGACTCAAGCACACCTTCACAGAATGAGTCATAGAGACACCACCACGTGCAATTGTGGAGCACCCTAGCAAACACCAGAACATATCCTGCAGGGCTGCCCTACTTATGTAAACCAAAGAGAGGCAGTCTGACCCGGGAAGAGAGGAAAAGCTGTGAGAGGCCGGTGAGGAGCAGAAATGAACAGTCTCTCTCGTGAACCTCACTAGGCTAGAATCATAGCATCAGTTAATCGAAGAAGAATATCTATGCAGTTTATCTTAATGGCGCTTTTCAGTTATGACAATCCATGTTAGAGGATTATCTAATTAATTAGAGGCTGAAGTTCTCTCTGTATACACATTTTATTGAATGCGTGTCAAGTCTGAAAATTCCAGAAACAAATTCAAATTCCCTACACTATATTAATAGAAACACATGCTCTCTGTCAAACAGTTGTGAATGCTAATCAATTCAGGTTTACTGAATTTACCTTGATTTTGTGTTTTTTCAGCACCTCCGGAGCCCCAGAAGCCAGGGATAATGAACAATGGGTCGCGGGATGTCAGCAGAGACATACAGAAGCTTCAACAACAGTTACAGGACATCAAGGATCAGGTATGTTGTTGTTGTTGATTAACTAGGTCAGCCGAGGTGTTTGATCTTTTGCAATCAATGCCAAGTTGAAGAATTTTGCAGGTGTTTTGTAGTAGGTGAGGGGAGGTATGTAAGGTGTTAGTGATTGTTAGGGTGCCAGGTAATAACTTTTCTCTTTCTCTGGTGAATCCTAGGCAAGTGAGCAGTAAATGTTGCACTGTCTCATATGGATGGGTACAGTTGCGGCAGTTTGGTTTGTGTGCAGGGTCTAGCTTGCTTATGTATTTGTTATGTCCAATGTGTTGTGTCCTAAGTTGGAAAATTATACTCGGCTTCCTGCTTTGAAGTTTGTTGATGTTGTCATTTTTGTTTGGATGTGTCATTTCTTTATACATGGTAAACCCAGTAGACCCTTCTACCCATCAGTTTAGCCATTCCTCTGCAATTGCATTGCATGGGGTTGAAACATGGATTCTAGCAATAAAGGATGAAAAAATCTTGGAAGTATGGGGCTACCATAGAATGGAACAAGTGAGTTGAACAGAAAGAATATCTAGATCTAATAACAATGTCCTCACTGAGGTAGATGCACATAGACATGTATTAAAAATTATACAAAAACAAAGACTGAGTTGGCTGGGACACAATCTGTAACATGAAAGTCTTCTAAAGAAGATAGTAGAGGGCAAAATCTAGGGGGGAAAAGTGCTTTCACATCCAAGGTATGCAGAGACATTAAAGTACACATTTATGTTGAAATGAAGAGAGCTGCAGAGGATAGGGTCAAACGGGAAGACATGTTCAAACAATTGTACAACCAGTCTTAAGACTGAGCAACCAGAGGATAGGGTCCAATGGAGAGACATGATCAGACAGTCTTAGGACTGATCAACCAGAGGATAGGGTCCAATGGAGAGACATGATCAGACAGTCTTAGGACTGATCAACCAGAGGATAGGGTCTAATGGAGAGACATGATCAGACAGTCTTAGGACTGATCAACCAGAGGATAGGGTCCAATGGAGAGACATGATCAAACAGTCTTAGGACTGATCAACCAGAGGATAGTGTCCAATGGAGACACATGATCAGTCTTACAACCAGTCCTAGGACTGATCAACCAGATGATGATAAGGATGTTTTGACCATTGTCTTCCCCCCACCAGTATCCAGACTAATAAAGTATTGCTGATAATCAAGAGTTGCCCGTACTAATCATGATCTTCTGTTGTTCTCTTCTCTCCAACAGACCTGTTGCCCAGTGTGCATGGACAGACTAAAGAACATGATCTTTCTCTGTGGACATGGAGCCTGCCAGTTGTGTGGGGACAGGCTGAACGAGTGTCCCATCTGCCGCAAGTCAGTGGAGAAAAGAATCTTACTGTACTAGCCGTCACCTGCTGGTATTGTTTTTATGGCGCTAATTAAACTACACCTGTCACCAGTGGCTGGCAACTGTCTGTCTATGGTGGGCCAGATATGGGTTTTCGGTACTTGTGCGTTAATTCGCCCACGGATTATAATAGGTCAAATTTAGTAGAATGTAGCCACACGAAGCACCATACTTTACAATTTGTGCGTCTTCAATTCGCGCAGTAAATCTATGTCCATGTCATTCTCAGATCTAACACCGTACGTGGAAGATGTATTTCTTGCACACGCAAGAGAATAAATTGTGTGCAGTTTTTGCAGGAAAGACGACTTATACTGCGTGCTAAAAATCATGTTATGACTTTGTTTCTCACAGTTCGCCAAGATCGTTAGAGATGTCGCACATGTCAGCAGGACATTCCTGTTCGTTCTGGCACATGGTTAGAGGGCACACGTCTGTCCTATAGGGAGATTATTCTCTTCATGTACTGAGTAAAGAGATGACTAGCATTGCTTTCTGTAAATCAGAGCTAGGAATTGCCAATAATGCTGCCATAAAATGGAACAGTAACCTCCGTGAGGTTTGTGCAAATTCATTAATTGCCCACAAAACCCACAAACCAGCATCAAGGTCCTTTTTAGGGCCCACAAAAAACAACAAAACTGCACCCTGATAGCTAGACACTTATAATTATTTTTGTATGGAAGCCCGTGTAATCATAGAATTTCAGAATGGGCGAATTAACGCACAAGAATCGGGTTTTCTACTTGGACCCTACCAGTTCTTTGAATATTAGTTAATAAAAAATATGATAATAGTTTACATTAGCAAAAAAAATGTTATGTTTAGTGTGTCTCTTTTCTTTTAATGAACACATTTTATATTTTTAACCAGAGTGGTAGTTCACAACAATAATTTTTATCAGATTGTCTTCCCTTTTCAAGCTTATACTTTGCAGCAGCCTCACACAACTCTATTAAATCCCACAAGGTTGAATTTAACATTTATTCATAAAAAACTCATTTATATATCTAAATTTGGCCGACAGGACCCAGGAGTCCACCATCCCCACGAGTCCACGATCTCCATGTTAGCAAAGCAAACATAGATTATTTTTTTTAATGCAGAATTTATCATATTTTTTAGATCATTATTTGAACTTTGAATTAGATTGCAAAAACACTGACTGTAATGCTAAACTTTGAATTAAATTGCAAAAACACTGACTGTAATGCTAAACTTTGAATTAAATTGCAAAAACACTGACTGTAATGCTAAACTTTGAATTAAATTGCAAAAACACTGACTGTAATGCTAAACTTTGAATTAAATTGCAAAAACACGGACTGTAATGCTAAACTTTGAATTAAATTGCAAAAACACTGACTGTAATGCTAAACTTTGAATTAAATTGCAAAAAAACTGACTGTAATGCTAAACTTTGAATTAGATTGCAAAAACACTGACTGTAACAATAGTCTCTGATGTGGAACAGGAAATGCTGTGTTAATAATGTATGTCATCTTCACTTTTAAAGTGTTTCTGACAGTTCTCTCATTGATGTCATCTCCTTTGAGATGCTTACTACGGACTGCTCAGCCTGGCACACTGCCATCACACAAGGTGCTTGCATCACCAAGCATAAAATCATTGCTGGGACGCCAAAACAAAAAGCGAGCTGCCCAAAAGAACGAAATACAAGACAACCTCACTCCCACTGCCGTCCACATGTGCCCCACATGCAACAAAGTTTGTCACGCTAAGAAAGGACTGTAGGGTCACATCTGACTACATATATCTGACTCTGCCACCATCTTCACTTACAATGGGCAACTATTACGATGTCATCTGGTCCACCACAGAAACTAGTTGCACACCACTGGCCCCACACTGAAGTACACCATACATAACTCATTCATTTTATTATTGTGTATTTTTTGTTAGGAAATTGTGCTTGTTATTAAATGTTCATTGTAACTGTTATGATGATGGTTAACTCAGTCACCTAGAACAGTGTTTATCAACTGGTTGTCATAGTACCACAGCAGACTTTTTTTTATATAGTGTTAGACAGTAGTTCCTAGAATGGGGGGGGGGGGGGGGGGGATATCAAAATTGTTGACGTTTAATGCCCACAATGAGTAAGTTTACTCTTTTGTATGCTCTGAAAAGGGCATTAAGTAACAGGTTGTTGTAGCTTTCCTCCCATCCCGAGCGTGCTGATGAAGGTTGACCATAGTCCTCAAGCCGGTTGTGCTATGCTTGGCTTATCTGCGTGGCACCCACTACTATGAGGATCACATCAATCCACATCACATCTTCCAGACTGCCTTGAAAACAGCCTGTTTCCAGAGAATGCTGCAGTATATTGTGCCTGACACTGACACGACATCCTGGTCAGTATGCTGTGCCTGACCATACTAGCGTCTCAGTTCTCCATTACTCGAGATACAAGAAACAAACCAAAAAACACTCAAAACACACATATCCCTCCCCCATAGTGTGAGGTAAGAAACCTTCTTCTTCTGCGTTCATTCTCAATCTCCAGGGGGGCAACCCCTGGGCTTTAAAAGTAGCAGGATGTAGTCCAGAGAACTGAATGCATTGTGTCGCTAGTTTACAGCTTGACTGTGATATTTGCACCTTTCGGTCCGACACATCCTTCATCAGAAGGGCACAAACCTAGCATGCATGTTATTAACATAAACATAAACAGGCCTTAAGGAATAATGGGTTAGGTCCCAGACAGCCTTCCAGCAATACATGTCTCATATTTATAGTGCTGTGTTCAAAGCTACTTGTATCTGGTAGCGGTTTACAGTAGCTCTTCATACATCATGGGCGTACTAACTAAGGTGAACATGAGTCATCCTCGCTGTAGTGCAATTCAAGGCATTTCAGCAGGCTCACCACTATGGGGGTCACAGTATCAATCCCCACCTTGACTGCTGCAACACAGCAATTGAAAATATTAAGAGAATCTAATGTGTCGCTTTAATTCTACAACGATTTCGTGTCTCAATGCTGCCATAGAGTGAGTCTCGTAACCTCCATATTTGTGTCATAGCTGCTTTATGAGGGACATTGTTTAGAAGGAGGTCTGCACAGCTAGCAACACTTGCCAAATTGTCAGTATTTGCTGCCATGTTGAAAAACACTGATCTAAAGACTGTTTATGTTTCTTCATTTTCGTTTTGAAATAAAAATTAATGTGAACATTTATTGGAAGAGGTTCATTGTACCATATACGAGCTTATTCTTTCTTAACTTAATGTCTTTATACTGGTTTAGAAGACGCTGCAGAGTCTGTATACAACCAGTTTCATTTCCATTACCTTGTTCTAAAAGCTATGCGCATCCAATCTATTCTTAAATGCATTAATTTCCCTTGCCTCCACCACTTCCTGTGTCAATGCATTCCAAGCATTCACCACTCTCTGACTTAAAAAATATTTCTTATATCTAATCTCGACCTTTCTTTAGTTAATTTATAGCTATGCCGTCTTGTTCTTGTAGGTGTTTGTATTTTAAAAAACTTGTTATAGTCTAATTTATTCATTCCTTTGATTATCTTATAAACCTGTATTAAGTCACCTCAAATTCTTTTTTTTTCTGGACACTGTAAGCCGGTCTTTCCTCATAACTGTAATTCTGGAATCCCACTATCAGCTTTGTTCGCTCATTTTTTGTATCCCTTTCCAGCATGTTTATATCCCCTCTATGATAAGGACTCCACACCTGTACACAGTACTCCAATCTAGGTCTAACAAATGCTTTATACAGTTTGACTTTCAATATTGTATATGTGCGCCTGTAATATAGCTGAATCTCAGTAATTAAATGCTATTGTTTCCATGTTCACGCAAGTTCAATTTGTTATTTGTGTTATTATCTATAGTTATATGTCCCACCAGAGCGACCTAAATAATGAATTTAGCTGGTTGGATATCAGGTATCGGGGTTCGTCTGAATGATTGGTTGTAACGAGCAATATTTGTGCTGGAGAGGGCAGCACAAACAAGACGAATGGAAGGAATTTATATTTGCAACAAATACACTCAAGATCGAGTCCTACAGATGAGTTTGAAACGTTGTTATTAATTATTTCTACATATTGTACCCTTCCTTGTTTTTTTTGTATCAAATACATTATTTTGCCATGATTATTACATTATCTGGGAGACTTGGGGCCTGGTCAGTATATAACAGTGTTCAAATCTTGTCAAGTTTGTCTTTGTTGCTTTTTTTGTTTTTTTGGGGGGGTTGGCTTGCCATGTTGGTTCACTATGGTACTCCAAGACAAAAACTGAAATGAGTTTATACAACATTTGGCTATCTGGCTTCTGACACTTATAATGCCTGATTGAATACCAGGATTACAGAAGGAGTGATCCTCAATTTCATACATGGTTATGACAGTGTTCAAATCTTGTCAAGTTTGTCTTTGTTGCTTTTTTTGTTTTTTTGGGGGGGTTGGCTTGCCATGTTGGTTCACTATGGTACTCCAAGACAAAAACTGAAATGAGTTTATACAACATTTGGCTATCTGGCTTCTGACACTTATAATGCCTGATTGAATACCAGGATTACAGAAGGAGTGATCCTCAATTTCATACATGGTTATGACAGTGTTTGGGTTATGTGTGGTCAAGTCCATGAGTTTAGGTTTTCATGGAACATTGACGAATTCATTTGTTCCATTCTTCATATTATCTCTATGTTTATGTGAACATATTCGCAAGCTAATAACATATTTAAGTAGGGATGCACCAAATATTTTATTTGTATTCCATTTGGTGCCGAATAGTGCATTCAATGAACTATTAATATTTGGCCGAAAAGTACTTTGCAATCAAATGCAAATAAGTCAAAGAGTGCATTATAATTTCAACCCCAAATATTTGGATAACACTCCTTACTAACTTGACACACAGCTGCTTGCAATGAGTACTTTATCATGTCACATAAGATAACTAGAAAGAAGATAGTATGGCAGCCGGTTTATGACTGCTGTGTTGAATTAAATAGTGACTTGTTTTGTTATATTTCATAGTATCTGTTCAAGTTTAAGAAATACGCATCTCCAACTAACGTCCCAAGTGAACATTCGCTCAGTCAACATTCGTTCAGTCAACATGTTTTCAGGCAGTGGATGTCAATATTTGACAGAGAATGTTGAGAGATTAGTAAATTGAAGCAAGTGGATGTTTCATGCAACAATAACTTTTAAGTTGAATAAAAATACCTGATTAGTGAGTAGCATTAAATAGTTTTACGATATTTGCCCTAATTATTGTAGTGATGTAACATTCTGAAATATTTTTCTTGTTTATTTTATAATTATCACAAGTTTAAATGCCATAATTGTACTCACTATTTGTATCTCCATTCATATTCGACAAGATAGTTAAAAAGCCTCCATTCATATTCGACAAGATAGTTAAAAAGCCTTCATTCATATTCGACAAGATAGTTAAAAAGCCTTCATTCATATTCGACAAGATAGTTAAAAAGCCTCCATTCATATTCGACAAGATAGTTAAAAAGCCTCCATTCATATTCGACAAGATAGTTAAAAAGCCTTCATTCATATTCGACAAGATAGTTAAAAAGCCTTCATTCATATTCGACAAGATAGTTAAAAAGCCTCCATTCATATTCGACAAGATAGTTAAAAAGCCTCCATTCATATTCGACAAGATAGTTAAAAAGCCTTCATTCATATTCGACAAGATAGTTAAAAAGCCTTCATTCATATTCGACAAGATAGTTAAAAAGCCTTCATTCATATTCGACAAGATAGTTAAACAGCCTTCATTCATATTCGACAAGATAGTTAAAAAGCCTTCATTCATATTCGACAAGATAGTTAAAAAGCCTTCATTCATATTCGACAAGATAGTTAAAAAGCCTTCATTCATATTCGACAAGATAGTTAAAAAGCCTTCATTCATATTCGACAAGATAGTTAAAAAGCCTTCATTCATATTCGACAAGATAGTTAAAAAGCCTTCATTCATATTCGACAAGATAGTTAAAAAGCCTTCATTCATATTCAGTCAAACAAATAATTAAAGTCCTCCATTCATATTCTACCAGATATTTAAAGGCCTCAATTCATATTCAGCCAGATAGTTAAAAGCTAACATTTGTATTCAGCCAAATAGTTAAAGGCCTCCATTCTTATTCAGTTGAATAGTTAAAGGCCTCAATTCATATTCAACCAGATAGTTAAAAGCTAACATTTGTATTCAGCCGAATAGTTAAAGGGCTCCATTCATATTTGGCCAGATAGTTAAAGGCCTCCATTCATATTTGGCCAGATAGTTAAAGGGCTCCATTCATATTTGGCCAGATAGTTAAAGACCTCCATTCATATTTGGCCAAATAGTTAAAGGGCTCTAATCATATTCGACCAGATAGTTAAAGGTCTCCATTCATATTCACCTAGATAGTTAAAGGTTTCCATTTATATTCGGCCAAATAGTAAAAAACCCTATTTGGTGCATCCCTATATTGAAGTAACATGACAGTTACAGAAATATTTGAGATGTCAGTGTTTATAGATGCATAACAACAGACAATAAGGATTTTGGTGAAACACTTCCATATGTCTCGTGTCAAACACACAAGTATAGTTTTCTCCTACTTCTTCTTCATCAGCTTTATCTTCCTCTTGAAAAGGACATTGTGTCAGTATTTATGAAAAGGACATTGTGTTGGTTTTTCTAAAAAGGCCATTGTGTCGGTTTTTCTGAAAAGGCCATTGTGTCAGTTTTCTGGAAAAAACATTGTGTCGAAGTTTTCCTGAAAAGTGGATTGTGTCAATTTTCCTGACAAGAACATTGTGTTCAAGTTTTCCTGAACAGGAGATTGTGTAGAAAATGTCCTACTTCTTCTTCTGAGTTCGTTCTCAATCTCCCGCTACCAAGCCCTGAATAGGGCTTTGCAAAATTTGCTGATGACACAAAACTATGCAGTAGTGTCTCATCTAAAGCGGAAGTGGATATATTGATGTCGGATTTAGATAAAATTCGAGAATGGTCTGTAAGCTGGCAAATGGAGTTTAATGTAGATACATGTACAGTCATCCACATGGGTAGATCCAATATGGAACATAATTACAGAATGGGAGAAAACAATATTAGAAAGATAGATAAGGAAAAGGACCTAGGGGTTATAGTAGATCATACAGGAAAGGTGAGTGAGCAAGTTAAGGTAGCAGTGAAAAAGGCAAATGCAATGTTAGGTATGATAAAAAGAAATATTAAACATATGAGCAAGGAAGTGATCGTCAATCTGTATAAAGCTTTAGTTAGACCTAGATTGGAGTACTGTGTACAGGTGTGGAGTCCTTATCATAGAGGGGACATAAACATGCTAGAAAGAATACAAAAAAGAGCGACAAAGATGATAGTGGGATTCCAGAATTACAGTTATGAGGAACGACTCAGAAAAACCGGCCTACAGTGTCTCGAAGAGAGAAGAATTCGTGGTGACTTAATACAGGTTTATAAGATGATCAGAGGAATGGATAAATTAGACTATAACAAGTTTTTTAAAATACAGCCACCCACAATAACACGAGGGCATAGCTACAAGCTGACTAAAGAGAGGTCCAGGTTAGATATTAGGAAATATTTTTTTAGTCAGAGAGTGGTGTCTGCTTGGAATGCATTGCCAGGGGAGGTAGTGGAGGCAGGGACAGTTAATGCATTTAAGAATAAACTGGATGCGCATAGCTTTTAGAGCAAGGTGATGTAAATGTAACTGGTTGTATACAGACTCTGCAGGGTCTTCTAAACCAGTATAAAAACATTAAGTTAAAGTTAAAGTAGCAGGATGTAGCCCGAAGAACTGCATGTGTTGTATCGCTAGTTTACAGCTTGACTGCGATATCTGCACCTTTCGGTCCAACACATCCATCTTTGGCAGCTGAAAATTTCCAGAAAAGGACATTTTGTTGTAGTTTACAGCGAGGCTGTGGTATCTGGACCTTTCAGTCTGGCACACTGACAAATCCAATATCAGCTGGTCTTTTCGGGTACCTGGTTTGCCTTCCCACTGCCATCCCTATTCTCTTAGTCAGACTACATTAATGCAGCCTGTTTCCAGGGCCGCCTCCTGGAGGCAGAGCATGGTCTTGGTCAGCTCTAGTTCACTGACCCTCATGCAATCAGCCAGCTACTAAGTAAACAAAAACACAAATATTGTGTTCTCGTGTGAAACTCATCTGAGTTTTCTGAGCAACAAAAGCAGTTCATTTCAGTCATTCTGTGCAACGAAAGCAGTTCATTTCAGTCATTCTGTGCAACAAAAGCAGTTCATTTCAGTCATTCTGTGCAACAAAAGCAGTTCATTTCAGTCATTCTGTGCAACAAAAGCAGTTCATTTCAGTCATTCTGTGCAACAAAAGCGGTTCATTTCAGTCATTCTGTGCAACAAAAGCGGTTCTTTGAGTCAACCAGTGTTTGTTACTGTGCATCTGTAAAACTGATTTGCACCATGTTGTATTTTGTATTTATTCTATGTTCACGGTTTTTAATGCTTTTATTTTACTTCTGTAGGATTTATTATCATTAACATCAGGGATTCTGAAATGTTTTTAGGTCATAGACCCCTTAAGTGAAGCTTAAAGTATGTGCACGATTTAACCATCTGATCAGTCCTATGGTCTTTGCTAGACTGTCTAGTGAAGCTTCGTCTAAGAATGTTTTTAAATAGAATTAAATAAAATTCATTGAATTATTGCCTTGACGTTAGATCTATTAACTACTTGTCGCTGTGGTTGAGGGGTAAGGTCCTCTCCTCTTAAAGCATTGAATGGAAACAGCGGGGGTTCGAGCACCGCAGGTTTCAAGCGACCCCTGGTCTCAAAGGAGGTGGAACTTAATGGCTGCATCCTGAATTACCTCCAGTTGTCTGGACTTATAACCTTGCCACTCAGGTCAGGTCAGGTCATCCCATAACCGGTAAGGTCATTGGGGCACACATGAAGACATCCTCACAACTCCACGCCATCCTTCTCTGTCAGAAGCCGCTGCCTGTGACTCTTCTGGTCGGAGACTGATCCATTCTTTTATGTTGTCTTCTTATCTCTTTTTGGGCCGGCCTCTTTGTCGTCTGCCATGCACCTTCCCGTGGAGGATTGTGTTTGCAAGACCATTTGATCTCGATATGTGACCGTACCAAGTGAGTTTCCTTCTTTTGACAGTTTCCAAGAGATTTTCGAAAGGCCCTATTGCCGTCATAATTCAATTTCGGATTTCCTCGTTTGTAACTCGATCTTTGTACGTGACGTTTAAAAGTCTTCGGAAACATCTCATCTCCAAGGCCTGTATCCTTCGTTGAAGGTCAGCTAGAACTGTCCATGTCTCACACGCATAGAGAAATATTGACAGGACCAGTGTACGCATTAGTCTGATTTTCGTGCGTAGGGCTAACCGTTTATCTTGCCAGATTTTGTTAAGCCGTGCAAGTGCCGCTATTGTCTGTGCTATTCTGGCCAACACCTCACATTTTGATTCTTCATCACTGACAATCGACCCAAGATATTTAAAACAGTCAACCACTTCGAGTTCTTGACCGTTTGCTTTTATCTTGCTGTTGAAGCCCGTAGCGTTGTTTGTCATTAGTTTTGTCTTTCCATCGTTTATCTCCATACCATAGTCAAGAGCTGTTTCATCGAGCCTTCTGACCCATTCCTGGAGTTCTGCTTCTGAACCCGCCAACCCGTCGATATCATCTGCAAAACGAAGGTTAGTAATCGTTCGGCCCTCTATCTTGACAGTACCAACGTGACCTTGCCACTGGCCCAAGCTAAATCAGGACCAGAGAGTGAGGTTTCTGATCATCGCAGTTTCTTCCTCACTATAATCTAAATACAGCGCAAGTTACATCATCAAGACAAAACCGTCTGATGTCGTCGTCGACATCATCACTTGCAACTAACTAACCAAAAGACAAAACCGTCTGATGTTGTCGTCGACATCATCACTTGCAACTAACTAACCAAAAGGCAAAACCGTCTGATGTCGTCGTCGACATCATCACTTGCAACTAACTAACCAAAAGACAAAACCGTCTGATGTTGTAGTCGACATCATCACTTGCAACTAACTAACCAAAAGGCAAAACCTTCTGATGTCGTCGTCGACATCATCACTTGCAACTAACTAACCAAAAGGCAAAACCTTCTAGCATCTACCCTCTGTTGCTAAGCAACCAGGTTCATTGGTATGGGCATGTTATTTGCATGCCTGACCACCGCCTAAGACACTCTTTATGGCTCACTCAAGGCAGGCAAGCATTCATTGAGTGGGCAGAAGAAAAGATGGAAATATTCGCTGAAAACCTCTATGAAAGGTCTCTATTGATGTTGCCTTTCAGGGGTTGCTCACAATGGGCCGCTGAGCATGACATTCTGCAATCACACAAGGTGCTCGCCTGGCTGAGCAGAAAATCTTTGATGCAGTGAGGAAGAAGTGAGCTGCCTGAAAGGTTGCCACGCTGGACATCCCGGCTACCAATGCTATCCACATCTGCCCCTCATGCAGTAGTGTGCTATCCACATCTGCCCCTCGTGCAGTAGTGGGTGCAGATCCAGGATAAGACTGCATGACCACATGTAGACCCATAAACAGCCATGTCTGCATACACATGATGCTGTTGCTATCGTTGATTGTGTGAGTTAACTACTACTACTTGTACTGCCATGGTTTATAAGTGTGTATAGTCACTGATGCTACTAAGGTTTGTTGCCTGCAATCATAATTGAAATAAACTATCAATTTGAGTTATTATTTAGTGAGAAAATAGATGTAATGTTTTCCCATCTAATTTCTCAGACCCCCTGCAATACATTGAATTACCTCTTGGAAACTAGATAGTGAACTCGTAATTTAGATGAAGAATTTGATGCTGGTTTTTGCGGTGAACCCCATTGTTCTGTGATATAGAAGCTTGTTCTTATGTGAGTGGTGATGGACTGAACATACACTGATAAAACACATCTCTACTGTCACTCACTGAGAATAGGCCTAGAACCCACAGGGAAATGGTAAGAGAGAAACACAAGGATGAGAGAGAATTGAATGAGAGAGATTTGAACAAAACAGTCAGATATATAACTGGGCTGAGATAAGGTGGGTCCTGTTTTATATGCTGAAGGGGACTTACGGGTCTCTAGTGTCATTTGCTGGACACAAGCATGGAACCCACAGAGGAATGGTAAGAGAGAAACACAAGGATGAGAGATAGTTGAACAAAACTGATGGATGAAAGATTATTGATAAATTGAAATATACAGTAACTGCTCTATGGACATTGTTTGTTTCAAATCTACCTTAATATATAATCACTTGATAAATGTGTGAGTGCAGACTGTCTATCTTTGGCAAGAAATATTAGAGCAATTTAACCCATTAAGCATGTAATTAAAAGAAAGTTGTGCATGGAACTGGCATTCTCATCATGTAAAACAAAGTGCTAAATATGCCACCACGTTGAAATCACATGAAGACTGTTCCAGGCTTCCTCCAAGATGGCTATAAACCAGTGTTTCCCAACCGCCAGTCACCAGATCGGCACTGGCCCGCAAAAATTTTTTGCTGGTTCGCTAAAGCCACAAACTGCGGAGATCAGCCTGTTGTGATCTAAGATCTGATTGGGTATTGCTCAAACTGAAATGACGCCGGCTACACAAGTATCCGTACATTTCGAATACAATAGCTCATTCATATTTTATGTGTTTCTTTATCAGAGTAATTTTTTTTTTGGAGGGGGGGTGGGGATAAAAAAAATATCACGATATGTAAATTAGGTAATTCAAAAAATCCTAGCCAAATTTCTGAAGTTAATTTATGTGCAAATATAGTGTTGTGATATTTTCGAAAGCACTTTTTTTTTGGTGTGTTATTGTGTTGAAAAATTATAATCTCTTCCAGATGGAAACAAAGAAAGTCAAACAACAAAAACTGTTAACTTTCTGCCTATTTTCTCACCTGTCCGCAGGTGTAAAAAGGTTGGGAAACACTGCTATAAACAACGGCGGCCCTGTGCTCGTATCAGATGTTACAATGAATGATGATGATGAGCTGTTTGATGTATTAAAATGGCCACCAAATATGTAACGATGTAATATGTTCCCACGTAAGCAACCCTCACCTTCACACCTACACCTATCACAGTGCAAATGGTTGTCATTTTGTTGTCTTTCACTTGTATTGATTATGCGCTGTATAGTATTTATGCTCCGTCATGGCAATCTTATCACAAATTTGATGAGAAAATGGAGAGTCGTTTGATGAACATTTTTTTTTAAAACTGTTACAGTATGCTCTCTATATTTTTGATGTTTTTCAACATTCTCATCTGTAGCTAGGTTCACCTCACCATAAACTTGATGTTGTTGTGTTTCTTGTTTGTTCATTTGTGCTGATTAGCTTGTAAGTACGTTTTGCATGATTTATTAATTCTCTTGATGCAGGCTCGTGTGAAGCTTGGCCAGCCACTGGCTAAATTTGTGCTTTTATTCTAATTACTTACTTGTTTATTTTAATGTATTAACTGAGTCCCCATTTATGAATTTTGTGTGCATCTGAGTGGTGTTTATGTCAAATTACTTATGTCAATTTTGTGTCTTTTTGTTTTTAGATCCATACAAATTTGTATGTTATTCTTGGAAATGTCTGGGGACATGTACGTGTGTTAGCACAATATAAATGGTTAGTACGTTTTGAAACATATAATGAATACTTATACTTCCTACCCACATGATATGACTGTCAAGCATGTAGCAACAACATCAGCACTGAGGAGCGGGGATCAAGGTAATGATAGTCTCTGTCGTTGGGGATGGACTGTTAGACTTCCTTACACTATGTCCTTAGTCTTATAAGGTGAGGTGACTGAAGGTTATAAGATGAGATGACTGAAGGTTATAGGGTGAGATGACTGAAGGTTATAGGATAAGATGACTGAAGGTTAATATTGGGAGATTACTGAACGTTATAGTGTGAGATGACTGAAGGTTATAGGATAAGGTGACTGAATATTAATATGGTGAGGTGACTGGAGGTTATACGGTGAGATGACTGAAGGTAAAATTTGTCCTATAGCAGGTAGTGTTGTTGGGGATGGAGTGTTAATGTCCATTATTCTTAATCTTCATACCTGTGATTTTGGGTGATGAGTATCCTTGCTCACTAAATGCCATTGCTAATTAAGAGTAGTCTGATACAACGGTCATGAGATGATAAGAGAAGGTCATGAGATGATAACTGGAGGATTAGAGGAGGTCATGAGATGATAACAGGTCATGAAATGATGACAGAAGGTCATGAGATAACAGAAAGTCATGAAATGATAACAGGAAGTCATGAGATGATGACACGTCATGAGGTGATGACAGGTCATGATATGATAACAGGAGGTCGTACAAGAATGGTTGTTGTATGGCGAGAATAACTTACTTACATTTTATAAATGGTAGTCCCATAGCAGACAGTGCTGTCAGGGATGAGGTGTTCAAGATTTAATTGTACTAACCCACAGCTCGTTATAATTTAATTTCAATGTTTTTATTTTGCGCTTCCACATATCTACTGTGTTGACACTCAGCAGCTGAAAGACAGAAAATGTTTCACATAAATTGATGTATTTCTTTGGATTTTTTTTGTGTGTCAATTACCAGCCGGTTTCATCCACTGTTGACAACATACTACTGATTCCTTATTAGATACTCCAGAAAGGGAACAGCGCCATTAGCTTATGTATGTAGAATAAAAAAGGGTTATTGGGAGAGTGGATGTTAGCTGGCTTTGGGATACCAATATAATTCATGATCACAGTTATTGCTGTGCAGTCAGTCTTATTATTGACTGTGGCACAGAGTCACCCAAGACATCATGACTTGTATACAGATCAAATGAATTTAGCATTGACATAAGTACATTCTTCTTCTTTGTTCGTTCTCGATCTCCCTCTACTAAGCCCTGAAAAGGGCTTTGCATATAGCAGAATGTATTGCAAAGAATGGAATGCGCTGTGTCGTAGCTTACAGCTTGACTGCGATATTTGTACCTTTCAGTTCGACACATCAAACTTCAGCAGGCATTTTTGAATACTAGGTTGCCTTTTCTTTTCAATCCCTTCTATTTAGCCAGTCTGCTCTGTTGTAGCCTGTTATCCAGGATCACCGCCTGGAGGTGTAGAAGGGTTTTGACAGGTCTGATTTGTTGGTCCTGATGCTAGCAGTCAGATATGGGTCGCTGACCACTGAGCTCGTGCGTTTATCGGCCATAAGTACATTCTGATTCAGACCAATGTTTTAATTGATCACAGCTTACCTGGCACACTCCTCCTGAGGTGGAACAGATGTTATAATAGTAATAAAAATCACATCCACAGGGTCGCCCACCTATGCAATGGTGAGATAGACTTACCAAAGACCTAGGCCCACATTGGTACAGCGCTGCAAAAGATCAGGACACATACATAATATTGTTGGCTTCCTCGCATACGGCACATCTGCTGGACTGACACCGAGGTTAATGTGATGATGTGAATGTGTGATAATAATCCGCTTTGGCAACCAAGGCACATGGATTGTAACTATGATTGATGATCGAGGTCCACGATGCAAATAATTCTGATGAGGACTGGGGCAACAGCAGTCCATCATAGAAACAATACTCTTGCGATGTGTTAGTCAGATGATCTCAGTGTTGGTAACAAGGTCGTACCAGTGGATTCCAAGGATGCGTCTCTAACTGCATGATCGGGGTGGCCTCAAGAAGACCATCCGAAATAGGGATTTTTGGGCGGTGACCATTGTGGCTCTATGCTTCTCTGTAATTGAAAACAATAACTAAGTAAAAGCCTACATCAGAAGGTACAGCTACCTTCCTTGAGGCAGAGACTAAAAAAAGATAACACCTCTTTTGATGTGGGGCATAGTGGACATCCCATAGAAGGATGTGGACATCCCATAGAAGGATGTGTCCCTCAGTGGACATCCCATAGAAGGATGTGTCCCTCAGTGGACATCCCATAGAAGGATGTGTCCCTCAGTGGACATCCCATAGAAGGATGTGTCCCTCAGTGGACATCCCATAGAAGAATGTGTCCCTCAGTGGACATCCCATAGAAGGATGTGTCCCTCAGTGGACATCCCATAGAAGGATGTGTCCCTCAGTTGACATCCCATAGAAGGATGTGTCCCTCAGTGGACATCCCATAGAAGGATGTGTCCCTCAGTGGACATCCCATAGAAGGATGTGTCCCTCAGTGGACATCCCATAGAATGATGTGGACATCCCATAGAAGGATGTGGACATCCCATAGAAGGATGTGGACATCCCATAGAAGGATGTGTCCCTCAGTGGACATCCCACAGAAGGATGTGTCCCTCAGTGGACATTCCATAGAAGGATGTGTCCCTCAGTGGATATCCTATAGAAGGATGTGTCCCTCAGTGGACATCTTATAGAAGGATGTGTCCCTCAGTCGACATCCCATAGAAGGATGTGTCCCTCAGTGGACATCCCATAGAAAGATGTGGACATCCCATAGAAGGATGGGTCCCTCAGTGGACATCCCATAGAAGGATGTGTCCCTCAGTGGACATCCCATAGAAAGATGTGGACATCCTATAGAAGGATGGGTCCCTTAGGTGATGGGCCATAGAAAGATTCACATCTCTGTGGCGGGCCAGTGAAATGAACAATGAGCCAGAAAATGAAAATCTCATATAAATTTATTTATTGGTAGATCTTAATGTGAATGATAAAGAAAAGGTGTCAATGAGAGGTTTTAAAAGAAGAATTGTTTTTTAGGCAATGACAGACCAAACAGATTTGAAGTTGAGGTCATATGTTGCTTATTCTTGACGCACATGTTGCGTTTCTTTAATAAGATTTGAATGCAAAGTTGTAGAATCTGTGCGCCCCCCACCCCATGATTTTCTCAGGTACCCATTTTCAGTTGGACCAACTGGGAGAAGCAGTCATACAATAAAACAAACCACAACATGTGACATGATTTAAATCTAGAATGTTAGGATTATAAGCAAAGATCCCAACCCCTAGACCACACACTCAAACAAATGCATACTTTTTTTATAACGGCTGATTGAGGCACTTATGCAGGATTTGGTATTTTCGTTATCTTTGTTACCTGTATATAATTTGTAATACTGGGATTGACCTGGCAAGTCACCAGTGGATTTTCGCCTGCCCAAAATAAATGCAACAAAGAAGGTTACACCTTCCAACGACGTCTAACGGCACAAGTGAACTGAAGATAGATGGATACATGGACGGACGGACCGACAGACAGACAGATAGATTAAGATAGGATGTACATTTTTTTTTTTTTTTTTTTTTTTTGCGTTCGCCTTATTTATCTATTCCCCAAGACGTGTGTGCGTTACACTGTGGTTTTTATTTTGCGCCTGTCGGCCCAGTGCATCCGACTTCAGCATGCATTTTATGTAAGGATCTGCTTCCTCCTGCATTTTCTAAGGGTTTGCTTCCCCGGGGTAACGGCCGGTGCTGTGATGGGGATCGAACCCAGCACCTTCTGGTTGTGAGCCGTGCCACTTAACCACTAGGCCACGCCGTCCCCGGATGTACATATAACTTGTAACATTTAATTTTCTGTACATGAGTAAGACAATACATGGGGTCAAGTTGAATGATTTCGTCTTATATTCAGCACCCTTCACCAAAATTGGATGAAACATTAGGGTTGTTTGTCCTCCATGGCTGTGCTAGGTCAGACAAGATGAGTCAATATTTAGGGGTCAACTCATAACTTGACTTTCACTTAGTCACTTCTCTTCTACCCCTTTGAGGGTGTAGGGGTCTTTGTCTGCACACTGGATTGCAAGTATTTAATTAGCTTAACTTGTCTTCATTATACTGGTTTCGAAGATTGTGGAGTCTGTATACAACCAGTTTTTGTCTTGTCTTTCCCAAAACCTCAAGAGGTCGAAGGGGCAACACTCAGCGTGTGGGTCATGTGTCTTGGGGGATCTTGCTAACCGGGCAGGGACCAATCTCTCCTGGGCAATGTGTTTTATGCCATTATTGTCTGCATTTCACAGCGAAACAAAAAACCATCACTGTCTGCAAATAGGGTAAAGGCCGTCAATCTCATGAAGTTGAGCCATGTGCTCTAGACCATGGCATTCGACACAGGGTAACCAAAATATTATTACCTATAGCCAGTGACCATGCCAGGATAATCGAAGAGAAAAAAACAACACCACAAAATGAACAACTAACTAATCCAAATGGAAAACAGCAACACATTTCCGTGGACACAAGTGTAAGTCATTAACTAGTGTGAATTCTAATCAAATCCAAGTCCTGACGGCATCCATAATGGACTAAAAGAGCAAAGTTAGACCCGCGACCTGTTAGGCACCATCTTTGCTGCTATCCCCTATATACAAACAAATATAAAATATACAAACAGATGACTGGCTTGTTGTGTTTTTGCATGATGGAGCTAAAGCCTCCTTTTGGGCTTCAAGTAGGCCACGATTAGGTAGGAATTTCATTACCTTTAGAATTTTTGCCTGGACAGCATCTACTCTTTTCAATTTTCAACTGCCAGGGGTTCTGTTACATGTACAGCGTGTACACAGGATCCATTGAGTTTTTTGTCCATCTCCGATAGGACTAGGTGCTGGTCTCACTTGCCTACAGACCAGTGGACACTTGAAACTTGTAGGATTCGAACACCCAACCGTTTCATGCTTTTGTTCATTTCTTGAGAGGTTTTTTTATGCCCACAATCAGCAGACTCTTTTGTGCACCCTGAAAAGGACGTTAAGTGGCGGGTTGCAGTAGCTTTCCTCACATCATGAGCGTGCTGATGAAGGTGTACTCGGATCCTTCAGCTTTGCTTGGCTTCATCCGTGTGTCGCTCACCACTATGGGGATCACGTCGATCCCTCACCTTGTTAGCCAGACTGCCATGAAAACAGCCCGTTTCTAGGGAGGGCTGCGAGGAAGCCGAGGTGAGGGTCTTGGCCAGTATATTTTGCCTGACCCTTACTAACATGTCTGATCAGACGTTAGTCTTCCTTCCCCCCTTCTTGAGAGGTAAGTGTCTAACCTCTCAGCTCTATCGACCCTCATGACAGATTAAAGGAAGGGATAACTGTGTCACATATATTAGAACAATCCTGACAAGCTAAGCTAAGTTTCAAATATTTGGCCATTTATCTAAACATCTACACAATTCTTTGTTGTATTCATCAAGTTGGCACAGGCTGACATTTCACTTTAAAATGTTCAATCCCCAGTCAAAAGTCAAGTAAAGATCTTGTCAACACTCGTGTGGCATATTTAAAATATGGTGTTAAGCCCTTATTATCCTGACCAAGGGCACACTAGTCAACATCAAACCGGCCATCTTTACTTCCTAGATTATTCTGGTACCCAATATTTTTAGGGAGGATGACATCGGGGAAAAAATTTTTGCGCTAACAGGGAACAAATCCAGATCGCTCGACTGGAAAGTCGGTGAACTATTTCGGCTCCCTAGTCCCCAGTACATTATTCCACAAAAATATTGAGCTTCCTTTGTTGTTTTTTCTAAAAGTTTTGTTTGTTTCTGAGAGGTGGGTGGCCTAGTGGTTAAACCAAGGAGACACGGGTTCAAAACCTTGATCAAACATAAGTTTCATTATGGCTCAGATCAAATGAAAACCTAGCCTGTACAATATGTAGTGACTGCAGGGACTAGCAACTTTGATTCCTCATCTCTGTAAATCTCTCTGGCAAATGTCTACAATGATAGTTATGTGTATTACTTTGTGTTTGTTGTCACAAAGTGTTTATACATATTCCCCAAAACTAGATTTTGTTTTAATGTTGTCATAAAGTGTTTATACATGTTCCCCAAAACTAGACAGATTTTGTTTAAAGTTGTCACAAAGTGTTTATACATGTTCCCCAAAAGTGGGAAGATTTTGTTTTAATGTTTGTTGTCACAAAGTGTTTATACTTTTTCCCCAAAAGTGGACAGCTGTTTTCTTGTGTGTGTTATATTTGTCTACATTGGTAGATCTAGAAGAAATCTTTCTTAGTCACTGTCTGGGGCTTAACATTCTTAAAACAATACATTTCTACCGGTAATCTCCAGTGATATTACGGTTTTATGCACAGGATAAAAAAGTCCCACATGAGGTTGCAAAGCACCACAAAGTTTTGCAACAAAACGTTCAAAAATCACCAGTCAATGAAAATGAAGTTTTAGGGACTTAATTGTGAGGTGGGCTGATAAAGACTTGATTGTTTGTAGACTCAACTTTCGTGAGGTGGGCTGATTATATATCTGTACACTCAACTTTTGTGAGGTGGGCTGATAAAGACTTGACTGTATGTAGACTTAACTTTCGTGAGGTGGACTGGTAAAGACTTGACTGTATGTAGACTTAACTTTCGTGAGGTGGGCTGATAAAGACTTGACTGTATGTAGACTCAACTTTCGTGAGGTTGGCTGATAAAGATATGATTGTATGTAGACTCAACTTTTGGGAGGTGGGCTGATAAAGACTTGATTGTATATCTGTACACAACTTTTGTGAGGTGGGCTGATAAAGACTTGATTGTGTATCCGTACACTCAACTATTGGGAGGTGGGCTGATAAAGACTTGATTGTATGTAGACTCAACTTTTGTGAGGTGGGCTTATCTAGACTTGACTGTATGTAGACTCAACTTTTATGAGGTATGATGATGGCGAAGTCACCTCCTTTTGGCTCTCATCCCGGCCATTATTAGATAGGAATTTCTTTACATTTAGAATGTTTGCCCTGGCACAACTTCCAACTTCCAACCGTGCTCTTATATGTACAGTGTGTACCCAAAACCTCTGTGTTTATTGTCCATCTCTGATAGGAGTAGTTGAAGATCTACCATTTAGCTCTTTGCTGATTTCTTGAAAGGCCAGCGCCTTACCTCTCAATGATATTAACTCCCTCCTCCATGTCTTGCCATCCCTAATCCCCAGTAAGGGTTGCGTTGGGGATTTAGTGTTTGGGAATTTATTGTGAATGCCCTAATGTAACCGAAAACACATGGTCTGTTGAAAGGTGTGTACTTCACCTAAAGGAGTCAAAACTCAATACATATGAAGAATGGTGTCATTGTTTTCCAAGGATAGACAGGAAATAATTGGTCCTTTTTAAAAATTTATGTTATAATTTGGCTTTTTAAAAATAAATCATTGTATATGTAACTAATGTTAAGTTGCTTGGCTGACAGTGTGAATAAAAACATGTGCTTATCTTGGTTTGGCTTTTGTTTGGCTATAAATGTTGTTGTCACTAATTAATGTGTTGACTTAGTTGCTTCCCTTCTACCGTGTGGCGTGGGAAGGAAGACTAATGTCTGGTCAGGCAAAATATGCTGATCAGACATGTTAGTCAGGGTCAAGCAAAACATACTGGCCAAGACCCTCACCTCGGCTTACTAGTAGCCCTCCCTGGAAACGGGCTGTTTTCATGGTAGCCTGTCTAACGAAGTGAGGGATCGACGTTGTCAGGAGTAAACATTTTTGTTTACATTTAGCCTGCCCAGCAGTGTGGGATCTGGGCTATCTTTGGTGCTGCTGGTGACTGTAAAGCTCTTATCACTTGAGATCTTGCTGCTGGGTTTATTCCAACCATAAACTCTTGAAGGGATTTCAACATTGCTGGTAAACATAGCCAGAATATCTAGCATAATATAATCTATAATGAACGAAAAATAAATATATATCGCACAAAAACCTACACTAAAACAATGGTGAAAATCATCATCATGTAGCATGTCATTTACAGAACGTCGCTCTCATGACATCTTGTCTGTATGAAACTATCTTTCACCAGTCTTCCGGCTGCTCCAAGGTCAAATGCAGCATCTCCCTGATGTCATATATCCATCGTCTTCTCGGTCTGCCCCTGCCTCTCTTCCCAGTAACCATGCCCTCCATAACCACTCTCTCCAGTCCATTGTGTGGTTTGACGTGACCAAAAATTCTCAGTTTTTGGGTCATTACACATTATTTATAAGCCAAATCTCCTCTACATTCTGGTCTTGCCGGATGGATTTGTTTCTTTCTTTCTTTGTCCACGAGATTTTCAGGACTTTTCTGTAGCACTGTGCTTCAAAAGCATTGATCTTCGCTCTTAGTTCTTTTGTTATCGTCCATGTTTCGTACCCATAGGTTGGCACAGGAAAAATGCATGTTTTTATGATCTTTAATTCTTTGTTTGTATTATGCCATAGGTTCTGCATTCTCCTTATATTCTGCATTGCCATAGCAGACAAAAACGTCTAAAGAAAGTAATGAACTAAAAAAAATATCTTATCAGACGTGAGCTCTTCAAGTAAAGGCCAACTAATGAACAAGCAAAAGACACAATTAGTCAAGAAATAAAATTGATCTTTATCACGCGTTTAATTTATGAAATAAAAGTTGTTCAGCTACATCACTTTGACCACAAAAACACAAAAAGGGTCGGTTGCATCCCTTTGACCACTAAAACACAAAATGCAGAAATTCCGGAGTTATTGTCGTTTGGATTGGTACAAACCCCGAAATATATTGCGCATACGACAGACTAATACTCAAGTAAGAAGCCAGGGCGGTAATTTGAAGAAGCCCTAACAAGGTTCATTGTGTAGACAACATATGGGCAGATGTCATTAAAACATTTGACGATTTAGGAGTAAGATGTCTCACAAAGATCTCAAATCAGGAGTGGATTTAATAATATTTAATTTGGAGTGCATAGTTGAGCAGCGAGTAGAGCTGTTGTGGAGCAACAGCTTCTTTTTTCATCTCAAATTTTCAAAAGTTCAAGTTTTCAAAGCAAAATCTAGCCGGTCAAGTGTATATCAAATCTATTTACAAAATTGTGTTTATTGGACGCCATACATTCGGGGTACGCCCTCTACTAATAAACGTTTCAGTGTCACACACGCCTCGCACATCATACTCTCTAATGAAGAGTATTCTGACAGGGCCTTTCGGCATAGAAAAAGGAGTGATCAATGACGTTTTGCGCCTGGAAAAACCATAGCAGGTGGTACATGATTATTTTTTTTTTTTCGTTCGCCTTATTTCTCTAATCCCCAAAGCGGTGTGCGTTGCACTGTAGTTTTTATTTTGCGCCTGTCAGCCCAGTGCATCCGACTTCAGCATGCATTTTATGTAAGAGCCTGCTTCCTCCTACATTTTCTAAGGGTTTGCTTGCCCGGGGTAACGGCCGGTGTTGTGATGGGGATCGAACCCAGCACCTTCTGGTTGTGAGCCGTGCCACCTAACCACTAGGCAACGCCGTTTCCTACGTGGTACATGATGCTGACAGAAGGCGCTCAAGCAAAGCACTACAATCGTCTGCATGGCAAATGCCTCAAGTTGGCAGATCCAGTAACTATAGAACATCTGGAAAAGGAGTGCACGAAGGCTACCATCCACTGGCTGCTTCCTGCAGTCAGAGCCGAAGCAGAGCGGAAGATTGCAGTGTTACTCAGTGGCGATTCAGAGGCGGAAGGATATAGAGTGCCAAATCGCCACGACAGCGTGGTCTTTCTATGTAAGCCAAAGTCACAGCTTCCTCACTACACTTAATACACCAAGAAACAAACAAAATATTCAAACACCTAGTCAAACTACAGGCTCCTTCAGTAAACATCAGAATCAAGAGAGGATACAATTATTTACTAACAGACTACACAGACACTTTTACAAACCTATATGACTCCCACATGGCCCCAACGGCAAGAGAGGTCACGTACAGACATATACAACATGGCCCCCCAATAAGGACACTAGAAGGTCACAAACCCAAGTGCCACCTATGCAAGACAAATGTAAGAGAAACAGAAGATCACATTTTCTTAACATGCAACACAGTCAAAACGACAAAGCAAATTCTACACGATACCATTCGCATACAAACCAAACAACAAGTACACAGAAGATCACATTTTCTTAACATGCAACACAGTCAAAACGACAAAGCAAATTCTACACGATACCATTCGCATACAAACCAAACAACAAGTACACGTGTACAAAGCAGTTATGCTCAAAATTATACCCAAAACATCACCAGTCATTAGAAAATAAATGCTCATTTTATTGTCCGAATACAGATACATAATATGGACATGCAGAAACGCAGCACTATTCCACCATAGAACGTTTAACTCAAACACCATTTCACACATTTTTCAGCAGAAGAGGTTGCCCAGTGCACAGAATTAAGTAAAAATGTACAAGCCTTTTGGCTCACATAAATAGATATGTATGTACGTATAGATGTACATGGAGGTGTGTACAGGTTTATGTACCAATACATTACAAATGTATAAATTAGTCAAAGACTTAGTAAGACCTGTCCAAAGTCGAAATACAACGATTCAGGACAAGAGTGGGAAATGTCTCACAGAAGCTCAAGACATTCGTGAGCGCTGGACAGAGTACTGTTCGGAGCTATATAAGCATGAAGATCGAGGTGACCCAAGAATTGCAATGTCTCCTGAAGGGAGTCTGATAGAGGAAAATCAAACGATAACAAGGGAAGAAGTGTATGAAGCCGTAAAAATGCTGATGAGAGGGAAGGCTGTCGGTGTGGATAATATTCCAGCAGAGCTCCTGCAAGCTGGAGGTGAGGCGACAATTACTACCCTGACTTACATCTGCAATAGAATTTGGCAGACAGGAGTGTGGCCCACCTGCTGGACAAAATCAGTCATTATACCACTGCCTAAATCGGGAAACCTAAATGTGTGTCAGAACTATCGAACAATCAGTCTGATAAGTCATGCAAGTAAAGTTCTCTTGAGGATACTACTTAACAGACTGAATCCTTAGGCGGAGAGTATCATTGCTTTCGAGCGGGAAGGAGTACCATCGAGCAAATATTTAATCTTCGTCTACTGAATGAGAAGTACTCAGAGTATCAACAACAACTCTACCATGCCTTCATTGACTTTCGAAAGGCGTTTGACAGAGTGTGGCATGCGGCGCTATGGTCAACAATGAGGCATTATAAGTTCAACAGTGATATTATGAGGGTAATTGCAAATCTTTATCAGCAGGCGACCAGCGCTGTCTCAGTAGAGGGAACGCTAGGCGATTGGTTCCGTACGATGGTGTGTGTGAGACAGGGCTGTATACTCTTCCCCACACTCTTCAATATCTTCTTGGAGAGAATAATGGAGAAGACCTTAAAAGGACATGTTGGCACGGTAAAAATAGGTGACAGGCTAATCACAAACTTTCGCTTTGCTGATGATATTGATGTATTGGCAGGCACAGAAAGGGAACTCCAGGAGTTGATTGGTAGATTGGATAAATAGGCCCTGAGTTTTGGTATGGAAATAAATGCTGATAAAACAAAGCTCATGACCAATAACGTAGCAGGGTTTCAATCTGTCATAGAGGCAAATGGGCAGGTACTTGAGGTGGTGAAAAGTTTCAAATATCTTGGATCGTTGATCAGCGAAGAGGGTTCGAAGCCAGAGGTAATTGCAAGAATAGCACAAACAACAGCGGCGCTGACTAGGCTGCAACCTATTTGGCGAGACAAGCGCCTCGCCCTCGACATAAAAGTCAGACTACTGCGCTCTTTGGTGCTGTCAATATTTCTGTATGCCTGCGAGACCTGGACCATTACAGCAGATATCCAGAGCAGAATATGTGCAATGGAAATGCGGTGCTATAGAAAACTCCTAAATGTTACATATAAAGATTGTGTCATGAACGTAGACATCCGTCAGAGAGTTGAAGACACTATTGGTCCTTTTGAAGATCTGTTCACAACTATCAAAAGACGAAAGATGGCCTGGTGCGGGCACGTCGCGAGGTCAAACGGAATTCCCAACTCGATACTCTTTGGATCCGTACCGGGTCAGAGAGAGCGAGGACGTCCAAGGAAGAGATGGGTGGACAACATCACTGAGTGGTCAGGCCTTCGTCCCGGTGAGATACGTCAGGCGGCGACAGACAGAGAGAGCTGGAGTGGGTTTTTCATGTCTTCATGTGTGACCCAACGACCTGATGGATTACGGGATGAACTGAACTGAACATTACAAGTTTGAGCACATGTATATATATAAGTGTTACATATAACAGTGAATGTGGTGGATATATATTTAGACAAGGTTGTGAAAATATACACATCCAATCTATTCTTAAATGCATTAATTGTCCCTTCCTCCACCACTCCCTGACTAAAATAATATTTCTTAATATCTAATCTGGACCTTTCTTTAGTTAATTTCTAGCTACACCCTCTTGTTCTTGTAGGTGTTTGTATTTTTAAAAAATTTGTATAGTCTAATTTATTCGTTCCTTTGATTATAAACCTGTATTTTGTCACCTCGAATTCTTCTCTTTTCTAGACACTGTAGGCTGGTTTTTCTGAGTCTTTACTCATAACTGTAATTTTGTAATCCCACTATCAGCTTTGTCTATTCACTTAAGTTTTAGGCTGGTCATTTTTAGACTAGTCTGCCACTAAGGTTGGCAGCAGAAACAATGGACAGGAAACAAAAATGGTTTTATGGCACTGGACTGGTAAAATAGATCCCAGAAGTCAAGGTGAGAGACCACCTAGGGAAGAGAATGGCCAACTGTAGGCCAACTTTTACCCACTACTTTGACCTTGGTCAATATTTGACAAAACCTTATGGCCCTTATAGAAAAAAAAAAGGTTTCTCCATCTGACTTTAGACCTTTACATTTTAAACTTGTTAACATGACTCTATGTAAGTCTGTGTATAAGTATATGTACTGAATGTGTACTTATTTGTATGTGTTTGAATGTATATATATGTATATGTGCATAATGTACATAAGACAAGAACAGCCACACGCAGAAACAACTTTACAAACAGCTCATAAAATTAGCAAACAAAGAAACTTGGCTGAACAAATGGGCCATGGGAAACATGGGAAGGGAGGTCTACAGACATATGGCAAGCCCCAGTCCAAATGGCAGTGTAAATCAACTCACAAGGAAGGATCACAGCATCATTTTCCGAGAACCCAACATATCCCACTAAACAAACACCTGAACAGAATCCAACCACAACATATTCCTGAGTGCCAGCTGCGTGTACACACCCATATAAAACCATTGATCATCATCTTTTTGAGTGCTCAGCACTCAACAATTTTAGGAAAATGCTTCTTCCTCCATGGCCAGGTACATGGAACACTTTGTATGGCACTAGACAACAGCTGATAAACACTTGCAGATTCCATTACATGGCATTGGGCCGAAGGGCAAGAGCCTGGATGCAGCTGGATCCGTAACAACAACATACATGTACATGTGTGCGTGTATGTATATATATATATATATATATGTGTGTGTGTGCCGGTACGTATGTATGTATGTGTGTGTGTATAAATGAAGATGTATGCATGTGTATAAATTAATATGTATGTATTGGTATGTACACATATTGCCTTCACAAATATTTCAACCAAAAAATTAAGTACATTAATAAATTTTTCAGAGTTACATCATTTTAAATTGATGTCACCATTCACTTCACAAAATGTAACTCCCGCCATCTCATGTTTCATCTCATGGAGAATTTTTACTTCATTTCACTTCACATCACACACAATTTTGTTTCAAATTTGTTACCATTATTATGTACAAATTTGAAAATTGTTATAATTATTATGTGCAATAAAGAATTTTCAAAACATAAAAAATCACAGTGACTAATCTATGAAACATCATCAATTTTTGTACTTGTAACTCCTAAGTTCAAACATGTAGAAGCAGCCACCAGAGGCAAAAACACACTCGACAGTTTTTATTACAGAGGAAAATATGGTTAATTGGAGAACTGTTTGGCTCAAGTGACCATCAAATCATCTATTGGGATCTTATAGCAGGGATAGAAGTAAACATAAACACGGGAACATACGACTACTCTAATACAGATGTTAAAAAGAGACAGCGAGCCACATAATCTGGAATAATATTGTTGGAGGAACAGATGTTGAACAAAAGTGGGAGAGTTTTAAAACAGTTCTAGAAACGCTAAAAGAGGAATGTGTTCCATGTAGGGAGGTAAACCTCAAACATAAAAAGTGGATAACTAGATTTGTAGTGAAATGTAGAAGAGCTAAAAATAAAGCATGGAAAAAAATATAGAGAGACAGGTAAATCAAAAGAAACATATTTAAAATATTTGGACAAGCAATTACATATCTCAGAAAGTGAACAAAACAGCAAAAACAGACTTCGAAAAAAAACTTGCTCAGAGGATCAAGACTGGTAGTAAAAGCTTCTTTTCTTATGTTAGAAATAAACAAAGAACGAAAGACAAAGTAGGCCCTCTCATAGTCAGTACAGGGAAAATAATAAGTGAGAATAGGGAGACACCTAATCTACTCAATCAATACTTTGGCACAGTTTACACAAAAAAGGACTGCTCCAAGATCCCAGAGCCTATAGATATTTTTCAAAGAGACACGGAAACAGCGGAATTAAGATCAATCTGTATTACCGGGGAAATGGTTTTTAAAAATTTTGAGAGGTTGAAGGTGGATAAATGTCCAGGTCAAGATGGTGTTCATCCAAAATTTATGTTTGAAATTAGAGACCAACTAGCAAAACCATTTTGGCTATATTATGTTCTCAATCACTTACAAAAGGGATTGTTCCAGGGGATTGGAAAGATGCAGGAGTGATCCCCTTATTCAAAAAGGGCAAAAAATGAGATCCAGCGAATGATAGACCGGTGAGTTTAACGAGCATAGTCTGTAAATTGTTAGAGTCAATAATCAAAGAAAACATTGTAATGCATTTAGACAAGTTTAATTTAATCAGAAATAGTCAGCATGGGTTTACTAGAGGGAGATCATGCTTAACAAATCTATTAGAATTCATGGAGGAGGTTACTAAAATGATAGATAAAGGGGAGCAGTGGATGTTATTTATCTAGATTTTGCAGAGGCCTTTGATAGAGTACCTCATCAAAGATTATTTCGAAAGTTAAAATCACATGGAATAGGTGGGGAAGTTGCCAAATGGATTGAAAATTGGTTAACAGGAAAATGGCAGTGAGTGGGCATAAATAAGGAGTACTCTGAGTGGAGTGAAGTGAAAAGTGGTGTGCCACAGGGCTCGGTTTTGGGACCAATTTTGTTCTTGATATATATAAATGATTTGGACATTGATGTGCGATCCCTGATTGCAAAATTCGCTGATAAATCGTCTTTCCTGCGAAAACTGCACACAAAAAGTTATTTTCTTGCGGTGCAAGAAATCCATCTTCCACGTACGGAGTTAGATCTGAGAATGATATTGGACATACGTATACCATGCGACTTGAAAAGTATGGTGCTTCGTGTGGCTACATTCTACTAAATTTGACCTATTATAATCCCTGGGTGAATTAACGCACAAGTACCCATGTGGCGATAAACTCGGCAGATTACTCTAGCTTGGCCACAGTTTCTGTGTCACCCGTGCCTTGCACGTGTTGATCGGTGGTCGCCGCTTGTGGATTCAGTGGGGAAATACGTCGACTGATGATGTAACGGACCCACACTACAATTAGCCCATCTGTTATGTAGCAAGTGGGTGTGACAATTTATGAACGCTACAGTGTGTACATGTGTAGGTGTGTAGATATGTAAGTATGAGTATAGATATATGTGGACATTTTAAGTTACACTTATGTATGTATATATAGATTTATATATGTATATCCCTTCTGCTGGCATCCTCACCACTATATACTTACATTTAATATAATTATACTACTACTACATCAACCTTATTTATCTATAATTATTTAATCAATTATCTACCTTTCTATTTTTCTTTTGTTGCTGTTTTTTTTTACAATTTTGATTTCTATTCCTGAGCCTACTACACATTCAACACCTAATTAACTGCGAGAGCTAGAGGGCACAGGTGAAACAAAGGATCTACAAAGTGGCACATAAATCAGTAAATCGCTTACAAGTTGGAATACATGGCTGAAATGGAAAAATATATGAGAGCAGGCAAAACCTGACCAAGACCAGACGGAAGGAAGTCAACACAAATGGGCCTCACAACAGAAGGAAGACCATTTTCAATTAATTTATATTGTACTCTTAATCCTTATGTATCCAGTATATTGTTTGTCATATTTCCCAATCATTCCATTGCATTCATTCTCGTGTACTCCTCACTACACTGCTATCTTCACAACTTTTTATAAAATGTTTGATGGGGTTTTATGAAAAATATATATATATATTTAAATCAGGAAATAAATAAAGAGATCTGAATCAAGTATAAAGGAAAATAAATATACTCATTCCCAAAATGGTCCCAGGAAAATAATTGTGCATATTTGTGCAAATACCTACGAAGGACAACGAGGATCATCAAAAGCAAGGAACAACGGGAGGAACATCACGGAAATACCAGGCTAGGTACAAACAGATACACACACGCATCCAAGCACTGGTTTATGCGCCTTAATATCACCCAAAGTGACTACGGTCTGGGGTGGAATAGGCGCGCCTCCGCCAGTAGAAACTAGTGAGGCAAACACATTCAAATTTTAAAAAATAAAAAATTCGAGAATGGTCTGTAAGCTGGCAAATGGAGTTTAATGTAGATAAATGTACAGTTATCTACATAGGTAGATCCAATATGGAACATAATTACAGAATGGGGAGAACAATATTAGAAACATAGAAAAGGAAAGGGACCTAGGGGTTATAATAGATCATACAGGTAAGGTGAGTGAGCAAGTTCAGGTAGCAGTGAAAAAGTTAAATGCAATTTTGGTATGATAAAAAGAAATATTAAACATAGGAGCAAGGAAGTGATAGTCAAACTGTACAAAGCTTTAGTTAGACCTAGATTGGAGTACTGTGTACAAGTGTGGAGTCCTTATCATAGAGTGGATATAAACATGCTGGAAAGGATACAAAAAAGAGTGACAAAGCTGATAGTGGGATTCCAAAATTATAGTTATCAGGAAAGACTAGAAAAAATCGATCTACAGTGTCCAGAAAAGAGAAGAATTCGAGGTGACTTAATACAGGTTTATAAGATGATCAGAGGAACGGATAAATTAGACTATAACAAGTTTTTCCAAATATAAACACCTACAAGAACAAGAGGGTATAGCTACAAATTAACTAAAGAAAGGTCGATATTAGATATTAAGAAATATTTTTTTAGTCAGAGAGTAGTGAATGATTAGAATGCATTGCCACAGGAAGTGGTGGAGGCAGGGACAATTAATGTATTTAAGAATAAATTGGATGTGCATAGCTGTTAGAGCAAGGTAATGTAAATACAACTGTCTGTATACAGATTCTGCAGAGTCTTCTAAACCAGTATAAAGACGTTAAGCTAAGTTCAGTTAAGTTAAGTAAAAACATCACAGTTATTCATCTATGAAACACCATCCTAAATTTCTGGACTTTCAGCTCCTAATAAGTACATCACCAATGATTCATCTATGAAACACCATCCTAAATTTCTGGACTTTCAGCTCCTGATAAGTACATCACCAATGATTCATCTATGAACAAGGACAAAACTAACATATTTTTGTGCCTATAAAACACAGAATGTTAAAATGCAGTTTTATAAAAGAAAAGAAACAAATGAGGATAGATGTTTCTATAATTTAAGGTCCTTATCACAGACTGTACAAAAGCAAAAAGCACAGAAGAGAGTTAAACAAATAAGGCACATAGACTACAATGGAAGTACTTTAGATGAAGAAAGGACAAATAGTTTCTGTATTATTTAGAATAAATGTTTATATTGGCAAGTAAAATTAGAGAAAATGTTAATATTGACCAATAAAATAGTAAAATTAGAGAAAATGTTAACATTGACCAATAAAATAGTAAAATTAGAGAAAATGTTAACATTGACCAATAAAATAGTAAAATTAGAGAAAATGTTAACATTGACCAATAAAATAGTAAAATTAGAGAAAATGTTAATATTGACCAATAAAATAGTAAAATTAGAGAAAATGTTAACATTGACCAATAAAATAGTAAAATTTGAGAAAATGTTAATATTGACCAATAAAATAGTAAAATTAGAGAAAATGTTAATATTGACCAATAAAATTGTAAAATTAGAGTACATGTTTATATTTTGGAATGTTATTTCTGTAAAACTGAAAACTATTTGATTAATTTAGCTTAGTTAACTTCACTGTGCCATTTGTGCTGTTTTCATTTTTTCAGTCCTAGATAGATAAAGACTTCTATTGGCAGTAAAGTCAGCCCATGTTTTGAGCATGTTCAATCAATAGATTACTATATTGTCCTTTCATTGAGTCTATTTATCAGAAAAAATTTAAAATGTAAATGGAATGAAAAACTATAATGGTATAATAATGAAGTTTACTAATTTACAAATTAATTTACATATTTACAGGAATAATAGTTTTGTGGAAACATGAATAAAATCAGCTCTTGTGTGGGTGGAAAATGCATAAATTACATAAATTCATTTTTTAAAAGCACCATAAAAATATTTTTTGTAAAATATGATAATCCAACTTAAAAATGTGCAAGTCACATGGGCAGCGTTTGATATGGTCAAATGTTTATGATAAGTTTTCCTCATGTGGTTCCACCAAAACATCTAGAAAGAGAATCGAGTCCTTCGAGTCAAAATGTTACAGAAAAATCCTCAGAATAGCCAGGACTGAGAGAAGGACAAATATAAACATTCAACAGGAGTTGAACATAGAAGAGAATTGGTTTATCAATTTCATCATGGCTAGAAAATTGAAATGCTTTGGTCACATCAATAGACACAACAGTCTTGACAGTGATGGAAGGTATGATACCAGGTCAAAGAGGCAATGAGAGAAGATGATTACACCAAGATATCCAAGATAGCCACGCAACACCTATCAAAAAGCAAGAAACATAACACACAAGCAGAACATCAAATTAAGGCTTACAAACTAAGAGAACCAGATGTTAAGAGAAGATACCAAGGACTCATAACAACAGCAATATGAAGGATAGAGGAATCTGAAGAAGATATGGAAATGCTCTGGGTAAAATCCAAAGACATCCTCAAAGAGGCTGCAGCAGAGGCATTCGGTCAAACCAGAGAAGGGTGGAAGAGAAAGAGAACACCATGGTGGACAGAAGAAGGGAAAAGAATAATACAAGAAAAGAAAAAGGCATGGAAAGAATACCTAGGGGCTAGGAATACAGAAGAACAAACAAAGAAATATAAAGAATATATACATTTTAGAACAGAAGCAAAGAAAACTGTGCTCAAAGCCACAAAGAAATCTTGAGAAGAATTTGGAGAGAAACTAGAAAATAATGCTGGAGAAAACCAGAAACTATTCTACAGGACCCTAAAGAACATGAGGAAGGAAAAGGAATGCCCCCTGAAATCTGCTAAAGATAAACAAGGTGCGCTGTTGACTGCCCCAGAAGAAGTAATGAACAGATGGAAAGAATATTTCTCAGATCTCCTTGGAGTGGAGGAAAACCAAGCTCTGGAAGTAACAGTCCCAATTCAAGAAGAGGGAGCCATGGAGGGAAACGATAATATCCCAATGGAAGAACTAAAGGCAGCATTGGAGAAAATTAAGATTGGTAAAGCAGCAGGACATGATGGTATAACACCAGAAATGGTTAAATACATGGCAGCCGCAGGAGAGATACTATTCATGAAGATTCTCAAGGCAGCTTGGCGCCACAAGAAGATACCAAGAGACTGGGAGGTTGCAATAATAATACCAATATTTAAGAAGGGTGACAATCGACAATGTGAAAATCACAGAGGTATTTCCCTTCTCAGTGTCCCCGGGAAAGTCTACTCTAGGATTCTAGAACGGCGATTAAGAGGTCTAGCAGAGCCAAATATTGACGAGACTCAATGTAGATTCTGGGCAAACAGAAGTACTCAAGACCTTATCTTTACACTCAGACAGCTAAGTGAAAAGGCTCTTAAATATGATAAAGAGATGCATCTCTGCTTTTTGGATTTGGAGAAATTATTTGATAAAGTCCCTTGAGACAAACTCTGGGAGTGCCTGACAAGGAAGAACATCCTAGGACCCTTGATCTCTGACATACAGAGTTTCTATAAAACATACAGAAATTATGTGCAGACATCAAATCAAAAGTCAGGAGAGTTCAAGACCACTAGCGGAGTAAGACAGGGGAACATTCTATCACCGTACCTTTTCATACTTCTCATGGATGAAGTTATCAAACCCTGCAGGAACGGACAAAAAAATATGAAATTACATATCAAAGCTAGCATTTGCAGATGACATGGTCCTGATCACGAAATCCTAAACACATCTCCAGATCAACTTGCAAATCTGCGAAGAAGAGAGGAATGCACATCAGCAACTCCAAAACAAAAACCATGGTGATCGCCAGAAATGAGAAGAGACATCAGATAACCCTGGGAACACAAGCACTGGAACAGGTCAGCAACTTTAAATATCTAGGAGTGGTAATAGACAGCAGGGGAGGAATTAAAGAGGAGTTAACTGCACGAAAGGCAGCAGCAGGTAGACTGTTCCATGCAATAAACAAAGGATTCCTCAGTAGAAGAGAAATAAGCAGGAAACCAAAGATGTACGTATACCGCTCGACCTATTGGTCTGTCCTGACATATGAATGTGTGTAATGGGCAATGACTACAGTCCAAGAAAGGCAATTACAAACTTCAGAAATGAGGTGCCTAAGAAAGGTGGTTCAGGTGACGAAAAGAGACAAGATCCAAAACCAGACAAAACGTAGCAATCTCGAAGTCCAACCCCTGCAGACACGAGTGGAGCAGTCCCAACTACAGTGGTTTGGTCATGTCTGTAGAATGGAAGAAGATTGGATACCAAGGTGGTCACGAGAGATAAAAAGACAAGGACGCAGACCCCCAGGACATTCAAAAGTACGTTGGGAAGACAACATACGACAGTCCCTAAGTGACCGAGGGCTGGATTGGAAAGAGGCCAGGAAAAAGACAGTGGATCGAACAGCATGGCGTTCTCTCTCGCAAACCTCTACACCTCACGGTAGAAAAGGAGCGACTAAGTAAGTAAGATGGACTCGCACATCGGTTAAACTACCCTCAAAGAAACTGGTTGTATACAGACTCTGTAGAGTCTTCTAAACCAGTATAAAGAAATTAAAGATAAGATGTGAAATGGAAATCACACATTGAAAATGAGAGTGATCAGGTTTTATATGCTAATATTGTACTGTATAGAAATGTGGATACTGAACCAACAGTTGGAGACGAGAAGTAATATCTTTGAATGTTGATAAATATACGAATGAGCCGCTCCTTGTGGGAAAAAAAGAAAATAAATGAAGGGATCTTGTGAAAAAAATAAGGGTACAAAGAGAATTGATGAAAGAAATCAAGAGTCAGGACAGTTATGGTATTTTGGTCACATCCAAAGACTGCTGAAAAGAACACAGAAAGGAAAAGTGGAGGGTAAAAGTACCAGAGGTAAACAATGCTATAAGAGGGAGGCTAACATTAAGATGGACAGAAAAAAGCCTGGCAGATTGCACCATCAAGGTAAGAGACAAGTATTTGAGACCCATTGTAGCCAACCTTTGATGTGGAGATGGCACTTGAACTGAATTTAACTAAATCTAGGTTTGAAAGAACAGACCTATTGTAACCTTGTAAGCAAACAGTAAAAGGTAATTAATGAGGGTTGCGCATGGGGCTGGTAATTGCAATCAAGTATAACTAGTGCCATGAAACTGCTACATAAATGCTCGGACACAGGGTTCCTGGAAAGGGGCCAGTCCTAGTGGTAGCCCTAAGCTTCAACTTGGAGCAGAAAAGAGGCAAATCAACCTTCTAGGAATACTAAAGGGGGACCCAGTACCTTTCTCCACCACTGCTGCAGCTCATCTTGGAGTAGAACTATGTTTTAATGATGTTGTCAAACTACAAGACATCATGTCTATAACAATAATTGTTTAAGTGGCATGAAATTTACCATGGACATTCCTAGTCATATAACGCATATTATGAAGTGAAATAATTGCAGTACAATGAAGGTAACCTTATTTTTGTTTCCCTTTTAAGATTACATAATTAGTAAAAATTATTGCCTTTTTTCAATACTCAATATTTAAAAATTGACACACAAAAAAAACTGTTCAATAAAATTCAACAATTCCAATGCAGGCTTTAGAATTAATTATTATCAACATGTGCTCTAAATATGAAGTTTAACAATGAATTGGTTGATGAGTTGTGATGTTTTTAAGCTATTTTTAGTATTGTGGCAGCCATATTTGAACCTAATTTGCATTCAACTTTAAAATTTCCTTACGCATAATAATTCTCAACCCCGTAGAGTCCAACTATGTGGTTAAAATCAACCTTCATACAATATTTTCAATTTTAGGGCCCTGAGGGGTCTTTTACCTTAATATGGTGTGCAGTCTCTCAACATTGCTACTCTTTCGGAGCCAACGATGCAACACATTGAATGAGCTGATAGTAGCTAGAGACTCATAGCCGGCTGCTTGCATCAGGGTCAGTAAACCAGAATTGACCAAGATTCTATTCCACCTGCTAGCGGCAGCCCTGAAAACAGGCTGCACTAGTGTAGTCTGGCTAAGAGAATAGAGATCACAGTGGGAAGGCAAACATGATACCCAAAAAGGCCTACTTAAATCGGATGCACCAAAGGCACAGATATGGCAGATTCACTATAAACTACGACATTACATCACAACCTTCCGTTCAAGATGAATGCTGAAGTAGACGAAGTCATTCTTTCAAAGAGGTTCCATATTCTCCCGACTCTTTGAATGAGGCCATTTCTCACAAACTTTATTTCTGCTGTCACCATCAAAACACCATTCAACCTATTCAAGCACAGGCTACATCACACATAGCTGCTGAGGCGCTTCAGTTCAACGCACTCCCATCCTGTAGATATCTCTGTCCGGGACCACCAGGGAGTAATGGATCCTCCTCTCCATATGATTCATCTGTATTTGTTGAAGCTCTCTTTTCTTCCTCCTCCTTCTGCTTGTTCATCTGCAGTTTCTTCTTTCTGCTAATATTCAATATGCCATTCTGTTTTGAGAAGAGGATACAAACAATAAAACACTGTTTTGAGAAGAGGATACAAACAATAAAACACTGTTTTGAGAAGAGGATACAAACAATAAAACACTGTTTTGAGAAGAGGATACAAACAATAAAACACTGTTTTGAGAAGAGGATACAAACAATAAAACACTGTTTTGAGAAGAGGATACAAACAATAAAACACTGTTTTGAGAAGAGGATACAAACAATAAAACACTGTTTTGAGAAGAGGATACAAACAATAAAACACTGTTTTGAGAAGAGGATACAAACAATAAAACTCTGTTTTGAGAAGAGGATACAAACAATAAAACAAACATTGCATCTGTTCTATTCTAGTAAACAACACACTTGTTGCTCACAATATTTACTTTAAAATGTCAATCACCACTTAATCCCCAAGTGGGTAAGAAAAATGATTACAAAGTATTAAACCTTTAGGCTGGGGGAAATAAAATGACTTACTGTAAAATTTTGCATAAAATTAAAACAATTGTTACCCTTTTTCAGCGCTAAAACTCGGGTGCGTATTTTACGCACATTTTGTAGTCCTGCCCACTGTTTACCGACAAAAGAAATAGCATTTGGTAACAGCCAGTATCCTTCCACGAGAAGTTGTAACGGAAGTGCACGGAGCCTCAAGTCGACTAATGCCTTCGTTAGACCCATTGAAGTCAAGGCGTGAAGACGAACGAGGAAGAAGAAGAAGAATACGCGAGTACTAAAAAATATGTCAATATGTCATTTTTGGTACCAAAATTAATCTATATTGGAAAGTTTGTCGCAATTTGACAGTGAAAATTGCATGAGATTGGTGGATCTGCCATGGTTTCTCATTAGGTGAGCTTTTTTCTAGCGAGAGTGATGACGAGGGAGTACAAAGTACCTAAAATTTAGATGTTGATTACCTATTTCAGTTTGTTATTACCCATACATTTAGTATTTGAACAAACATTTCAATTTTTTTTAAATCTTGAAAAAGTACACACATTTTATTTTTCAATAAATCATCATTATCATCAGTCCCATAACCTGAAAGGTCATTCGAGCACCAATACTGCAGATTGTTGCATCGGTTCCCAACACTCTACTCGGTTTTGTGCCAGGATATCGAATCTTCCATCTGGACGAATTAACCTCAGTGGTATGATTTGTCATTATTGTGTATTGAGATAGCTGGCACATTTCTGATTTTTCTCAATACTTTCTGCAAAATCGATGTGTCTTGGGTTGTTTTGCACCTGGTGAAACCCATCCCTCTCCAGCCAACGTGTCCCTCCAAATTGTAAATTTTTCTATGATCTCCCTGTCTTCACAAGCATGGCGTCACAGGTTCACTCTGAAGATTGTGCCTTTCCGTATTCTTTTTCCGGCCTCATTTTCATCTTGGCCGTTTGCATTTAATCGCTCTTGTGTATTCTGTGTTCGACTGTATCCTACAATATGTCAATTGAAATTCATCTCGGCGCTTTGGCGGGCACAAGTCCAATTGGAAAAACGCACATAAAACATGTTATCCAAGACGAATCTGTAACACTGCAATTGTTGACCCAAAGATAACAGAAAAACACACGTGATTCAGGAGCGAATCAGATCAGCAGCCATGTTGGCGCTCGACCTGGAAATGCTAAATCAAGCATATGTATTATACACGCGTAGGTATCATATGCGAGATTTAGCGGAACCTGTTTCAGTAAAAACCTAATCCCCTTATAAATAGTCCATTCTGAGTTGAAACACTCTCCCCAGCAGGCTCCCACTGCTGGAAACATTTCTGGAAGTCATTATTTGGGATCTTCCCCGTGTACTTTCTTATCAACGCTGTATCTGTGTGACATCATTGAAACAGGTTGACTCCTGATGGTGGTGTTGCGGATGTGGTCTCGTAGTGAAAGTGTTCTATGCTCCATCTCTCATTGAGTAGCAATGCAATATACTGCATTGTTAAGAAATTTCAGATAAACGTTTCATGTGGTGTGTGTGCTTGACAATAAATTTACATGAAAAGTGACGTCCTGGTGGTTCTACAACTTTAGTCGCCCCTGCTTAACGTCATTAGAGTGGACAGAGAGATTGCACATAGAATTCAGAAGGTGAACAGACTCCACTATCAAATTGCACCGATTTTGAAACACCAAAGAGCCCTTCTTTCAGTTAAAAGGAGGCTGATAATTACACTATTTATTCCTACATTTTGTAACCAATATTAATCTTAGTCCTTACTAGCCACCCAAAAGAGAAAGATCCAGAGCTGTGTGAGAAGTGCAGTCGGAAAGACAATCCATGACTGAATCCGCAACATTACACTGAGGCAGACAGTGGGGACAAACCCAGTTAGTGCCTAAATTGACTCTCAACAAATCAAGTGGTTTAGTCATTTAGTCAGAATACATTACGACCAGCCTGCAGCGAGAGCATATCATATGCAGGTCTTCGATCCATGAGCAAGAGGCAGACCATGACTTTGATGGATCGAGGGTGTCTCTGACACCATCAGGAAGTTACACAAGCCTCCCACTTTGCAATAACAAGAAATCTACACATCGCACCTCTCTGCGACGCCGTTTGACAAGAGCAGTAGGACAAAAGAAGAAAAAGAAGAAGCTAAAGATGAAGAGAGGGCCTGAGTTAAATCCTTGGTCCAACATGGCACTCCAAAGTAAACAACATTTGGCTACCTGGCATCAGACAATTTGACATGACGGATTGAATACCAGGATATAACAAATGTAAGTAGCATGTCCTTTGCAGAACATCACTTCTTATAATTTGACATGACGGATTGAATACCAGGATATAACAAATGTAAGTAGCATGTCCTTTGCAGAACATCACTTCTTATAACCACCAACCTATTTTGGATGTTTTTCTTGGCAGGTGTGCTTTCCATACGTGGAGGAGCAATCACATAGATAAAAATAACCTGTGTCTGGCAAACTGGACATGGATTTGACTCGAACCGGGAATGCTGGGATTGTGAAAAGGATGTTTCCTCCCTTTGTTTTCATGTTGCTCTTTTGCTTGCCTGTCTGCTCTCTCATTTCCTGGTATGTCACTGTGTGATGGTAGCCACTGTAACCCAACCATTCCTGTGGCTTTTCTAGAAAGACCAGTTGGGACAAGTTTTAAACAGCATGTTTTACCTGACCCTGACGTTAGTATTTTCTCCCCTTTTGTTGTACAACCTGGAAATGAATGGGCAGACAGAATGGCCAGTGAGGGAAGACAAAGATAACAATTCAACTGCCCATGTCACTGCCAGAAGTCAGGGCACACATAAAAAAAATATAAACAACTTGTCGATAGAGAGAACAAATAGTAAATACCCACATGACCCAATCATTAGACTGAACAGAAAACAGTATACCACAATTTTCTGCCTCAAAACAGATCATTGCAGACTAAACGCACATATGCATAAAATGAGAGCAGCACAGACTGCACAATACACATGTCAGAGAGGACCCTAAACTCCAGAACAGATCCTGCAAACATGTCCACTGCACCAAGGCTCCCGTGAGAAGACCTAGCCCGAAGAAAGAATCATACAAGACAAACTGTGGGGAACCATTGAGGACCTGGGAGTGACGTATCACTTCATAGAGGCGGTCCATCTGGTGGCATAAAAATGAGCATACGAAACCGAACGCAAAGAAGAAGAAAAAGAAGATACAAATATAAACATGATCAACTTACTCTTCTGTGGTCCACCACATTCAGGAAAAAAGCAGAAGTGATACAGCATATAGTATTACCCAGCAGAAATATCATCACATACTTCCATCTGGTCAAGTCTTCGCTCCTGTGACATTAAATTATAATACATAATATATAATGATTTGTAAAATGTGCTAGCTTCCTGCAGAGCACAAGTCTTCAACAAATACATACCAAGTCATTAAACATTAACTGTGTTGGTGGAGCTTCTGTAAGAGGTTAACCATATTGGTGGAGTTTTTCTATATTGGTGGAGTTTATGTAAGAGGTAAACTGTATTGGTGGAGTTTTTGTAAGAGGTTAACTATATTGGTGGAGTTTATGTAAAGGTTAACTATATTGGTGGAGTTTCTCTATATTGGTGGAGTTTATGTAAGAGGTAAACTGTATTGGTGGAGTTTTTGTAAGAGGTTAACTATATTGGTGGAGTTTATGTAAAGGTTAACTATATTGGTGGAGTTTATGTAAGAGGTAAACTGTATTGGTGGAGTTTTTGTAAGAGGTTAACTATATTGGTGGAGCTTTTGTAACAGTTTAACTATATTGGTGGAGTTTGTATAAGAAGCTAACTATCTTGGTGGCCTTATGCTCTGTAATGAGAAAAAAGGAGAACCCTTCCAATTTAAAATCGGAAGACCAGGCTGTTAGTCGCTGTCAGGGTAATAAACTTAAAGGTAAAATTCCTACCCAATAGTGGCCTGCATGAAGGTCAAATTGAGGCTGCCATTCCCTCATGCAAAGACATGACAGGCCAATCAACAGCTTGTCTGCATGCTTGATGTCCAGTACAGGGGTAGAAGATAAGAAACAAAAAGAGAAAAAGGAAAAAAAAAAGAGAGAGGGAGGGAGAGAGAGAGAGAGAGAGAGAAAGAGAGAGAGAGAGAGAGAGAGAGACTCAATATATAATTCTAAAACCAATTTGTAACATTAATTAACTCATTATGGGAAAAAGAATTAGCAATTGGAAAACGAATAGAGTAGGCTTATAGGTCGCTGCTCTAGCAAAATTTAAGTTAAAAATCTACTCAAATTATTTTAGGGATTCTTGCCCCACAGAGAATATGTCGCAAACAGGGGACTGTGTGACTATAATATCAGGTCATGGTTATGTGGTTAGCAGAGTGGCATAATAATAATAGCTGTCCATCTTTGTCGATGAGGACCGCCGACATCATCCTTGTTACAGATTTCCCTGTTGGGTGTGGGTGCGCATGTGGCTGAACAGGCCAATGCGAGCACGAAAACATCTGCTACATATCGGGCACACGAGGTTTGTAGAAGGGGATGGTGTTCCCGCTGCTCTTAATTACCGCGTCTCGCGTCTGCTCTGGGCTTTCACAACACGGTCGTCTTCACCGGCAGCTACACCTGATTTGACTGCGCTTCTCCAGTCAGATCTGTTTTGCGCAAGACATTCCCAGGTGTCGATGTCTATCTGGCAACTTTTAAGTGAGTCCTTCAGACCGTCTTTAAAACGTTTCTTTGGGCGCCCTCTCTCGCGCCATACCTCTCTCAGCTCGCCGTAGAGAAGCTTCTTTGGGAGCCGCTCGTCTGACATACGAACGAGGTGTCCGGCCCATCCTAGTCGTGCTTTTTCTAGCAGTGCATGGATGCTGGGCATGTTAGCCCCCGAGAGAACCTCGATGTCAGAGTGGCATAGATGGTGCCTAACAGGCTATGAGTCTACAATGCTCTAATTTATGCTTCCACCACCACCAGTCGCAACAACAAAATTCTAGGGGCAGTAACAGATACTGGAATTGACTGGCAAGATTTTCGCTGGGGAAAAAAAATTAAACAATGGAGGTCACACCTCCCCACATCTAACAACACAAGTGGACTGAAGATAGATAGATAGAAAGAACTCATTTCAAGAAAACAATTGACTGTACATCTGAGAAAACAATTGCACATGGAAGGAATTTAGTACTAGCCATTGACACAACGCATTCCGTTCTCCGGACTACATCCTGCTACTTGCAAAGCCCTGTTCAGGGTTTGGTAGCGGAAGATTGAGAACAAACGCAGATGAAGAAGAACTACAAGCAATAAAGACCTAAAACTGAGAAGGAGATCTTGGGCTGTCATTGTACTTACCCGGTTTCCTTGCCCAAGATTTGTCCCACAATCAGGTTTGAGACACCTATGCCAATCATCTGAATACTGGTGGTAAGACCCATAGCAGTTCCCAATGTAGCCTGGGACACTACCAGGCAGATGCTTGGCCACATGCTAGCCTGTGAAATAGGACACTCAACTTTACTTAGTAATATCAAAGTGTGTACAAACAGCGAGCTACAGGAACTATCTGCATCTATACCATATCCACCTGATCAAAGTTTATGAACACCTGTGGGTATACCCAGATTGCAGTGATGTTGGTTCTGCTTTACATAACATAAAATCAAATGCCAAAACTTGAATGAGGTGTGTTCAAAAAGTATCAGACCTTTGGGCTGGAAAAATACAATTATTCACCTGGCGGTTTGAAACCATAATCCCCTTCAAAGTACTCTCATCGGGACTCCACATACTTCTCCCAGTGGCCCTTGGGAGTCCACATACTTCTCCCAGTGGCCCTTGGGAGTCCACACACTTCTCCCAGCGGCCCTTGGGACTCCACACACTTCTCCCAGTGGCCCTTGGGAGTCCACACATTTCTCCCAGCGGCCCTTGGGACTCCACACACTTCTCCCAGTGGCCCTTCGCACTCCACACACTTCTCCCAGTGGCCCTTGGGAGTCCACACATTTCTCCCAGCGGCCCTTGGGACTCCACACACTTCTCCCAGTGGCCCTTCGCACTCCACATACTTCTCCCAGTGGCCCTTGGGACTCCACACATTTCTCCCAGTGGCCCTTGGGACTCCACACACTTCTCCCAGTGGCCCTTCGGACTCCACATACTTCTCCCAGCGGCCCCACCATTGTTGAAATCATTTCAGGAAGGTCTCTTTGATAATAGAGTACAGATGGGTAGTCGCATTCCACATAATGTCTTCTAGTGACTCAAATCGGGTGCCTTTCAGTAAGTGCAATTTTCAGCTTCGGGAACAGCCAAAAATCGTAAGGAGCAATGTCAGGAGAATAGGAGGCCTGGATAGTCAGAGGAGTGATGTATTTGGCAAAGAAAGTCTGAATCAGATGTGAAGCATGTGTGAGTTTCCGTTGTCCACCGGTCCGGTTGTTTGCATGCTTTGAACAGCATCATAAAGGTGACGGATGTTTTGACCTTGTGGTGCATTCGTATGATGCACAACCCAACGAGAGTAAAAGAAAATGACCAACATGACCGATACTGCTGCACACCTGCGTCGCTTTTTTCGGCCTCCGGGATGATAAATGTTTCCACTGTGACGACTGCAGCTTGGTTTCTGGGCCTACCCATAAACCCATCATCAGTGATCACAGTGCTCAGGAGGTCGGGGTCGCCGTTTGCGCAGTCAAGCATGTCCGGTGAAACTTCCAGGCAGAGTTGCTTGTGCTCCATTGTTAGAAGCTTTGACACAAATTTCACGAACACTCTTCGCATAGCCAAATCCTCACTCTAAATGGAGTGTACCAAACCAATGCTTATCCCAACCTCATCCGCAAGTTCTCGGATGGTAAGACCAAGGTCCGTACGTGGTCACTGACTTCATCTTTTCAGCTTGTTGAGGGCTTATCAGAACGTGATCCGCTCTCCGCCAATGTGCGGACATCTTTTAAGCGATTGTGCCACTCCTCATCCTGTGTGATGTTCATGACACTATCACAGAAAGTCTAATGAATCTTCCAAATGGTTTTCACATGGGTACCACCTAGTTTTGGGCAAAATTTTATGTCATACCGATGCTCAGTTCTTTCCGTCATTTCGTAGTGAATGAAAACCCACAGGTACCAACTACACAACACTGACACAATCTTTGAGTGGAAAAAAACTCACACATGTCCCCTATACCTCCCTGCCAAAGTACAACACTCATGCTTCATTTGTTTCCGCGGAAAAAATGAAGCTTGTATCCTTTTTTAAACACACCTCATGTATGTTTGGGTAAAAATTAGTTATCTCCATGCACTTAGTAACAATATATTTCATGCTTAAATGGTCACGGGTTAAGTGGTCATTGGTTAAGTGGTCATTGGTTAAGTGGTCATTGGTTAAGTGGTCATTGGTTAAGTGGTCATTGGTTAAGTGGTCATTGGTTAAGCCTACGGCAGAACTTTGTCACTTCACAATGAGAGATGAAATTAATGACATACTTACTGCTGCAAAGGAGTAGGTGATACCAAGCCAAAGTGTTGAAACAAGAGGGTAGACATCGGTAAATGCGAGCAGGCAAAATACTGGAATGGTTAGAATTGCTGTTGCCATAGCAAGGTATCCTCTCTTGCCAAATACATCCTAAATAATCCAAACAGCAACAAAATTATAAACAGGAATCAGTTATCATAAACAGTTCATTCCATTTGTTTGTTTTTTTTGCGTTCGTCTTATTTCTCTTAGGCACTCCAGTTTTTATTTTACGCCTGTTGGCATCCGACTTCGGCATGTGTTTTGTATAAGTGTCTGCTTCCTCCTGCATTTTCTAAGGGTTTGCTTCCCCGGTGTAACGGTTGGTAGTCTGTTTCCAGGACCACCATTTAGAGGCGGAATAGGGTCTTGGTCAGCTATAGATCACTGACCTTGACGCAAGCAGCCAACTATGAGTCGCTGACTGCTGTCAGCTCATTCGCTGCTGCATCTTCGGCCCCGTAGTATGGTTCACTGTTTGCCTATCGCAGTCAAGGAATTCTTTTCAGTACAAATCATGGCACTGGCAAATTCATCCAGCTGTAAAAATAAGCACCTGACTCTGCTATGAGTTACAGAAGGCAAGGCAATGAGGATTATAATCACTTGCCCTATACGTAGCATTGCGAACTTTCTACAATGAGGTCTCTTGCACTTTATCTCATTTAAAAGTATGAGCCACGGGAATACCAATGCTCCGATGATATTTCCTATTCATTTTTTTTATAGCTTGACAATTAAAAAGATGTTGATGTTGCTTGAAGTTACTCATGCTAAGTTAACTCCTTATGACATTTCTTTGGTAGCGGGTTACAGTGGCTTTTCTTACATCCAGAGGCATACTTGAGAAAGTGGGTCATGGCCCTCCTGGACATAGTGCAGTGTGAGGCTTCTCAGTAAGCTTACATTATGGGAATTACAGTGGCCAAATAGGCCAGACTGTTGTGACACAGTCTGCTTCCAGGAGCATGAACGATGGTGGGGTCTTGATCAGTACGTTTCACCTGGCCCTGAGGTGAGGTGGGGGGGGTCTTGATCAGTATGTTTCACCTGGTCCTGAGGTGAGGTGGGGGGGGGGGGGGGTCTTGATCAGTATGTTTCACCTGGCCCTGAGGTGAGGTGGGGGGGGGGGGGGGGGTGTCTTGATCAGTATGTTTCACCTGGCCCTGAGGTGAGGTGGGGGGGGGGGGGGGTCTTGATCAGTATGTTTCACCTGGCCCTGAGGTGAGGTGGGGGGGGGGGGGTCTTGATCAGTATGTTTCACCTGGCCCTGAGGTGAGGTGGGGGGGGGGGGTCTTGATCAGTATGTTTCACCTGGCCCTGAGGTGAGGTGGGGAGGGGGGGGTGTCTTGATCAGTATGTTTCACCTGGCCCTGAGGTGAGGTGGGGGGGGGGGGGGGTGTCTTGATCAGTATGTTTCACCTGGCCCTGAGGTGAGGTGGGGGGGGGGGGGTGTCTTGATCAGTATGTTTCACCTGGCCCTGAGGTGAGGTGGGGGGGGGGGGTCTTGATCAGTATGTTTCACCTGGCCCTGAGGTGAGGTGGGGGGGGGTCTTGATCAGTATGTTTCACCTGGCCCTGAGGTGAGGTGGGGGGGGGGTGTCTTGATCAGTATGTTTCACCTGGCCCTGAGGTGAGGTGGGGGGGGGGGGGTCTTGATCAGTATGTTTCACCTGGCCCTGAGGTGAGGTGGGGGGGGTCTTGATCAGTATGTTTCACCTGGCCCTGATGTTAGGCGGGGGTCTGAGGTGAGGTGGGGGTCTTGATCAGTGTGTTTTACCAGACCCTAATGTTAGGTGGGATCTTGATCAGTATGTTTCACCAGACCCTAATGTTAGGTGGGGGTCTTGATCAGTATGTTTCACCTGGCTCTGAGGTGAGGTGGGGGGGGGGGGGGGTCTTGATCAGTATGTTTCACCAGACCCTAATGTTAGGTGGGATCTTGATCAGTATGTTTCACCTGACCCTAATGTTAGGTGGGGGTCTTGATCAGTGTGTTTCACCAGACCCTGATTACACTTCATGACCATCCTAGGCTTGAAAGTCATAAAAATATTATGTGTGCTTTCAAAGCCAGTAGATCAGCTCTATCATTATATAGGCTGACAAGGGTAGTAGATCTAAGCAAGACCCTAAAAGTCTGAGAGCATCAAGCTAAGAAATGATGACAGATCCACTCACAATGACACCTCCAAGGAATGGTGACAGGATCATCGAAACATCATATATTGCTCCAGCTAGGTAGGATGATGTTGTCTTGTCGAAGTGATATTTGGTACTAATGAATTTGCTGAGGAAAAAACAAATTAAGCTTTAAATAAAAGTAACAAATGCATTAGAGGTATTTAAAGTAACAAATGCTTTAGAGGTATTTAAAGTAACAAATACATTAGAGGTATTTAAAGTAACAAATACATTAGAGGTATTTAAAGTAACAAATACATTAGAGGTATTTAAAGTAACAAATGCTTTAGAGGTATTTAAAGTAACAAATGCTTTAGAGGTATTTAAAGTAACAAATACATTAGAGGTATTTAAAGTAACAAATGCTTTAGAGGTATTTAAAGTAACAAATACATTAGAGGTATTTAAAGTAACAAATACATTAGAGGTATTTAAAGTAACAAATGCTTTAGAGGTATTTAAAGTAACAAATGCTTTAGAGGTATTTAAAGTAACAAATACATTAGAGGTATTTAAAGTAACAAATACATTAGAGGTATTTAAAGTAACAAATGCTTTAGAGGTTTTAAAGTAACAAATACATTAGAGGTATTTAAAGTAACAAATGCTTTAGAGGTATTTAAAGTAACAAATACATTAGAGGTATTTAAAGTAACAAATACATTAGAGGTATTTAAAGTAACAAATACATTAGAGGTATTTAAAGTAACAAATGCTTTAGAGGTATTTAAAGTAACAAATGCTTTAGAGGTATTTAAAGTAACAAATACATTAGAGGTATTTAAAGTAACAAATACATTAGAGGTATTTAAAGTAACAAATGCTTTAGAGGTATTTAAAGTAACAAATACATTAGAGGTATTTAAAGTAACAAATGCTTTAGAGGTATTTAAAGTAACAAATACATTAGAGGTATTTAAAGTAACAAATACATTAGAGGTATTTAAAGTAACAAATACATTAGAGGTATTTAAAGTAACAAATACATTAGAGGTATTTAAAGTAACAAATGCTTTAGAGGTATTTAAAGTAACAAATACATTAGAGGTATTTAAAGTAACAAATACATTAGAGGTATTTAAAGTAACAAATACATTAGAGGTATTTAAAGTAACAAATGCTTTAGAGGTATTTAAAGTAACAAAAACATTAGAGGTATTTAAAGTAACAAATGCTTTAGAGGTATTTAAAGTAACAAATACATTAGAATTATTTAAAGTCACGAATGCATTAGATAAGAAAGAAGAATTACAAAAAAATATATCAAGACAACTCTATAACAGGATATACAATGCCTCAGATCTTAGATTGACTAATTCTTCAACAAGGGATGGCATTAGCCTTGTGTGGCTACAACCAAAGGTCCAACTGTTTTTATATCGGGCACAGGTTAACCAGTGGGTTAATAGACTGTTTGATTCGAGGTCACGGATGTTGTTACATCTCTTTAATACATTTATGCAGAAAGCGACAAGTTTAATAATTGACCAGTGACAAAATACTAATGGAATTAAAAGAACTCTTCATTAAATGAAAGGTACACATGCGCCAGAAATTCTACCATACTTAAGGTTGTTCCATTTACATAATGGTCATTGCTAAGCGACAGAGCAAAACACAGGTGTTGGATGTCGATTTTGGTCCCATCAGGTGACAACTAATGTTTCGTCTGTCATTGATTACGATTGGATAGGAATGTAAAGAGATATATGAGATAAAGCGAGGAGAGCGTCGAATAATTTATTTTTCAGGGGATTTTCTTTTTCTTTGTCCTTCACAGTTACATAAACATTTCTATTTCCTTCATAAACTTGATGGCCCATCTCAGACATCTCTCAGCACCATACAGTTGTCCTTCAATTGGGTTGAGGATGGTCGTGTTGTAACTCTGCTCCTCTCATGGAGTTAACATACTTGGAGAACATGTTCTACTGCGTGTTATCATTTCCCATATGACCACATGACTCTGTGTGTTACATTATGAATTTGTTGAACATAATTTTTTTAATCTGCGGTAGCCTGTAGGGGATTCCGTGGCAAAGTGGTTCAATCGTCGGCCTCATGATCAGGTGGTGTGGGTTCAACTCTGGACTCCGTCGTCTTTTCCACGGGTGCTTGATGCGGAGTCACCTGCATCTTGTAGTCGCCCCTAGTCGTCTTGTCCTTGACTTGCCACTGGGGTAGGGTGGCACGAGACGAGAGAGTGAGGATAAAAGTGGCGCAGTTAATCCTTACTAAAAATAGCGCTAGCAAAATAAATTATGCCATCATCACCTACATTGGACGGCGGCCTTTGCTTTTGCCAGTAACCTGTTCATAGTCTGAATATCAGGTTGACATTTGACAGCGTACGAAGAAGAAGAAAGAAGAAGATAGTCTGAATATTACTTGATCTCTTCTTGGTGAGAGCTAGTACGTTTCTGCTGTATCAAACTGTGTGTTCTTTTTGCCATTTGTCTCTGGTTCTTTTTGCCATTTGTCTCTGAAGTGATTTTTCGCACTGCTAATATTTCTTCACATGTAGCTCTGTCTTCAATTTGAATTTTATTTTTTCTCTCATTGGCTTGTCTAAATGGCTGCTCATTCACATGTATCTTTAAATCAGCAGAAATTCCTAATATTTTCACTCTGTATAATTTATAGCTGGTCTACCGTAGTGATTCTGATATGTTGTCTAATTTCTTGTTTTTTAGGGCCAATGTGACAGATAAAGAATTTGTAATCAGGGCCAAGATGCAGCTGTGCATAAGCTGACAGCAGCCAATGACTTACAGCTGGCTGTTTGCATCAAGGTCAGCGAACTACAGTTGACCAAGATACTATTCTGCCTCCACATGGTCACTCTGGAAACAGGTTGCTCTAGTCACTTATTTAGTCTGGCCAAGGTATAGGGATCGCAGAGGGAAGGCAAACCCAGTACTCAAAAAAGCCAGCTGAAATCTGAAGTGTTAGACCGAAAGGAGCAGATATCGCAGGATCGCTGTAAACTGTGACACAACGTCTCAACATTCTCTTCCGAACAAACATCAAAGAAGAAAAAAATAAATAAAACTATTTTACCTCTAGCATGGGAGAGGATACTAATGTCTGGCTAGACAAACATACTGCTCAGACACGTTAGTGGGATCAAGATGCTGAGCAGCGCATGAGCTGCAGTGGTCAGTGACCCATAGCTGACTGCAGCGTCAGCGAACCATAGCTGCCAAGACCCTTCTACACCTCCATGCGGTGATCCTGGATAACAGGCTGCAGCAGGGCAGACTGGCTAAGGAGAAAGGATCGAAGAGGGAATGCTAACTCGGTACTCAAAAAATGCTTGCTGAAGTCGGATGTGTTGGACCGAAAGGTGCAAATATCGCAGTCAAGCTAGTAGCAGGAGATTGAGAATGAACGAAGCCAAGTCAAGACACGTTAGTCAGGGTCAGGCTAAACATACTGATCAGACACGTTAGTCAGGGTCAGGGAAAAAATGCTGGCCAACACCCCCATCTCACATCCCCGCAGTTCTTCCTGGAAACTAGCTGTTTTATGGTTTTCTGGATAACAAAGTGGGATATAAACATATTCCCCATAATAGTGAGCCCAGCATATCATAGCCGCCTGGAGGACCTCAAGCCATCTTTATCAGTAAGCTCAGGATGTGAGGAAAGCTACTGTAACCCGCTACAAACACCCTTTTCAGGGTGCAGAAAAAGAGCAGAGTTACTCATTGCGAGCAGTCAACAATAACAAAAACCTCCAGCATTGTTATTGTTTTCCACTATGGCTAAAGCAGCTGCTCTAAGCGTTTCTAAGTTATCTCTGAGGGGCACAACAAACTGGTCAGGCACAACATGCTGGTCAGGCACAACAAACTGGTCAGGCACAACATGCTGGTCAGGCACAACATGCTGGTCAGGCACAACATGCTGGTCAGGCACAACATGCTGGTCAGGCACAACATGCTGGTCAGGCACAACATGCTGGTCAGGCACAACATGCTGGTCAGGCACAACATACTGGTCAGGCACAACATGCTGGTCAGGCACAACATACTGGTCAGGCACAACATGCTGGTCAGGCACAACATGCTGGTCAGGCACAACATACTGGTCAGGCACAACATGCTGGTCAGGCACAACATACTGGTCAGGCACAACATACTGGTCAGGCACAACATACTGATCAGACATGTTAGTCAGGGTCAAGTAAAATATACTGACCAAGACTCCCACCTTCACTTCCTCGTAGTCCTCCCTAGAAACACGCTGTTTTCTGACTAACTAGGTGGGGATTCAATGTTATCCCCACAGTAGTAAGCAACACACAGATGAAGCCAAGCATATCACAACAGCCAGGAGGACCTGGGCCCACCTACATCAGTACTCTTGGGACGTGAGGAAAGCTACTGCAACAAACCATTAAACGCTTTTCTCAGGACGCACAAAATAGTAGACTTATTCATTGTGGCATTCAACCTCAATCAATCATCATTTCAGCTTTGAAGTTCCCTGAGATATTTCCAGTGGCCAGTCAATTTAGGACTTCCTGTCTATTTCCTGTCCATTCTTCATATCTCTCATGGCTGATCGAATTGTGTATATATGGGTCCCCTCTGTGGTTGCAGATATATTTTTGGTACATTTCCATCTATATATCTTTTCTCTCTGTATTAGTTTGGATGCAAGGTCTCCACAATTCTGACATAAGACAATTATCCCTGGTGAAGGATGTGGTAATCTATGCAGACAAGGCAAAACATAGATGGGCAGGTCACATGTTGCGACAAAAAGATGGTCGATGGAGCACAGCGACAGCAGTCAGTCTGGTACCCCCAAGGAAAGAAGAGATCACGGGGAAGACCTCCAATGTGCTGGTCAGATTCCCTTGCTGCATGCAGCAACATCCGAGATACCTCTAGAGGAGCACTTACCACACACTGGACTACCGTGTCCCAAGACAGGGTCCGCTGGAGACGAAGTTTGGACCCGCAGATACGCGGAGGAACAGGGTCATTAAGATCAGGATTAGTTTGGATGCCCATAATTCTCACCATGTTTCTTATGCTGTCTATCAACTTCGAGGAATCTAGTTCTTCCATGCTAGAAGTGTACTGCGTGTTTTAAATTTATAAGGACTAGAAGAAGGAGACACTATGATCTGGTTGTACTTACCTGGCATCAGCAACAAATGGAAACACACCATTGTAGAAAAACATAATAGTTAGGACAATCAGCCAGAAGGACAAAGACAAATTGCGGACATCTGTGATTTTCTGCAAGATGGCAAGAAAGACAAAAAGGGGTTTTTAAAATGGGTTATAAAGGTGTTCTAAGTGAAATCAGCCTGTTTCGAGGGAGGACTATGGGGACGTCAAGGTGAGGGTCTCGGCCAGTGTATTTTGCCTGACCCTGACTAACATGTCTGACCAGTATGTTTTGGCTGACCAGGTATTTCTTCTTCTTCTGGGTTCGTTCTCAATCTCTCGCTACCAAGCCCTGAACAGGGCTTTATAAGTAGCAGGATGTGGTCCGGAGAACGGAATACATTGTCGCTAGTTTACATCTTGACTGTGATATTTGCAACTTTCGGTCTGACACATAGGTCTTCGGCAGCACCAGACATTTGTCTTCCTCCCCAAAAGGATGTTATGATGTTGTGCTGTAGTTTACAGTATGCGCCTTTTGACCCGACACATCCGATTTCAGCTGGCCTTTTTTGGGTGCTGGGTTTATATTTCCACTGTGACTCCTATTCTCTTAACCAGACTACACTAGTGCAGTCAGTTTCCAGGGTCACCACTTGGAAGCAGAATAGGATTTTGGTCAGTTATGGGTCACTGACCCTGATGCAAGCAGCCAGCTATGGGTTGCTCATTGCTGTCAGCTCATTCACAACTGCATCTTAAGCCATTTTAAATGCGATTACTAAATACAACTTGTTCATAGAATGGCCAATACCTAATTTGTAATATTAAGCATCTTTCTTTGACCTATTTTCACTCAGTTCAAAGCACAGAGCCCCCATTGTAGTTGTTCCTCTATGAAGACCTATACCAAAGCACTATGTGTGTTCTCACAGTGGTGGTTTCTGTAGTCCTTTGTTTTACATGATGAGGTTGCTAGCCCCATGTACAACCATCTTTAGTTTCCTCTTATAGCACGCTTGGTAGGTTGCAGTGGTATTCTTATCTCTCCAGGGTCCATTCATACCTTTTCTTGAGTCCGCTGATAACTTCTCTTTCTAATTTCCCCATTTTTATCAATTCTCTCCAGTCCACCTTTTTATACAAATTATTTTTATTTCTTCCTTGGTCCTATCTCATATGCTTTAGTTCCAGTCGTTCTTCCAAGCTCAATGTTTACCACATTAATGTAGGGCTTACTAGTATCTAGATAAGAGCATTTCACTGTTCATAGCAATTGTTACCATTGAAATTAATCAGATATCCTCTCATTTGTGTTGTCCTTAGCCCATGTTGAAGATCTTCTGGTTCTAAAGTGGTATTTGTGGGTACATAAAACTAGCCCATACTCATTTATATCTGAGTGCATCTCAGAGCCCCTTCCTTGGGTGGAAAGAAAAGAGCCACTGTACCTACATATATATTTTTTTTAAACGCAACTTCAGAGGATATTGCATGGGGCCAGCTTTTTCTTTGTCGTTCGTTCTCAATCTGCGGCTACCAAGCCCTGAAAAGGGCTTTGCAAGTAGCAGGATGATGCCAGGAGAATGGAATGCATTGTGTCGTAGTTTACAGCTTGACTAAGATATTTGCACCTTTCGGTCTGACACATCCAACTTCAGCAAGCATTTTTGGGTGCCTTCCCTCTTCAAATCTTTCTCCTTAGCCCGTCGGCTCTGTTGCAGCCTGTTATTCAAAATCACTGCATGGAGGTGTAGAAAGGACTTTGCACCTCTGATTCGCTGGTCCTGACGCTAGCAGTCAGCTTTGGGTTGCTGATCCTGACGCTAGCTGTCACCTCTGGTTCGCTGATCCTGACGCTAGCAGTCAGCTTTGGGTTGCTGATCGATGCAGCTCATGCACTGAACATGGAGCCAGCAACCTGACATTAAAACAGGAGTTCTCAACTAAGGGAGAAATCCCCCACCGCTATTCAGTAAAGTGTAATGACCTTTTGAGTTAGCCTATCTTGGGAAGGGAGGAATGATATTCTGAACAAAGGTGAAAGGGGGGAATGGTGCATAAAAGGTTGAGAACCACTGGTGTAAAACAAATTACTTCAGAAACCACCACTGTAAAGACAGACAAAGTGCTTTGGAGCAGGCTTCCTAAATGAGGTCAATTGTGGTGGTAGCCATATGCTCCAGCTGGGATGAAAAATAAACAGGATGATACTGCAAGCAAAATGACTGAGAATTACTTTTCATATTGCCATGACAGGTAAAGGTATAGGTAGTCCAATAGCAGATACTGCTGTTGGAGATAAAGTGTTAGACTTCACTGTACAAGGCCACATCTTCCTTGTGAGGTCGGGTGACCAGATCCCTTCATCACTGTCTTTTCTTTCCTAACAGTGAGCCATTTACAGCTGGATCGACTGGAACGTACTAGTAATAGGAGCTGAACATAGCACCTATGCAATGAAAAGCGAGAACTCTACCTACTACTACACTAATAAGGTGCTCTGATAATGTAAGCAAAATGACGGGGAATCACTTTTCACATTGTCATGATACAGGAAGCCAAAAAACACAAACGTTTTACAATGGTAGCCTAATGGCACAGATGTTTTACAATGATAGCCAAATGGCACAGACATTTTACAATGATAGCCAAATGGCACAGATGTTTTATGATGGTAACCAAATGGCACAGATGTTTTACAATGATAGCCAAATGGCACAGATGTTTTACAATGATAGCCAAATGAAACAAACGTTTTACAATGCTAGCGAAATGACACAGACGTTTTACAATCGTAGCCAAATAACGTAGACATTTTACATTGCTAGCCAAATGACACATGTTTTACAATGGTAACCAAGTGACACAGATGTTTTACAATGGTAGCCAAAGGACAGACGTTTTACAATCGTAGCCAAATAACACAGACATTTTACAATGTTAGCCAAATGACACAGACATTTTACAATGGTAGCCAAATGACACAGAAATTTTACAATGGTAACCAAATGGCACAAACGTTTTACAATGGTTGCCAAATGACATATTTTGCAAGGTTCATCAAATGACACATATTTTTACCAATTTCTTGGAATCACTTTTCAAATTGTCTTCATCTCCAAGCTGCCTCACTCCATGCTTGTCTAGCAGGCTAACTATAATTGCAGAAATGAATCCTAAACCACACAACATTGCACCTAGGAAAGAAGACAGTAAATGAGCTGCGTCTTAATGGATGGGATAAAGATGATTGTTGTTGCGGCAGGCACTAATACATGAGTTGATTTAACTCTTGACAATGTTTCTTTGGTGGTGGGTTACAGTGGCTTTTCTTACTTCCTGAAGCGTACTTGAGAAAGTGGACTAGGACCTGCAGACTAGTGCAATGCGCTGTTCTTCAGAAGGCTCACCACTAAGGAGAATAGAGATGATTCTTCTTCTTTAGCGTTCATCCTGAAAAGGACATTTCCAACAAAATTTATAGCTAGGCTGCTACTGACCAGGACGTCACGTCAGGGTCAGGCACAATACACTGACCAGGACATCACGTCAGGGTCAGGCACAATACACTGACCAGGACATCACGTCAGGGTCAGGCACAATACACTGACCAGGACATCACGTCAGGGTCAGGCACAATACACTGACCAGGACATCACGTCAGGGTCAGGCACAATACACTGACCAGGACATCACGTCAGGGTCAGGCACAATACACTGACCAGGACATCACGTCAGGGTCAGGCACAATACACTGACCAGGACATCACGTCAGGGTCAGGCACAATACACTGACCAGGACATCACGTCAGGGTCAGGCACAATACACTGACCAGGACATCACATCAGGGTCAGGCACAATACACTGACCAGGACATCACGTCAGGGTCAGGCACAATACACTGACCAGGACATCACGTCAGGGTCAGGCACAATACACTGACCAGGACATCACGTCAGGGTCAGGCACAATACACTGACCAGGACATCACGTCAGGGTCAGGCACAATACACTGACCAGAACATCACGTCAGTGTCAGGCACAATACACTGACCAGGTCGTCACATCAGGGTCAGGCACAATACACTGACCAGGACATCACGTCAGGGTCAGGCACAATACACTGACCAGGACATCACGTCAGGGTCAGGCACAATACACTGACCAGGTCGTCACATCAGGGTCAGGCACAATACACTGACCAGGACATCACATCAGGGTCAGGCACAATACACTGACAAGGACATCACATCAGGGTCAGGCACAATACACTGACCAGGACATCACATCAGGGTCAGGCACAATACACTGACCAGGACATCACGTCAGGGCCAGGCACAATACACTGACCAGGATGTCGCGTCAGGGCCAGGCACAATACACTGACCAGGTCGTCACATCAGGGCCAGGCACAATACACTGACCAGGTCGTCACATCAGGGCCAGGCACAATACACTGACCAGGTCGTCACATCAGGGCCAGGCACAATACACTGACCAGGTCGTCACATAAGGGTCAGGCACAATACACTGACCAAGACCACAATCTCTCTTCCATGTAGCCTTCCCTGGAGACAGGTTGTTGTCAAGGCAGCCTGGCTGACAAGATGTGGCTCGATGTGATCTCCCTAGTAGTAAGCGCTATGTAGATGAAGCCAAGCGTAGCACAATCATCTTGAGAACTGCGGTCAACCTTCATCAGCACGCTCAGGATGTGAGAAAAGCTAATGCAACCCGCCACTTAACGTCCTTTTCAGGGCGCACAAAACAGTAAACTTATGGGAATTAAACAACAACACAGGCTGTATTATCTGTGCCTTTTGGCCTGACACATCCAATCTTGGTGGTCCAGATTTTATGTTGGTAGCATAGTGACAGAATGAAAATCATGTTATATAAAGCTCTTTTGATAGTTATTGTCTCGTGCTTTCAATTAAGTATTGGAGTTAATTGGAAAATAATGATCTGATTTGCCTCATTGCATCTTTGTTGGATTTCTGCTGTAATTGTTCCGTCTGCTGATAACGTGCTCCCTGAGTATCAGAAAACTTTCACCTGTTTAATTTGTTGTTTTTCAATGGCGATATTGATATCTCCGGCTAGTCTAGATTTTATCATGACCTGAGTTGTTTCTACATTGACTTTCATGTTGCATTCTTTACATGTTGTATTTAGTTTGCCAATAATATAATGTTGAAATTGTATTTCTGAGGTTGCTATGACTGCTTGATCGTCAGCGAAAAGATGTTCGTTTAAGAGTTCACCAATGTTGCTAGCTTCATTCGGGTTCGCTGTTTTACAAATGTGGTCTACATATGTAATGAACAACAAAGGGGATAGCACACATCCTTGTCATACTCCAGATTTGATATGAAATTTTGCTGAGAGTCTGGTTATAGTTCAAACAGAGCATTGGCTATCAATGTAAAGACTTTTGCATAGATTAAATAAGTAATTGTTTATTCCATAGTGTGCCAATATTTTCCATAGATGTTGTCTATCTACCCGGTCAAAAGCTTTTTCTTGATCTACAAATGCAACATACAGATCTATCATGTGACCAAAAGACATTAAAAATAGGCACAAGACAGCACAGATGAAAAATATTTAACTAATCTAAATGATAAATATGACAACGGAGAAATTGTGTGTTTATCTGGATAACAGTGAGATCATATGTGTTTATGAACTTATGTAAAAATGTAAGTAGCATGTCCTTTGCGGAACATTGCTTCTTACACCCGCTAATCTATTTAGCTGTTATAAATTTCTTGGCAGGTATGCAGCACAGAAGGTTGCCATTACTTTCCGTACACATAGGTCTGCCTAACTGAACACAGAAGTAATTAAACTGGGTGAGATGGGATTGTGAAACGGACATTTCATCCCTAACAAAACTGCCTACGGTGTGAACTAAACAAACATTATATATAAACAGAACTTACAAACCACTGCACGCCAAAAACAAAAAGTGAATCAAACCAAATCAATCATTGTCTGCAATAACATCACTTCTAAGTTAACATAACTCACCTCCCCAGAGTGTCCAGGACAGTCCATATTGCTGTTCAAAAGACTGTGTCAGAAAAAAGTTCAGAACGCTTCCAAGACGAGAGAAGGCTAATGTAATTCCAAATGCCATTGCCAGTTCTTTGTCTCTAAACCAGTATGCTGTAATTCTGGTTTGCACAACTGAAGAAATGGCATACTATTAGCATACTAAATTCAACCGTGTGCAAGCTATTAAACACCTAAACAGTTCTTCTGCAAGTTCTCCTGTTACCAAGAACTAAACAGGGCTTTGCAAGTAGCAAGATGTAGTCCGGAGAACGGAATGCACTGCTTGACTGAGATGTTTGCACCTTTCGGTCGGACACATCCGGGGTTCGCCAGAGCACATAAACAGTAATTATAATTATGTGAGTGAGCTAAATCTGTAAAAAGTGGTAGGTGACATCTCACAACCCAAACACACATACGAGACATGTTCAAAAAGTACCCGACCTTAATTTATTCTGTAGAAACAAATGAAGTATAGGTGCTGTCCTTTGGCAGGGAGGTAATGGGACAGTCATGAGCATGCATTAATTTGTTCCTGCCCATAGATTGCATCAGTCGCTGGCAGTCAGGCTTTCAGTGTTGAGTGTGGTGAGCAACCGTTGGGTTTTCATTCACCACGAAATGGTGGAAAGAATTAAACAGCAGTGATGAGTAGTTGGTTTATAGGTACGATTCAGAAACCAAGCTGCAGTCATCACAGTGGAAACATTCATCATTCCTGAGGCCGAAAATAGTCGCAGGTGAGCAACAATGTCAATGTTGCGTTGACAGTTTTCTTTTACCCCCATGGGGTTGTGCATCCAAAGTACACACCACAAGGCCAAAACATTACCAAAGAGCACTACCTGGAGGTCATCCATCCCTTTCGTGATGCTGTTCAATGCAACTGACCCTGTGGACAATGGGATCTTGGCAACTCCATCACGACAACGGATGCACCCATTCATTGCATCTGATTCAGACTTTCTTGGCCAAGCACAACATTCCTATGGTTCTCCAGGCTCCCTAATCTGCTTGCTATTTTTTACTGTTTCCCAAGCTGAAAATTCAGCTGAAAGGGACCCAATTTGAGTCATGAGACGACATTATGCGGAATGCGACAACCTAGCTGTACTCCATTCACAAGGACGCCTTCCTGAAATGCTTCCAACAATTGCGGGGCCACTGGGAGAAATATGTGGAGTCCCAAGGGCCGCTGGGAGAAGTGTGTTGGGTCCAAAGGGCCACTGGGAGAAGTGTGTCGAGTCCCAAGGAGAGTATATTGAACGGAATTATGGTTTCAAACCTCCAGGTGAGTATTTGCATTTTTCCGGCCCAAAGGTCGGATACTTTTTTTACATGATATTTTTAAAAGAGAGCTCACTATTTCCTATCACTGTAAAAGTGTATAATTAAAGTATAATTATATAAGGGTATAGTTATACTAGCCCTCTATATCAAAAGTCTGTAAGGACAAACAACTCACTGGTCAGAGATCCATTCCCTGCCCCAAACAACAGCCGTCCAAGGAGCATGACAGGCAGAAGGGCAGATGTCCCCTTCAGGAATGCCCCTGCAGCAAATGTGGATGAGCCCAAGAGACATAGTGATGAAAACAGAAATACTCCAACTGTGGAAGTAAGTGTTGCTTCATTGGTCACTGAGCATGTGACATAATACACCAGTTTGATTGGCCAATGAGTAAATTATATGGTTCAATTTGATTGGTCAATGATCAAACTGCATACTTCAGCCTAATTTATCAATTAGGAAATCTTCTTCTTCTTCTTCTTCGTTCGTTCTCAATCTCCCGCTACCAAACCCTGAAAGGGCTTAAGTAGCAGAATGTAGTCCAGAGAACGGAATGCATTGTGTCGTAGTTTACAGCTTGGCTGCGATATTTGCACCTTTCGGTCCAACACATCCGACTTCAGCAAGCATTTTTTGAGTACCGGGTTAGCATTCCCTCTTCGATCCCTTCTCCTTAGCCAGTCTGCCCTGCTGCAGCCTGTTATCCAGGATCACCACGTGGAGGTGTAGAAGGGTCTTAGCGGCTATGGTTCGCTGGCCCTGACGCTAGCAGTCAGCTATGGGTCGCTGACCACTGCAGCATCTTGATCCCCAATTAGGAAATAATATACATCAGCCGCATTGGTCATTTAACAAGTGATATACATCAGTTTGATTGGTTAAAGAGCAAATGACATAGACCAATTTGATTGGTCAATGACAAAACTATGTACTCCAGTTTGATTTGTCAATTTAGAAGTGATTTGCATCAGTTTTATTAGTGAATGACCAAGCTAGATACTTCAGTTTTATTGGTCAATTAACAAGTGATAATATATCAGTTTAATTGGTGATATACATGAGTTTAATATGTGATATACATGAGTTTAATTTGTGATTTACATGAGTTTAATTGGTGACATAAAAAGTAAAAGTAAAGTAAGTAAAGTATCCCATAGCATTACTGCTATAGGGGTGTGAGGTGTTAGCGATCTCACATTTCAAAAGCTCGGCTATATGAGGGCAGTAGCCATCTCCTCTCCCTCACCGCTTTTACTTCCCGGACTGAACCGGTACCCATTTAAGGCTGAGTCGACCCGGGAGCCATTGCGTTCTGAAAAAAACATTACCGCCTCAACTGGGGAATGAACCCAGGACCACTCAGATGCGAAGCCAGCGCGCTAACCACCGCGCTACACGGCTCCACAATTGGTGACATACATGTGTTTAATTGGTGATATATGAGTTTAATTGGTGATATACATCAGTTTAATTTGTGATATAAATCAGTTGAATCTGTGATATAAATCAGTTAAATTTGTGATATAAATCAGTTAAATTTGTGATATAAATCAGCTTAATTTCTTTAACAGAACAGATTTTGAGGTAAAACAGGAAATGATGTCTTATTAATACATGGAACTACCACTTCAGTTAGCCTTCCTTGCTGGAAGCCTGCACAAAAGCATTAATGTGCTCTTGAGATAGAAGTGGACTGTTGCACTTTGTTTTACATGATGAGATTGCTAGTTTCATGCACAATCCTCCAGTTGCCTTTTACAGCAATCATAACAGGACACAAAAGGCATATTCCTTTTTCCATAGCGTTGTGCGAAATAGTAAATAAAATACTATAACAAAGTACATTTCATTTTTTTTTTCATTTCATTCATGATCAGCTTATATTTACAATTACCTCTGTTTCCAAGCTTATCGATTAGAAAACCTGCAGCAATGACGACAACTGCATTCCTAAAATTATAAGAAGGCAAACAATTTTCAAAAATTATTGCAGTCAATTTTCACCTTCAGTCAATCAATGCTGTCACTCCTTTTGAGGCATAGACCATTGACAACCCTCCTCCAGCAAGTTTGATCTTGAGCTGCCCTTTCTGCATCTCTCCAGTTGAGATCCAGTGACCAAAGTTTATTTTTACAGTGTCTTCTCCAGGTGTTTCACAGTCTACATCTCTTCCTCTTCCCCTATGGATTCCACGTCAGGGCCTCTCTGGCAACATTTAATGGTGATTTGTGTAGTGTGTGTTCTATCCAACCCCATCTCCTACATTTGACCTGTGGCTGCACTGGTTGTTGTTGGTTCCTTTCAATGAAAATTTCATGTCTTGCCAACCTATACCCATTATCATTCATAGACATTTATTGGCTTGGCTTGGCTCGGCTTGGCTCGGCTTCATTCGTTCTCAATCTCCCGCTACCAAACCCTGAAAGGGCTTAAGTAGCAGAATGTAGTCAAGAGAACGGAATGCGTTGTCTCGTAGTTTACAGCTTGACTGCGATATTTGCACCTTTCAGTCCAACACATCCGACTTCAGCAAGCATTTTTTGAGTACCGGGTTAGCATTCCCTCTTCGATCCCTTCTCCTTAGCCAGTCTGCCCTGCTGCAGCCTGTTATCCAGGATCACCGCATGGATGTGTAGAAGGGTCTTGGCAGCTCTGGTTTGCTGGCCCTGATGCTAACAATCAGCTATGGGTCGCTGACCACTGCAGCTCATGCGCTGCCAGACATTTATTGATGAACGTCTGAAGTTTTCTCTGGATTGCCTTTGTCGTTCTCCATGTTTCTGCTCCATACAGGAGTACTGACGACATCTGAATGAAACAATCTTAACCTAATATCAATCTTTATTTCCCTAGATTTCCATATATTATTTTGTAACAGGTATTATGTCCTTGTCTTTCCAATTATAATCATTACATTTGTTTTGTGCCAGCTGAAATATCAATGGTGCTGTCCAAATATGTGAAGGTGTCCACTTCTTCCAGTGACTCACCTCCAAACACAAGTGATTGTTGATTTTAAACAAATTATCAAACCAAATACATTTTTGTCTGTAGATCATGCTATATTAATTCTAATGTCTAATACAACATTGCCTGTGAATGACTTTATTCATTGAAATTGCAAACACTTCATCTATGACCGCAGTGTCTGCTATGGTAATATCTTTTAACCGTACCATAAAATGCAAATACACCACACTTTTAACTTTTTAAATAGTATATTTATTTATACATCAACATAAAATAAAATTCATAAAAGTGTGATAAAAATAAAGAAAACAGCATTTTAATATCTACACCAAATAATTACAGCATTCAAATCCCACAAGAACACTGAACTGAATGAATTGAGGGCAGCAATGGTGAAAATGTCTCAAAAGTTACAGAACACAGTGAGCCAATAGATACCATCACACTGTAACATCAAAAGAAACAAGGAAGCCGATAGTCTAACTAAAGAGGGAGTGACACTGATACAGGAACTATACTTGGTCAACAATGAAGAAGCAAAAACCATAATAAAAGGGTAATTCAAGGTAAAGTGGCAGGAAGAACATCCCAAACAGATACTACCAACTGTCCTGAAATAACCAGGTTATCATACTATATATACAAACTGGCCACAACAGAATTAGACACCACTTGTACACCAAATTCAATTTTATATTGGCTCTTTTTCTTCTTCTACATTGAATCTCAATCTCCTGCTACCAAGCCCTGAACAGGGCTTTGCAAGTAGCAGGATGTAGTCCGGAGAACGGATTTGCGTTGTGTCACTAGTTTACAGTTTGACTGCGATATTTGCACCTTTCGGTCCGACACATCCGTCTTCGGCAGGATATTCGCTATAATGTCTACCAATAGTGCTTCAGTGGCAGAGCGGTCTGTTCTAACAATAAATGTGGTTACATGCTCCACTCTACCCAGTTGTAAATGGATACCTGACTTAGTTAGTGAAGGCACAGCAGCAATGAAGCTCACAAAAGAATTAAACCATTTTAACTGTAGTTTCTACCCCTTCATTCATGATTGCAGAATCTGCTATGGGATTTCTAATGAATATATTCTGACATACATAGACACCACATACATACTTACGTCCAGGCATAGATTGCATACAGCAAGTTATATTCAGCATCAGACATGCCCAGCCCATCACAGGTAACATTGGACAGCTTCGAATAATTGCCAGTGGTACAATTTGTCTAAAACATCCACATAACTTTTAATGATATTTGCCTCAAATATGAAAAGTTGTAATGAAATGGTAAAGATAACAATTTTTAATTAACATTTGCACATTCTACAGGAATGCCTACTCTATAGGGAAATGAGATGCCGGTCCTGGCCAGAGGGTGCTGAACTGAGACAAAAGCTGTGGGGAAGGCAGCCACTCCGACCTGGTGAAGATGACAGACTTCATTATGCTGACTGGCATGCAGATATAGTATGACCAAAGATCCTGAACACAAAGAAGGAAGAATAAAAAGAATGAACTTTTGTGCAATAACAAAACACTATAGCTGAGAGTTAAGGTGTTTGCCTCTCAAGAAACGAACAAACAAAAGCGCAAAATGGCAGAATACAAATTCCGAAATTGTCCAGCATCCTTGGGTCTCAAGGGAGATTAGATATGGGGGCATAAATAAGGAGTACTCTGAGTGGTGTGAAGTGAAAAGTGGAGTGCCAAAGGGCTTGGTTTTGGACATTGATATGGGATCCATGATTGCAAAATTTCCTGATGACACAAAACTATGCAGTAGTGTCTCATCTAAAGCAGAAGTGGATATATTGAGATAAAATTCAAGAATGGTCTGTAATTTGGCAAATGGAGTTTGATGTAGATAAATGTACAGTCATTCACATTGTACATTCGATATGAAACTTCATTACAGAATGGGTGAGAATAATATTATAAAGATAGAAAAGGAAAGGGACCTAGGGGTTATAATAGATCATACAGGTAAGGTGAGTGAGCAAGTCCAGGTTAGCAGTGAAAAGGCAAATGGAATGTTAGGTATGATAAATATTAAACATGGGAGCAAGGAAGTGATAGTCAAACTGTATATAGCATTAGTTATACCTAGATTTGAGTACTGTGTACAGGTGTGTAGTCCTTATCATAGAGGGGATATAAACATACTAGAAAGAATACAAAAAAGAGCGACAAATTTGATAGTGGGATTCCAGAATTACAGTTATGAGGAAAGACTAAGAAAAACCGACCTACAATGTCTAGAAAAGAGAAGAATTTGAGGTGACAATACAGGTTTATAAGATGATCAGAGGAACGGATAAATTAGACTATAACAAGTTTTTAAAAATACATCCACCTACAAGAACAAGAGGGCATAGCTACAAATTAACTAAAGAAAGGTCCAGATTATATATTAGGAAAGATTTGTTTAGTCAGAGAGTGGTGAATGCTTGGAATGCATTGCCATATGAAGTAGTGGAGACAGGGGCAACTAATGCCTTTAAGAATAAATTGGATGCACATAGCTTTTAGAGCAAGGTAATGTAAATGAAACTGGTTGTATACAGACTCTGCAGAGTCTTCTAAACCAGTATAAAGATGTTAAGTTAAGTTAACATAGACGCTTAGTCCTATTGGAGACAGATGAATAAACGCTGAGGTCCCTTGTACACACTGTACACATCAAATAACTCTTAGCAGTTGAAAATAAAAAAGCAGCAGGTTGTTAGTCACTGTCTGTACAAAAATTATAAAAAGGTAACGAAATTCCCACCGAATAGATGTCTGCATGAAGACCAAAAGGCGGTAACCCCTCCATCATGCAAAGACACAACAAGCCAATCACCTGTTTGCCTGCACACTCCATTGCAAGTTTATACAAAGGTGAAACTCTACATTCCCAGCAGTAGCAAGACAACGATTAAAAAATAACATAAACCATCTAACAAAAAACATCTAACAGAAACATCTAACAAAAATATCTTTCAAAACATCTAACAGAAAACATCTAACAAAAACATCTAACAGAAAATGTATAACTGAAACATCTAGCATAAAACATCAGAAAACAGAAAACACATCTAGCCAAGACATCTAGCAGTAAAAAAGATCTAACAGAAAACATCTAACAGAAACATCAGAAAACATCTAACAAAATATATAACAGAAGACATCTAGCCAAAAAATCCAGCAGAAAACATCTAAGAAAAAACACATTTAGCAGAAAACATCTCTAACAGAAAACATCTAACAAAAAAACACGTCTAGCAGAAAAAAAGGTCTCTAACAGAATAATAGTTGTCCATCACAAGTGATGAAGACCACTCTCTTTGTTCAGCCGTGTGGACAGTCGTATCTCTTGCTGTGTCCGCTGAAATGGGTGACTTGCGCGGAGATTTGGATTAAAGTGAGGAAGAAACTGCGCCTTTTGTCAACCTCACTCACAGAGCCTAAGCTACCTTTTTGCCAGTGGCAAGACATTCATCGAGACGACTGGAGATAACAGAAAACATCTAACAAAAAACACATCTAGCAGAAAACATCTCTAACAGAAAACATCTAGCAGAAAAAAAAGATCTCTAACATAAAAAATCTAACAAAAAACACATCTAGCAGAAAACATCTCTAACACAAAACATCTAACAGAAAACATTCATCAGAAATTACAGAAAAAGTATGTTATTCTTATTTATCTTCTGTCCCCGAACAATCAGGTTATTTAGGGCACACTATCTTATGATTCGTCAGTTTCCATTTCTGTCTATCGCCAATATTTCTGTCTCTGTCAAGGTTTTCCCCAGACCATTTCTGAATATTATCTGTCAAGTGTATCTTGTGCCCTCTTATCTGTCTTGTTCCTGGGACTAATCCCTTGAGAAGTGGTTGGCAGGTATTTGATTTTGGTACATAGTAATAACAGTAATGAAATACACATTTTTGACAGACAAGACATGCTCAATTTATTTATTTGTCTGTCCGCCTTGTTTCCCATTGTGGATTGTGTTGTATTGTGTTTTGCACATTACGGCCCAGTGCATCTGAACTCGACACACATTTTTTAATGAGTTTATATCTGATAGGGGTAAAACCATGGTTCATGCAAGTTAGGTTTCGGAGCTGTGCCACTAACAACTATGGGGATCATGTCGATCCCCCACCTCGCTAACCAGACTGCCACGAAACAGCCTGTTTCCAGAGAGAACTACATGAAAGTGAGGTGGGGATCTTAGTATATTTCATCTGAACTTGACTAACATTGTATGATCAGAATATTTCACCTGACCCTGACTAACATTTTACGATCAGTATATTTTACCTGACCTTGACTAACATTGTACAATCAGTATATTTCACCTGACCTTGACTAACATTGTCCAATCAGTATATTTCACCTGACCTTGACTAACATTGTACAATCAGTATATTTCACCTGACCTTGACTAACATTGTCCAATCAGTATATTTCACCTGACCTTGACTAACATTGTCCAATCAGTATACTTCACCTGACCTTGACTAACATTTTACGATCAGTATATTTTATCTGACCTTGACTAACATTGTCCGATCAGTATATTTCACCTGACCTTGACTAACATTGTACGATCAGTATATTTCACCTGATCTTGACTAACATTGTCCGATCAGTATATTTCACCTGACCTTGACTAACATTGTACGATCAGTATATTTCACCTGATCTTGACTAACATTGTCCGATCAGTATACTTCACCTGACCTTGACTAACGTCCGATCAGTATACTTCACCTGACCTTGACTAACATTGTCCAATCAGTATGTTTTGTCTGAACAGACTGTGACAGTAATAGGGATCCCAGGGGTCTGGGGTTTATGGACATGGGATTCCGAATTGATCTCAAGACCAAACTAACTTCCAACTTTGTCACTAAAAGCTAACAGTAACTTGGGACTCCGAATTGATCTCAAGACCAAACTAACTTCCAACTTTGTCACTAAAAACTAACAGTAACTTGGCAACTGAAGGTTAATTTATAACTTGGTAGGTAGCAAGCACATTGGAGAATGGGGGGGGGTGCATTTAGTCAGAGTTCAGACAGAGGTTAGTTTGTATCGTTCATCTCGAACAGAGCTGGTTTGATTCCTAAATGTCATTTTTCATTGTCTGGAAATCAGGTCAAGCTGGTCAGAATTACTGACGTCTATTATCAACGTCTATTATCCATAGTTTAGTCACTTGGTATCAATATCAGAAAGATATACAGAAAGCAGAGGTGTAGCCCAGACACCAGGGACCACATCCCATCGCATGCGTATGAACGTGTTTGTTCCACAGCAGCGATGACAAAGACTAACTGCCGGACTGTCAGAGGCAAGACACGTTACAGGAGATGAGAACCATAAGACCCAATAAGTCAAGAAGTTATTTAGATATTAGTTGATAATCTTTGGGAGAAAAGGGACTAGATTATGAACAGGAGTGAACCGGGTTTAGAATCCAGAGGAACAATCTGGCTAAATTGATGAAACTCTCTGAGAGGAGAACTTAAATAGACATAGATTAGACTGAAATTGATGTAACCATATTCAGTTATGAAAATAATTGAGTAATCTTGTATTTTTGTGAAAGAATAGGTTTTCCTGTTTCCTTTGTTATTTTTTTATGAGAGAAAATAATGCAGGGTTAAGGGAGATAAATTTGCTATACGTCACGGTAACCATTTGTCACAGTTTTCAGGATCACCTAGTTGGGTTGAATGGGTCTGGTACGGGACCTTAGCCTCCTCTCCCCATTTTTATCCACAGGGCAAACAATCAATATTCCTTGATCTGCTTGTGGATGACCACTGTGTAGTTTCTGTGTAGAATGATTGTTTCCATTTTCTGATATTTCTTTTCCTAATTTTGTTTCTTCCATTTTGTACAAAGCACAGAGCAACCACTGCAGATGACTACCTTACAAGAAGCCTGTACAAATGTATTTTTGCAATTGTGGTTTCTGTTCCAATATGTTTTGAGTGAAGTTGCTAGCCTCATGCACAACCCTCTTTAGTTATCTTTAATAGCATGCTTTGGAAAGTTACAGTGGCTTTATTCTTGCTGCCTCCCTGGGTACCACATGTACATAAGACCACTTAAACTGCCAAAAATATGGCTAGCACATCTGGCTATTCCTGAGCCTACGCCCAGAAAAGGATTGGAAAATGGATCATAGAATCGACTTCATTGCACCAAGCCATCCCCATATGTACTGAGTTCCATGGATTGCTGAAAATACCGATGACACAGCAAGAACTTCGTAGCTCTGGCAACAGTTCTTAAATTTTGCTCTACTTTTGTCAGCTGGGTTGACTGGGAGAAGCTGTCATGCCATGGAAAACCCACGACATCTCCGGTCTGCCAAACCAAGTGCACCATGATTTGAACCTGGTATGTTGGGTTTGCAAAGCAAACTGACAACCCCTTAGCTATGCATTCCCCCCTAAAGGATTAAGGACAATGAGTTAAGACCTTATTGAATTTAAACAAGAATTTATCAATGCACAAAAATACTACATTCATAATTAACACGAAATTACTAAACATATTACCTCTGTAAAAACATTCTGAAGCACACTTGGCATATCAAAGCAAAAATACGAACCAAAGGTCAGCATACAGTTAAAAAACAGCACGAGAAACCGATAAGAACCTGCAATGGAAAATGGAGTTACATAATTTTTATAGTTATATGATCTGCTACATTCAGATAAGGTGAATGGTTAACCAGTCAAGCTTATAAAGTTCTATTCATCTATTTGCTAACAGTCCTGGTATTTTTTTCTTTGTTCCTTCTATATCTTTAGGCTCTAACAAATTCTATTTATTTGGATCTATATTACGTGAGTCTGGTCAGGTCACTCTGTCTCTTCTGCTTCCTCTTTATAATTATTCTTTATTTTTGTTTTTATCTTTTATTTTTTCTTTGACATGCCGAGTTCTATCTTAAGATATTCAACAATTAGGGATGCAGTAAATATTTTATTCTTTTTCTATTCAGAATAATGCATTAAATAAACTATTAATATTCAGCCGAATAGTTCTCTACAATCAAATACAAATAGTTTGTTTTCTTCTTTGGTCTTTGTCCTAAAAATGGCATGATATTATGTCATTGTTTACAATGAGTTTGCGATATATGCGCGTTTCAGTCCAGTTTCAGCTGGCTTTTTTGGGGTTCTGGGTGACTTCCCACTATGATCCCTATTCTCTTAGCCATGTGACAGAGTCTGGGATTCGCCGAGTAGTTATTTATCTACAGTGTTACAACATGTATCCAGAACACAACATGGCTACACACATTAAATAACACAGTAAACACTCTCCAACAAAATATGACATATTTAATAACAAAAATCAACAGAAACAATCTTAGCAAAAAGAACAAAATACATCTGAACTAAATAATCCTAATTTCTGAATTCTTACTACAACAGAGGTTTTAAGCATTAGCTTTTGAATATTTCCTCCAACTAATAAAACCCAGTTCTTAGCGTTATACTCCCCTCCCCTTATCTGCACACTCTCACAAACTCGCCTTCATGATCGTATTATGTACACTGTCATTCTGTGAATTCCCCCACACTCAGATTCCTTCGGTCAGGTGATCTGTACATCCACATCCAAAATATTCACGTATACTCAGGTGATCTGTGCAGTCATATGAAATTAGATCATGTCACTTATAGTCGGAATCGCGTACTCATTTGTGGTCACACACTCAGTCGATCTGTGCATACATATACTTCAGAACTCGGTGTCATGCACGTACGACACACATTCAGATCTCTTCTAGTCACAGGGTGTCCAATACACACACTTATAGAGCGACTGGCCAAAATTCTAAGGTGTATGCTGGTTCAGTCACCCTGCAAACTCATTTTATCTCTCACAAACTCCTAGAAAAGCCTGCTAGCTACTAGCAGACTATCACTCGCTTTACTAGTCAGCCAGCTAGCTAGTCTCTCTCTTTCCAGGCCAGTCTGCTGAGTTCATCTTTGCTGAATCTTTTATAATCTCAAGCACCTTGGACTTCTGTTGGATGTCTGACTTAGCCATCACTCTAATTTGGATCTACCTCCAACTAGTTGTTATTGGACAAATAACTCCAAATTCCTGTCACTCTAAATGCCATAGTAGGCCGTGGCGGCCTCCGACTGTCACCAACCAACCCCCCCCCCCCCCCACCCCAACGCTCACGCTTAAACTGAACACCAGAGTGGTCAGCTCCGAACACTCACCTGTGCTAGACACATTCTTCACAGTAACCCCTCGTTTCCTTTATCGACTTAGTGTCGAGATGGTGAATGACCGTGGCACATATTCAGGTAACCTTTGTTCCCCATCACCCCTGTCATTTTTATACCAGAAACCTTGAATTATTTGTCATTCATCCTAAAAGAACATTTTGTTATACACTGTGTCGCAGTTTATAGCAAGGCACGGATATCTATGTGATGAGGACTTTTTTTTCTTTTTCGTTCGCTTTATTTCTCTATACCCCCAAGGCAGTGTGCGTTGCACTATGTTTTTATTTTGCGCCTATCGGCTCAGTGCATCTGACTTCGGCATTCATCATTTTATGAAAGGGTCTGCTTCCTCCTGTATTTTCTAAATGTTTGCTTCCCCGGAGTAACGGTTGGTGCTGTGCTGGAGAGCAAATCCAGCACCTTCGGATTGTGAGCTGTGTCACTTAACCACTAGCCCACATCGTTCCCATGGGGACTTTATCGCGCAGTAGATTGTATCAGCGGACTAGGCAGAGAATAGAGTCAGCCGGTTTAAACAAGTTATGCAAATATCAGCATCTATGTTAGTCTTCACTTTGTGACTGCTGTATTAATTTAAATCATACCATGTTGTTTTGCTATACTTTATGCTGACTGTTCAAATTTAAGGGAGGGAGGTCTACAGACATATGGCAAGCCCCAGTCCAAATGGCGGTGTAAATCAACTCACAAGAAAGGATTAGAGCACCATTTTCCAACTGAGAACCCAAAACTTTCCCACTAAACAAACACCTGAACAGAATCCAACTACAACACACTCCTGAAACCATTTATCCTCATCTCTTTGAGTGCTCAGTGCTAAATGATTTTAGGAAAAGGCTTCTTCCTTCGTGGCCAAATGCATGGAACACTTTGTATGGCACTAGACAACAGCTAATAAACACATCCAGATTCCATTACTTGGCATTGGGATGAAGGGCGAGTACTCAAATGCTGTTGCATCCGTAATAACAACAAGGAATATGCACCTACAACAAGCGTCCTGAGTGAACATTTGTCCAGCGCTAACGGCAACATGTTTTTAGACAACAGATGCTGTATTTTGGCAGAGAATATGAAGAGACTTGTATTTTTTTAAGTGAATTAAAAAACTGATTAGTTAGAAACAATTAAGTTATAAAAATGCAATTAAAATATTAAGGAATTAATTGTACGGCTTCAATAAAGGTTTTCACAATCAAATGTAAATACATTTGATAAGGTTTTCATCTTAAAAATTTAAAAGAAACAAATTCCTGCCAGCCGGATTCAAACAGAGTGACCTAAGGATTTATAAATTTCCCACTGCGAGAATTACGGGTATTGATATGAGAGGTTGCTGAGGATCATATGGTACTATGACCGACGTATAATAGAAACTGCAAGAATTATGCTATTTGATGGTACATTTTACTCACACAAATATGTAAACATCTTACAAACTCTTGTCATTAAAACCTGTGTTTAAAAAGTACTTGAGAAGAAATGTTGAGTATTTCAGTTTATTGTTCATTAAATTTATTTTATTTTAACTTCTGAAAAATATAGATACTTTGGAAAACTCATCTACTAGTTAAGTTACACTTTAGAAAATACATATAATAGTAAATTAATTCAATCTGGAATATTGTTCGATAATGGCCCCATTAATTTTAATGATATCAACTTTACTTGCAAGCCAATTAATGATATTATGAGGTATTATATATTTTAACCAAAGTGTTTCGAATTTAAAGCAAAGTAAGAATACAGAGCAGAAACAACATTTAAGTGTGCTGAAGTTTAACATGGTAAGTTATATCACATTTATGTGTTACTTGTATAACCTGCCTCAAGCCGGGTGTATTATGGCTTAGGCAGTTTACAAATCATTGTGGTGTTGTATTGTTATGAGTCAGTTAAGAATAGGGCAAGTGTAATAATTAATAATGATTAATTTAATTAAGAAATTCACTGGATTGACTTACTTAGGTATGTAACTTCAGTAACTAAGTAATAAAAATAATGTAAATTGTTATAACAATAGACTAATTAAAAATGAATCAAACGACTAGACTAGCATAGGGCCTATGACGATATTGTCGATATCAAATCATATATAATAGTAATACTGATACTCTTTACTTTTTACTCTTTACTACTACTAGTCTTTACTACTTAGTCTAGATAAATCATATATGACAATAATCATATATGGCTTGGCTTGACTTCGTTCGTTCTCAATCTCCCGCTACCAAACCCTGACACGGGCCTAAGTAGCAAAATGTAATCCAGAGAACGGAATGCATTGTGTCGTAGTTTACAGCTTGACTGCGATATTTGCACCTTTCAGTCCAACACATCCGACTTCAGCCACCATTTTTTTAGTATCGGGTTAGCATTCCCTCTTCAATCCTTTCTCCTTAGCCAGTCTGTTCTGTTGTTGCAGTCTGTTATCCAGAATCCCCACGTGGAGGTGTAGAAGGGTCTTGGCAGCTGTGGTTTGCTGGTCCTGACGCTAGCAGTCTCAGTCAGCTATTATGCCATAATATTTATGGGTCGCTGATCGATGCAGCTCATGCGCTGCTCAGCATCTTGATCCCTAATCATCTTGATCCCTATAATAATGTATTTTGTTGGTTTATTTTATGCCAGATAATGTTAAATGAAGGATACCTTCATTCACAGTAATTATTTAACTCACGTGTAACTGTGTATCAAGTAAGATAATGCTATAATTTTTTTTTTAAAGACGACATACATTGTGTTGCTTCCAACAACGCCATTTTGCAAATTGATAGATCACATGATCCAAATATCACGTGACAAATTGAGTGGCATTGTAACCATCATTTATGTTTTTTTTAAATACTCTGGTCCATAATATTATTTATCATATTTCTTACTTCTTCTTTTCCTTACCTTTTTCATCCAAGACAAAGCATGGGGTCACCATTGCAGCTGGCCTCCTCCCGGAAGCCGGCTCTAAATCTCTTTGATACAAGATTAAAGCCACGGTCAGGTGAAGAAATATACTACTGGTCAAGATACTCACCTCACGTCCTCGCAATTTTCTTGGAAACGGCAGGTGTAACTTTTAACAACAAAGCGAGGTTGTTAGCTCCATGTACGACTCTCTTTAGCAGCCTTTACGGACATACATGGGGGAGATAGTCAAACTATATAAATCATTGGCGAGACCTAAATTGGAGTACTGAATTCAGGTGTGGAGTCCTTACCACAGAGTGGATATAGACATGATAGAAATGATTCAAGGAAGAGCTACAAAAATGATCGTAGGATACCAGAATTATAGTTATGAGGAGAGAAAAGCTGGTCTTCACTGTGTAAAAAGAGAAAAATTTGAGGTGACTTAAATACATGTTTATACATTAATCAATGGAAAGGGAAAAAATAGACTATAACAAGTCTTTAAACGTTCAGCCGACTACAAGAACTAGAGGACATAGCTTCAAATTATTCAAAGGCAGGTCCAGATTGGATAATAGGAAACATTTTTTTCAGTCAGAGAGGGGTGAATGCTTGGAATGCATTGCCACAGAAAGTGGTGGAGGCAGGGTCAGTTAATGCGTTCAAGAATAGATTGGATGAGCACAGTCATTTTAAAAGTGGAATAGACTGGTTGTATACAAACTGTAAAGTCTTCTAAACTAGTATAATTAAGTTAAGGCATAATTGCCATATTCTTTCCTCGTCCCAGTAATGCGACATGGGATCCAGTAGAGGAATGGCTCTTGTGGTTATTCTGTATTGACATATTGTTACACTGGCCTCAACTTTCCTCGTAGTAATATTATGTATCTTTTTCCTCAAGAATATTCCAATGCTTGTAACAAGGCTAAATCGTCAAGCCATCATCATGTGCCATATGATCGTGCGCAGACGATCATGTAGATCCACAACTTCCCTACCCCGACTGCAGTGTTGCTTTTCTACTCGTGTAATGTCGTACTTGTCATGCTTTTCAAATGTACACAAATGCCTCCATCTTTCTCTCTCTCTCTCTCTCTCTCTCTATATATATATATATATATATATATATATATATATATATATATATATATTCCTCTGTTTGCGGATCCATATATCATTTCCCGCAATTGTATCGTTGTTTCACCTGCTCTTCTCATAATTAATTTTTAAAAACACTTTTTAAAATTATTTATTGGGTGGTATTGGGTTCTTTGGCGGAAATACATTGTCTTTGCTCAAATGCCTCGTCCAGCTGATTTTCATTATTTTGCTTTGCTGTACATGGGATTCTTAATTAGTTAATACCATCATCATCATGTAGCATGTCCTTGGCAGAACGTCGCTCTCATCATTATCATGTAGCATGTCCTTCGCAGAACGTCGCTCTCATCATCATCATGTAGCATGTCCTTGGCAGAACGTCGCTCTCATCATCATCATGTAGCGTGTCCTTGACAGAACGTCGCTCTCATCACAGCTAGTCTATAGAAAACTTGATCAGCAGTCAGTCTACCCTCCTGATCCATGTTCATGTTTAGGGTGTCCTTGATGCTCTTTGTCCATCTACGCCTTAATCGGGCTCTGCCTCGTCTTCCTGGAACAATGCCTTCCAAAACTGTTTGTTTTCAGTTCATTTTGGCGTTTGATGTGGCCGAAAAACCTCACTTTCCGTGGTTTTTATTTTTTTTCGTTCGCCTCATTTATCTATTCCCCAAGGCGTGTGTGCGTTACACTGTGGTTTTTATTTTGCGCCTGTCGGCCCAGTGCATCCGCATGCATTTATGTAAGGGTCTGCTTCCTCCTGCATTTTCTAAGGGTTTGCTTCCCCGGGGTAACGGCCGGTGCTGTGATGGGGATCGAACCCAGCACCTTCTGGTTGTGAGCCGTGCCACTTAACCACTAGGCCACGCCGTCTCCTCTTTCCGTGGTTTAAAAGCCAGTTCTCTTCGACACTCAGTTCCTGCAGCATTGCTTCATGTGTTATTTTTTTTTATCCATGATATTTTGAGGATTCTTCTGTAGCATTTTGTCTTGAAAGCCCCGATCCTCTTTCTTAATATTTATATGATGATCAATGTCTCGCATTTATACATTGCCACCGGGATTACACATGTTCTCGTGATCTTCATTTTTAATTCTTTGTTATTATTGTGCCACACATTTTGCATATTATTTAGTTTCTACTTTGTTAGTATGCTTGTACGAAAACGCACCTCAGCGGCCTCCAGATATCACTTTTCTTTATTTTGTGATTGTCCCCGATTTACTTTCATATCTTCTTCTTCTTCATCTTCTTCATCGTACGCAGTCAGACATCAACCTTAATATTTTCGAAAAAAGCAGCCGTCATCCTGAGGCTGTCGACACTGCCATAGAGCTTGTCTAGTGTTGCCACTGGTGATGGCCACATCTGCTCTCTCTGATCCTCGTATGTCGGGCAGTTTTGCAGCAAATGTTCAGCGGTCATTTTCCCGGTACCACACGGGCATTCGTCAGTGCCACCTATCTTCAATTTGTTGAATAGGTGGTACCTCAGTCTATTGTGGCCAGTGCGAAGTCTGAAGACCACGACCTGCTCTCTTCTGTTCAACTGTACTTTCATATAAAAGGACCTGTTCTATATGACACATAAGAGCTCTTTTTCGCACTTCTATTGACAATGATTTGTTTAATATAATGCTTTTTTTTAATGGAAACATGTTTTTGATCAAGGCTTTTCAAAACTTTATTTCGGGGTTGCTTCCCCTTTCTTTTGATATGTGCCAAGAATGACCTACTTCGATATCACATCTGTATAATTTTGTTTCTTATCCATCACTTCTTGTTATTTAAACTGTTCTCTTTATTTTAACTTTGAAACACCACAGTGTCAACCATTTCCTGTAACTTTGCTTCCCGTTTTGATATCACGACAGTGTTATCAACATATCACACGTTGTTTATGCAACACCAACTGATAAACCTGGAATTTCCTCTATGGATCTTAATATATTTTCACTATACACATTGAACAAATCAGATCATAGAACGCAGTCTTGTTTAATTTCCAGTTTTATCTGCGTGAAATTTATTATTTGGCTGTTCATTCGTAAATCTTTTGGTTGCCGATCCACGTTTTGTTTAATTCTCAAGCCTTTGCTTCCACCTATGGACAAGTTTTCTAACATCTAGATCAGGGGTTTTAAACTTTTTTTTTTCTTTAACCGAATACGCACTTTTCGTTCTATGGCAGAATTTAATTCCTTAGTTTACAAGATTGTCTAAATCAAAAGGCAAATTCCAAATAATATGCATATAATTGTGATCACTTGAAATGGCGACTTTCCATTGAAATAAGGAACGATGCTGGTGATAGGCTAGTGATGTTTTGTTAAATAAATCGGCTATTCCACAGAACCCGTATTTGTATACTGTAGCAGTGAATGATGTTTATAAGGTAGCAATGAATAAGGCAAATGCAGTGTTGGATATGATAAAAAGAAATATTAAACATAGGAGTAGGGAGGTGATGGTCAGGCTATGTAAAGCATTGGTTAGACCTGGATTGGAGTACTGTATGCGAGTGTGGAGAAGTTATCGTGGAGGAGATGTGAATATGCTGGAAAGGATACCGAGAAGAGCGACAGGGCTGATAGTGGGATTCCGGAATTACAGTTACGAGATAAGACTCAGAAAAACCGGCTTACCTTGGAAAGAGAAGAATTCGAGGTACCGAGGTACTTGGTAAATGTTTATAAGATAATCACAGGAAAGGTTAAATTAGACTAAAGCAAGTTTTTTTTCAAAATGCAACCACCAACGAGAACAAAAGGGCACAGTTACAAATTAGCTAAAGAAAGGTATAATCGATATAAGGAAATATTTTTTTAGTCAGAGAGTGGTGAATGCTTGGAATGCATTGCCCCAGGAGGTAGTGGAAACAGAGACAGTTAATGCATTTAAGAATAGATTGGATGCGCATGGCTTTTAGAGCAGGGTAATGTAAATGTAACTGGTTGTCTACAGACTCTAATGAGTCTTTTAAACCAGTATTAAAAATACGTTAAGTTAAGTTAAGTAGGGAAAGCTCTAAAGGAGCCAGGAATAGACTGCGACAATATTGCAATGCTTCAACAATGTTACAGCGGGTGTACTACATACATCTGTCGGTTCGCTCAACCTGTCACATACTACATACATCTGTCGGTTCGCTCAACCTGTCACATACTACATACATCTGTCGGTTCGCTCAACCTGTCACATACTACATACATCTGTCGGTTCGCTCAACCTGTCACAATCGCGAAAGTAAGAAGTCAAGGCGACCCTATCTCGCCCAACCTGCCCTCCGCCTGACTCGAGTCGGTGAATAGACTCTGCGACTGGAAAGAAACTGGCATACAATAGACGGACGACGACTTAACCACCTCCGATTTTCCGACGATATCGAGCTAATCGTAGAGATGCTCTCTGATGCTTAACGTCATAACTTAACTTAACGTCTTTATGCTGATTTAGAAGATTCTGCAGTCTGTATACAACCAGTTTCATTTACATTTACCTTGCTCTAAAAGCTATGCATATCCAATTTATTCTTAAATGTATTAATTGTCCCTACCTCCACTACCTCCTGTAGTAATGCATTCCAAGCATTCACCACTCTCTGACTAAACAAATATTTCCTAATATCTAATATCGACCCCTCTTTAGTCAACTTGTAGCTATGCCCTCTTGTTATTGTGGGTGGCTGTATTTTAAAAAAAAACTTCTTATAGTCTAATTTATCCGTTCCTCTGATCGTCTTATAAACCTGTATTAAGTCACCTCGAATTCTTCTCTTTTCTTGACAATGTAGGCCGGTTTTTCTGAGTTTTTCCTCCTAACTGTAATTCTGGAATCCGACTATCAGCTTTGTCATTCTTTTTTTGTATTCTTTCCAGCATGTTTATGTCCCCTCTATGATAAGGACTCCACACCTGTACACAGTACTCCAATATAGGTCTAACTAATGCTTTATACAGTTAGACTATCACTTCTTTGCTTCTATGTTTAATATTTCTTTTTATCATACCTAACATTGCATTTGCCTTTTTCACTGCTACCTGAACTTGCTCACTCACCTTTCCTGTATGATCTATTATAACCCCTAGGTCCCTTTCCTTATCTATCTTTCTAATATTGTTCTCGCCCATTCTGTAATTATGTTCCATATTGGATCTACCCATGTGAGTGACTACATTTATCTACATTAAACTCCATTTGCCAGTTTACAGACCATTCTCGAATTTTATCTAAATCCGACTTCAATATATCCACTTCTGCTTTAGATGAAACTTTACTGCATAGTTTTGTGTCTTCAGCTAATTTTGCAATCGTGGTTGAAATCCGTTTTGGTGTGCAATCACTAAACGCACCAAGACATGTCTCCAGTGTCGATTTTTCAAAATCATTCTGTCCATTCTCTGACTATTTCCGACTTCTCGCTTCTCCTATTATTTTTAAAATTCCACCTGACTATCAAGTTCTTCTTCTAATATTGTTCCAAAATGGAACCGATAAGCGCCCCCCCCCCCCCCCCCCTTCCTCCTTAAAATGCAACAAAGATGGGCAGGACCGTGCGGCAGATTTTCTTAGAATGATGCAAGTCTTTGAAATGCCGCCCATAAATGTTTTTTCTTTAAAATAACCTTCTATTGTGATTTTTTTTAAACTGTATAAAATGTACTTCTTCTTCTTCTCTTCTTCTTCGTACGCTTTCAGAAGTCAACTTGAATTTGTTCGAAGAAAGCAGCTGTCATCCTGAGGCTGTCGACACTGCCATAGAGCGTGTCTAGTGTTGCCACTGGTGATGGCCACATGTGCTTTCTCTGGTCTTCGTATGTCGGGCAGTTTTGCAGCAGATGTTCAGCGGTCATTTTCCCTGTACCACAGGTGCATTCGTCAGTGCCACCTATCTTCAGTTTATTGAATAGATGGTACCTCAGTCTGTTGCGGCCTTTATGGAGTCTGAAGACAACGACCTGCTCTCGTCTGTTCAACTGGTAGTAGGCATCATTTTTGTGTAGCCAGTATACTCTGTTTCCCATTTGGCCATGTATCTGGCCCTAATAAACCTTTTGGACTCTTCGTTGGTCACACTAGAATCTGGTTGTGGTAGTCTTGCACCTTCTTTTGCCAGTCTTAACTTAACTTAACGTCTTTATACTGGTTTAGAAGACCCTGCAGAGTCTGTATACAACCAGTTACATTTACATCACCTTGCTCTAAAAGCTATGCGCATCCAGTTTATTCTTAAATGTATTAACTGTCCCTGGATCCACTACCTCCCCTGGCAATGCATTCCAAGCAGACACCACTCTCTGACTAAAAAAATATTTCCTAATATCTAACCTGGACCTCTCTTTAGTCAGCTTGTAGCTATGCCCTCGTGTTATTGTAGGTGGCTGTATTTTTAAAAAAACTTGTTATAGTCTAATTTATCGATTCCTCTGATCATCGTATAAACCTGTATTAAGTCACCACGAATTCTTCTCTCTTCGAGACACTGTAGGCCGGTTTTTCTGAGTCGTTCCTCATAACTGTAATTCTGGAATCCCACTATCATCTTTGTCGCTCTTTTTTGTATTCTTTCTAGCATGTTTATGTCCCCTCTATGATAAGGACTCCACACCTGTACAAAGTACTCCAATCTAGGTCTAACTAAAGCTTTATACAGATTGACGATCACTTCCTTGCTCATATGTTTAATATTTCTTTTTATCATACCTAACATTGCATTTGATTTTTTCACTGCTACCTTAACTTGTTCACTCACCTTTCCTGTATGATCTATTATAACCCCTAGGTCCCTTTCCTTATCTATTTTTCTAATATTGTTCTCTCCCATTCTGTAATTGTGTTCCACATTTTATCTACCCATGTGGGTGACTGTACATGTATCTACATTAGACACCATTTGCCAGCATACAGACCATTCTCAAATGTTATCTAAATCCGACCTCAATATATCCACTTCCGCTTTAGATGAGACACTAATTGCATAGTTTTGTGTCATCAGAAAATTTTGCAATCATGGATTCTATATCAATGTCCAAATCATTTATATATATCAAGAACAAAATTGGTCCCAAAATCGAGCCCTGTGGCACACCACTTTTCACTTCACACCACTCAGAGTACTCCTTATTTATGCCCACCCTCTGCCTTCCTCACCTTAACCAATTTTCAATCCATTTGGCAACTTCCCCACCTATTCCATGTGATTTTAACTTTCGAAATAATCTTTGATGAGGTACTCTTTCAAAGGCCTTTGCAAAGTCTAGATAAATAACATCCACTGGCTCCCCTTTATCTATGATTTTAGTAACCTCCTCCGTGAATTCTAATAGATTTGTTAAGCATGATCTCCCTCTAGTAAACCCATGCTGACTATTTCTAATTAGATTAAATTTGTCTAAATGCATTACAATGTTTTCTTTGATTATTGACTCTAACAATTTACAGACTATGCTCGTTAAACTCACTGGTCTATAATTTGCTGGATCTGATTTTTTGCCTTTTTTGAATAAGGGGATCAGATTACTCCTTCATCTTTCCAATCCCGTGGAACAATCCCTTTTGTAAGTGATTGAGAACATAATATTGCCAATGGTTTTGCTAGTTGGTCTCTAATTTCATTCAGTAATTTTGGATGAATACCATCATGACCTGGACATTTATTCACTTTCAGTCTGTCTGCCTCCTCGTTGCCTTGGATGTTACAGTGGAATGGAACACACTGTACCACTACTCTTTTTGGTGCGGACTGCTGGCATAGTTGACAGAGTACTGCTATTAAATCATTAAGTTCAGTATTTGTCTGGCTTTTTAGTGCTGTAACCACGGCCAGGGCATCTGTAAACAGGACTATCTGGCTTTCATTGCTTTCGCCTGTCAGCATTGCTTTTACTGCAGCCTTCAGTGCCTCTGCCTCCGCTCTGAAATTGCTTGAGAATTTTCCAGTTGCCACCGACAGTGTTATTTTTCTACCATTAGTTAGGCTCAGGAATACCCCTCCTCCTCCATTCGCACAAAATGTATGAATACTATTTTTATTTTGAAAATATAAACTACTTTAAAATAATGACATCAACTACAACACTATTCTACAGTTTTACTCTTCTAACTTTAAGTTTAACAAATTCGTTAATTAGGAATGTGTAGTCTGGAGTGGCAGCCAATGTAGATTCAATAGAAATTAATGACAGATTTCTAAGTTTTGTTTGGCTTATTGAACTTCTAAAGTTGTGTTTTATTAATTCTAATTTGGAACAACTTTTTTCCCCACTAGCTTTCCGTGCTCTGAAAGCATTTCTGTGATTTACAGACTTTTCGTGCATTATGTGGGCTCTTATAAGATTTCCCCGGTAGAATAGTCTATTTTTGGCTAGTCACTAATAGCAGACGAATTATCAAAAAATATACAACAAAAGCAAAAAACGGCATCATTTGTAACAGAATAAATCAACCAACTTCTCTCAGCGACGACACCATTGTTCAACACTTTCAAAAAATGCGAGGGCGAAAATCTACGCCTTCCTTTAATATTAGGAAACTCGAATTCTTTAATTTGATGTGGACACCTCTCAACCAGTATTTGACGAGTTTCAGATGACATGCAGAAAGCATTCCTTAATGCAGGATCAGAAGGAATTTCGTTCAATATCTGCTGTCTGCCACTGCTACTGCTACCCGGCTCTTGATGAACTTCTGATGGTGTTATATTTTTGCTCTCTTCAACAACTTCTTCTGAAAGTGATTGGGACGGCACTGAGTATTGATAATTATCTCCTCAAATTTTAGGAGCGGCCGCGCGGTAAACAAAAATAATAGCTTCTCGCTGTCAGATCAAAAGTCTTTCGGCGACCGCTCACCAATGATGCACCTGCACCAGAAACCGAAATCAAAGGGTACCGAAAGCGCTTATGCAGAGGCGTGCGATAAATCATAAATCGTATACATCAATATCGGAATAACATAGACCAACATAGAAAAGCGTTGCGTAAAGATTTAAATTATTGAATGGTTCAAATTGTATTTTGATTTCGCTGCTTATGCAACCCACTTACGGCGGCCGCCTCTCTGTATCATAGCACGGCACGGCCCTGAAGATGCTGACAGCGCTGGATGTAGAGGGCAGGAAACCTTACGATAAACCCAGACAAAGCTTCTAAGCGAATCACCTCAAGAAAGCGTTCTCGATTATGTCTACCTTGGCCTTCTTCTCAATATGAACAACAAGAAGCCAGAGCTTGCAAGCTAACAGCTTCGGTTTCTAACAGCTGAAAGATGTCGACCAGTTGACATTCATCGCAGAATGCAGGCAGTGTATGGTGACAAAAGTGTGTCGAAGACAACAGTGAAGAACTGGACAACGATGTTTAAAGAAGGACGTGAGTTAACGAAAGCTCTTCTGAGACCAGGTCAGGCGTATATTGTTGTGTCTGAAGATGCCATCGCCAAAATTGATGCAGCAATTCGCGTGGACCGTTACTGGAGCTTACATTCACAAGCAGAGGAATTCGTTGTGTCGCTAGGGACAGTTCAAATGGTGGTTAACATGAAACTGAAGTATCGGAAAGTTTTCACAATGGGTACCGATACTTCAGTTTCTGAAGTGTTGTCATCATGCGCATCGTACGTATCTTCACTCGGTGCAGTTAGGTCCGATTTAATTTGAACACGCCTCGTGTTTGAGCGCCCAAACATGTTCGACAAGGAGAAAAGTGTGGTATTTGAAATGTCCATAAAGTGTCCAGGGAGTGAGTCCACGATGTGTCCTTTTTTTGGAGTCTATGAATTTTCTTATTTGGGATCTTTAACCTGTACTGTGTCGTAAATAGCAAATTGTCCTGGGGGGATCTGCGAACCACATCTATAGCTTTAAATTGCAAATATGTTTACTGAATTTTGTTTTCTAAATGTACGGATCTCTGACACGCAAGAGAGACAATGTTTCTTGTGGTAGTAGTGTCGTGTTAAAACCATGTTAATCATGTACACGGTTTTTCTTGCATTATTGAAATGTCTTGTATTCAACATTGAAAATGATATTTAATTTTTTTTTTTTTTTTTTTTTTGCGTTCGCCTTATTTATCTATTCCCCAAGGCGTGTGTGCGTTACACTGTGGTTTTTATTTTGCGCCTGTCGGCCCAGTGCATCCGGCTTCAGCATGCATTTTATGTAAGGGTATGCTTCCTCCTGTATTTTCTAAGGGTTTGCTTCCTCGGGGTAACGGCCGGTGCTGTGATAGGGATCGAACCCAGCACCTTCTGGTTGTGAGCCGTGCCACTTAACCACTAGGCCACGCCGTCCCGATATTTCATTTAATATCGTTGCTAGACTTTTGGTTTCATATTTACCCGACCCTGATGTTTCCAAAATGACCGCAGTTGATGTCATTTACTGCCACTTATCTGTGTGATACAATGTTTCAAGTTCGTGTTTCCAGAGTCCGAATGGGGAACAAAGAAGAGCTACACTGTTTCCTGCCAAGCATGTCATAAGAGACGAATAGAGAAGTGTGGGCATGGGGTTGGCCAAGTCATTCTGTAGACAATATAAGGCGCAAGAAAAAGAAAAGAAGATCCATGCATGATCTATGCAATCCATATTAGAAATTGAGCGACAAAAATAGTGAAACTATATTACCAGTTTTTATTCAAAGTAAACCTAATTGCAGACTCAAATGTGGTGTTTTAGGCCAGATCCGCTGTCAAATACGGATGTGTCGGGCCGAAAGGTGGACATATCACAGTCAAGCTGTAAACTATCGACACAATGCATTCCGTTCTTCGGACTACATTCTGCTACTTGCAAAGCCCTGTTCAGAGGCTGGTAGCGGGAGATTGAGAACGAACGCAGAAGAAGAAGGCCAGATCCAAGACTGATATTATTCTACGTTAATCCTGACAGACATTTGAAAGTTGACGGCTGAAAAACATCACAAGAAATAGGCGAGTGTTGAACTCCTGAAAAACATCACAAGAAATAGGTGAGTGTTGAACTCCTGAAAAACACCACAAGAAATAGGTGAGTGTTGCTCCTGAAAGGGATCAAGATGCTGAGCGACCCTTAGCTGACTGCTAGCGTCAGGGCCAGCGAACCAAAGCTGCCAATACCCTTCTACACCTCCACGCGGTGATCCTGGATAACAGGCTGCAGCAGGGCAGACTGGCTAAGGAGAAGGGATCGAAGAGGGAATGCTAACCCGGTACTCAAAAAATGCTTGCTGAAGTCGGATGCTGTTTAGCTCACTTCAACTGATGGAATCAACAAACAAATGTATAATATATAAATTTTCCTAAATCTATTCTGGTTTTCCCGAAAGTTTGTAATTTAGTTATTGTAGATAGGTGTGAGTAAATCTTTTCGTTGTACATCTTGACTTTGTGAAAATGACTGATATCACAAAAGCTATTATTATTCCATACTCTGATCTGTTTCAAACAGCATACAAGATCACCAATACGGTCTGCTTCTTGATTTGCATGAACCATTTTGAAGATGTATAATATTCTGTTTTGAAATGACGTGTTTAGTTTTTCATTTTTGTTTTAACAGAAATGTCTGGAGTTGGCCTACCCTTCGTTATTAGTTGCTGTTTTTCTTCAAAACTGAGTTTCAAACGAAACTGTGAATCGAGAACACATCAATGCGATACGTGATCGTGCTACATTCCTTTGAACTACTTATGCTAATTAGTCTCTGCCAAGCTTTTTTGTGTGGGAACAGTTTTCAAATCCGAGTCCATTTCCATATTTTACCCTTTGAAGCACTGTCAAATTATATTGACAATCGAACTCTTTATCACTTCACAAGATCTCTTTCATTAATCGGAATAATTACATTATCTTAATTAAAAACCACAACACTGCCACTCATAAGAAAAAAACGAAAATTATATTTACTTATGACAACGCCAAGCATATATCTTTTTATAGAGAGGCACTAGTTTGACTTTGGCTGTTCCTCTACACGAAGAGAACAGATAGGACTCGAGTGTTTCCGATGCCAGAGCGCTGTCATTTGAGGTCGAAAATATGAGGAATTTCGTTGAGTATTGTGACGCAAATTTATACTCAGATCACAGCCTACTGTAGACTGTAGATCTAAACTATGACATGCTCAGATAGTAAGGAATACTGATAATGTTTATTCAATATTTTTATTGTAACGCTTTTATGGCCAGTGGAAATTTAACTCAAAATCGCGTAACTAAAATGTCTGGGGAACTAGACTTAGACTAGTCCTACTAGTCAATTGACGGCACGCCACTTGCTAAGAGAGATCGACACCATGATCAGAATTGTCATGTGATGAACCCGAGAGGGAAGACGAAAGAGAGGCCGACCTAAGATAACTTGGTGAAAAACTGTAGAGGCAGAAATGAAATTTGAAAACAACAAATCAGAGCTGGGACACCGGACACAGTACGAAAGACGCCTGCAGCCCGGACGAAGTGGAAGAAATTTGTTGCTGTTCTTAATTAAAGCCTCCACCAGGTGTGATTGTCACTGACCGATTTGCCAGTCACTGACCAAGGATTTAAGAAGAAGAACAAGTGGAAGAACAAGGTATATTTCAGTAATTTAGTTTATCACGCTCATACATCCGCCGAACAAGTCGATGACGTCATTGTATTTCTCGGAAGCAAGTTGCCCCCCCCCCCCTCCCCCCGTGACCTGGTAACAATAATTAAATTTAACCACAAAAAGCAAAATGTTTATCGTTTGTTGAATTTTTGTTTAACAGCGCACTTAAACACATTATCCAGGTCGCTTTCTGATATTATATTTGTATTTAGATTAAATTATTTAGCTAATTTCTGTTCAATTAATAGTAGGAAATATTTTAAGACACCTCTTCCTGGTTCTCTTTTTGCGCCGTTACGTATTCTGTGTGGGTTTTCCCAAGATACTGTTGCTGAAAAATCCGATAACTGTTCAACTTTATATATTGTCTGTAATTTAACTTTACACTTTATCAATCAAAGTTGAAATTAGAACACTAGAACGTATATGGTGTCCATCTCTCTCAGTTATATATCATGTTAGGAAACGTTTAAAAGTTGTGTTCTTTTTTAGTTTCAAAGCAATTTAGGTCATAACAGTAACAACGTTTACAACGCCAACGGATATCACTAAAAAAAATATTTAACAATTGTGAAGCTGCGTGTCCTGAACAACCAGAACAGGAACGAAAGTCATGGACGACAGTTGGATTCAGGATGCATACGACAACATCAGTCAAAATAATAATGATGAAAACATATTTGACATTGATGAAAATAGTCAGAGAGCCTTTTGGAATGACGTATTAGAGAATACAACCAATATTCCTGGTGTTTTGGTTGAAGATAGTTTGACAACTTCCAGCACAGAAGCCCCAGCATCAACTGATTATTATTTAAATAATGGAGAATCTTTTGGACCTCTAAATTTATCAAATGACGGTGTTCATGAGAGTCCCAGTCCCAGTACAGTAAGTACAAATAATACGTTTGAATGTTAAGTATGTATGATTGTATGTATTGTTATGTCTCTGGTTTAATATTTAAAGTTTATATGATGACAATCTATACCTTCCTTAGTCAAGTTAGTGTATCGTTATCGTGTAAGCGACAAGGTAGTTGTTATATATTTCATTTGTTCATGTTGTTGGTAATGTACAATTTTCAACATCAAGACGCCTATTGAATTATTTAACATAATTTATATAGTGACATAGTCCACCAAACACAACAGTTGCAGCACTGAAAGGTTTTTTTAGTTGATTTTTAAAAAAATGACTGAAAGCCCATCTACAACAATAAAATTACTTGTGATAAGCTGATAAACTAATTCAAACGAAACACATTACACAGAGATATATAATTCAAAATGCAATTTGTCTTTTAAGATATGTTTGCAGTGTATTTGCAATAGTTTTAATGAAAATTGTAAATAATATCATAAATAAATGGCGACATTTTGGGTTTGTTAAAGAAATAGGTTTTAACATAATTAAGGAATTTATTTTGAATGCAGTAGGAACATTCGTTCAGGATTTACATAAACTGTGCAGAGAAGACAGGTGGTAATTGGAGCTTCATTTTTGAGCTCTTGTTCATCTGCACATGTCTTTAGTAAAATGTGAATACTGTAAAAACAACTACACATAATTAGGTGTAACCTTTAGAATATCTTCCCTTGTGGATTACTGTCAATAGAAAGTCTTTACTTCATTAATGTATTTTTTTAGAGATGAATAATGTGTTGATGAGAGAAAAACGTTTTTCATAATTTAAAAAAAATAACAAACGATAATGCAACTATAATCCTTCAAACACAAATGTTCACCTACATTTGTAAAATATATGTATTCCATTGTTGATTGTAATTTTCACTCAATACTGAACAGTTTGGAATGAAATGTGTGGTATTTCAGTGAACCTTTATTAAAGATTAATCAATAACAACAAAATGATGCTGCGATTTAGTTCCACATAAGAAAAAAAGTGCATACAGAGGTCAAAGTTATTCTGGAATGAATGAGTTAACTGACATGCCAAACAGCTGATATACTAGCTCCCAAGTTGTATTGCAATGCTGTATAGCTAATTGAACATTTGTCATACTTATACATAAACTTTACTCTATACCAAGTATACCTAAATTTATAAATATACCTGTACATCTGTAGTAGTAGTATCTGTAGTAGTTCTACGTTGCAAGAATAAATGTGTTCTGTGGCCCAAGCATTTTGGAGTTAATGAGTTTAGATATCTTCAGAGTACACCATAAACATCAAACTAAGAACAATAAAAAGCTGTTTATTTTCTGCACTTCTGTATGTATGATGCTGCATGCTGAAGGGTAACAGAAAAAGAGATTCCAAGTTCCTGTTTTTTCACACATCCTGTCTAAGAAAAGGTCTTTTAGTTTTCTGACTGAACGATACCACTAATCAAGAGCTGCTTGCCAGGGACAACAAAGAGTATATACCCTTCTTATCCGAGCAATGTTGGAATTTGATCATCCATTTCCTGAGAAAAAACTCTGACAATGATACCATCATCAAAACTACCTTCTATAGGCCCAAAAGGAAAGATGAAAGAGAGGTCAATCTAACACGACTTGATAAGGAACTCAAATTCATCAAAGTGGAGGGAATGTTTTACTGTACTGAAATAAATCAACATGTATAACATTTTGTGACTGCTTTGTCAGTCATTGGCCAAGAATCTCCATAAAGGAGATATATTACAAGAAGATTATAGAAAGAAATATAGATTACACACGTTAAAAAAGGTTTATAATTGTGCTTTGTATACCAAACTGAGGTGTTTGTATTTCACAAGATAAAGCAAATAAATAATAAACGAATTAGCTTAAATATTGACAACAAAGGCCTGAGAATAATTATGAGCACTTAGTAGAAATAAAATAAAGATGAAACTGGAAAGATATAGAACATATAACCACAGACAACAGTTTGATGTGGGATTCCTTAGGATCAAATAACTATAAGGAGACGGTATGGGCTAGTGGTGCTGGGTTCACTTCCCAATCACAGCACTGGCCGTTACCCCAGGGAAACAAACTCTTAGAAAATGCAGGAGGAAGCAGATCCTTACATAAAATGCATACTAAGGACGGATGCACTGGGCCGAAAGGCACAAAATAAAAATGTAGTGCAACACACACTGCCTTGGGAAATAGAGAAATAAGGTGAACGCAAAAAATGAAAAAATTATATTAAAAACAATAACTACAATATAAGTTTAAAGTTACAATATCAAATAAGTATCACATGTTACAATAACTAGAAGAAATAAAGGAAGCAGAAGAGCACTGACAAAATACATTGAATAAGACTTGTGAAGATGTTCTGGGAAAAGCAGAAAGCATGGATAATAACATAAACTATCAAAGATAAAGGAAAAAAAAATTAAGACAGAATTTGAAAAGACAAAACACCAGAAATACTAAAGCCAAAATTCATAAAATATACACTGAGGTCGACAAAGAATTAAAAATGAACATTAAAAAAAGGCAGGAAAAAATGTATTGAGGAGTTGACAATTGTGGCAGAAGAAACTGCAGCAAAAGGGAATATGAAAATCCTGAACAAAAGTACAAAGAAACTAACAGGAAAATATAAGCAAGCAAATGGCTTTATTAAATATACTCTGTAAGTAATTAAATTTCATTGTCCACATAAATGAGCAGATGAAGAGATGGAAAAACATTTTAAAGAACTTTTAAATAGATAAGCTCCATAAAATCCCTGACATTTAATTGGCAGAAACTGAACTGCAAGCTGATTGTGTGAAACCAAACAAAGACAAAATAAAGAAAGCCATAAGGCCCTGAGAGATGGTAAATCCACTAGCTCACATGGTATCTCAACAGAAGCAATCAAAGCAGACATTGACACAGATGTCTTATACAAATTCTTTGATAAAGTCAGGGAAAGAGAAGAAATACATGCACATAGGAAGAAGGCTATCTAATAAAATTTCATAAGAAGGAAGATCTGCAAGTTTACAAATTAAAGAGGAATAAAGTTATTATTAGTGTCTGGAAATATTGAACAGGTTCATACTGGAGAGATTAAAAGGGACCATAAACAAGCAGCTGAGAAAAAAACATGCAGACTTTTGACAAAATAAATCTTATTCAGACCCAGAAAGCCATATTGAGAATAATAGTTGAGCAAAATGTGGACTCGTCACTTTATATTGGATTTGTAGACTTTGAAATAGCATTTGACAGCTTTGACAGTGAATTACTATGAATGTTGTTCAGGCATTGTGAAGTTCCATAAAGTTCACTAACATAATTAAGAAAATGTATGAAAATATTAAATAAAGTTCTGCATGAAGGTTAGCTTCTTGAGCCTTTAGCAATATGAATTGGTGTATGAGAGGGATGTCTCTTATCACCATTTCTCTTTCATTTCTCGCCATTTCTTGAATTATGAAGATAATAACACCAACAAACAAAAATTGAATTCATCGGACTGACTCTGACAAACAATTTGATGATTAGAACTTTGTCCCTGCCGAAGATGGATGTGTCGGACTGAATGGTGCAAATATCGCAGCCAAGTTGTAAATGTGCGTCACAACGCATTCCGTTCTCCGTACTACATCCTCGTACTTGCGAAGTCCTGCTTAGGGCTTGGTGGCGGGAGATTGAGAAAGAACGTAGAAGAAGAAGAAAAAGAAGAACTTTGTCAATTACTTCACTCTTCTGTCCCATAACTGTAATTAGATGCAAAATAAATTTATATTTGATGAAAGGGCACACAATTTGGGATTGAGAAGAGACAGGGAAAAACCACAGATTATGAAATGAAAAATAACTTACAACAATGATATTTTATTAGAAGACACACACCTACAAGATGTGGAATCATGCATATATCTTGGTAAAAATATACACAAAATTTGGAAGTACAGATAAAGATATAAAAAGAAAAATGCCAAAGACAAGAGGAGCTTTCATTATATCGAGGATCAAATGAAAATCAAAATAAATTAAGTTCAGCCCGAAAATAAAAATCTTCAACTGCAATGTAAAGTTCGTTCTAACATGGAGAACAGCAAAAACAACAATGAAAAAGGTACATACCTTCATAAATGGGTGCCTGCACAGATTAGAGAGATTGAAATGGTATGATGAGATCATAAATGTGGAACTAGACAGATATCAGTGGAACATGAAGTGAGGAGAAGTTGCTGTTGTTAGATAAGACACACTTTAAGGAAACAGCTGATAGCATTACAAGACGGTTCCTGTTCTTGAATCCCCAAAGCAAGAGAAGTAGATGCAGTTTGAAACACACAGAGAGGACTCAGTTGGAGCAAATGGCTGAGGACAGGAAGACCTGTATGTATTTATTGAGTACCTGTGCTGAACAGGAAGCGGATCAGATTATAATGAGTAGTAACAATTATTAGACATTAGGAAATATTTTGTTAGTCAGAGAGTGGTAAATGCTTGGAATGCATTGCCACAGGCAATAGTGCAGGCAGGGACAATTAACGCATTTAAGAATAGATTGGATTCTAAAGTAAGGAAATGTAAATAAAACTGGTTGTATACAGATTGTGCAGATTCGTCTAAACCAGCGGAAAGACGTTAAGTTAACAAGCAGCAATTACAAACATAAATTTTGCAGCAGTACTGATGGTCAAAAGTCTATAACATCATATTTAGGTAATGGCTCACTGACAGCACCAGGACACAAAGCCTTCATCAGGGGCAAAAGACAAAGGCTGTAAACTTGAACCGCTCTTTTTACATCATGTCTTGTTTTTTTTTTAGAGATTCCATGGTGAAGTGGTTAAGTCGTTGGCCTCGTGATTAGGTGGTGTGGGTTCGACTCCGGACTCTGCCGTCTTTTTCACGGGTGCTTGATGCGGAGTCCCCTGCGTCTCGTAGTCTTCCTCTAGTCGTCCTGTCCTTGACTTGCCACTGGGGTCAGGCGGCTCGAGACGAGAGAGTGAGGATAAAAAGTAGCGCAGTTAATCCTTACTAAAAATAGCGCTAGCAAATAAATTATGCCATCATCGTCTACGATGGACGGCGGCCTTTGCCTTGTTTTAAAAACAAATTTGTTAGTTGTTTTCGTTTGTCCTTGTCTCTGACATAGACCTTATGGCCATAACTTAGGTGTCGTTTTATTTTGTCCTGGTGTGGTAACTGAGCCATTAGCTATATATTATTTTATCAACTAAAAACATTGGCAGCCAAAATTCATGTGGAATGATAAATAAGGATGTGCATTAGAATCCATTTATCTCTTTACATTGCTTTAAGTCTATGTCAGGAGTGCAAGTTCATTCATTGGCTCTTTCTGTCTAGTCAGACAATAGTAATTGTGCTTTTGAAAAAAAGGTATGTAACTACAGTTCATATTAGTAATGTATGTGACTCGTAAGACCAATCCAACCAGTGAAGCGTCTTCCACAGTGTGTGCAAGGAAAGTCAGGACCGATTGCTGCATCAGAAGGTGTGGTGTGACTTCTCAAATGCGAAGTCTTTAGCCTATCAGCAATCCGTATCTCCTTTGTCTGTATTCCATGCTTAATACTGCCCCTCCATGTAACACAACCTATGGCGTCCTGTTCCCATGATTCGAAATCCATTCCTGCATCATTAAAATCTTGCTTGCATACATCCTTATACCGAAGTAGTGGCTGGCCCCAAGACCTTTTCCCCAACTGTATTTCCCCAAAGGAAAGATATTTTGGTAATATGCCATCATCCATCCTCCAAGTGTGTCCCAGCCATCGAAGACTAAGCATGGAGAAGATTGTGACAGTGCCTGTTCTCTCCAACTCCTCTGCGTTGGTGATCTTGTCTTGCCACCCAACCCCCAGGATTCTGCGCAGGCACCTCATGTGATAGCTGTTTAGCTGTCTCTCCTAGTGCATGTAGGTAGACCATGTCTCCCTGCCATAAAGAAGAGTGCTGAGGACATATGTCTGGTAAACAAGTGTTTTTGTTTTAACAGTGAGCTTCTTGTTCTCCCAGACCCTTTTAGTTAATCTGCTCATTGTTGTTGCTGCTTTGCCTATCCTGATATTGATCTCTTAGTCCAGAGATAGTTTATTATTGACTGAGGATCTCAAGTATGTAATTTTATTTACTACATCGAGAACCCCATCATCAATGTAGATTACTGGTGGCTTGTTTGCACCCTGGACCATAACTTGTGTTTTTATTTTGCTGATTGTTAACCCGAACTCACAGCAGGCATCCGAAAATGCAGATAGTAAGCGTTGCAGTTCCTTCTCTGATTGGTCGTAATTGCGGCATCATCCACAAAGAGGAGTTCTCTCAGCACCCTGCTTATTTTGATCTTTGCTTTCAGCCTTTAGGAATTGAATAGGCAGTGCAAGTCCACACATGACATATTTTATTGGATTCTTGCATTTAGATTTTATATGTCACATCACTAGCTTGATTTTCTTGGATTCACTGTTGAACAGATGAAATAAATGTAGTTTAATCCATTTGCACCATCTGTCTATGTGTATTTGTAGGTGAAAAATATATATGACAAAATATTTGAAGACCTTGCAGAAGATGACCAAACAACAGAGACAGAGCCATCTAGTGTAAGTTGTGTGTGTGTGTGTGCATGCGTGCGTGCGTGTGTGTGTGAGTGCGTGTGTGAGAGAGAGAGTAGATATGTCGAAGAGGACCAAGATTAAAGCCTTTTTTAACATATTAAGTCACATTTGTTTGTTGGTAACAAGTTTTCAGCAAGGAGAATGGCTTGGCTTAGCTTCATTTGTTCTCAATCTCCCACTACCAAACCCTGAAAGGGCTTAAGTAGCAGAATGTAGTCCAGAGAACGGAATGCGTTGTGTCGTAATTTACAGCTTGACTGCGTTATTTGCACCTTTCGGTCCAACACATCCAACTTCAGCAAGCATTTTTTTAGTACCGGGTTAGCATTCCCTCTTTGATCCCTTCTCCTTAGTCGGTCTGCCCTGCTGCAGCCTGTTATCCAGGATCATCGCGTGGAGGTGTAGAAGGGTCTTGGCAGCTATGGTTAGCTGGCCCTGACGCTAGCAGTCAGCTATGGGTCGCTGACCACTGCAGCTCATGCGCTGCTCAGCATCTTGATCCCAGCAAGGAGAATGCATGACAAAAACATGATGATCAAAGATTTTCCTTTAATTTACTTTTTAAAGCCATGAAAGTGTAAATCAGTTTTCTTTCTTATGTGAGATATGTTCCTTTGGCATGGCTGGCATTCATAAACAACACATGGAGGAAGAACATTGTACAAGATGTTGGTGTGCACAGAACAATAAACATCAACATGTGACGGACCGCAACACTAAGAAAGATACTTAACTTAATGTCTTTATACCGGTTTAAAAGACCCTGCAGAGTCTGTACACAACCAGTTTCTTGAAGGGTGGTTAACTGATGTGCGAGTACATCTTAATAGACTCAAACACTAGAGCTAAGTAGACCCGCAGCCTATTAGGCGCCATCTGTGCTTCTCTTAACAAACCACCTAACCATGGTAGGTGTTATAACTTGTCACACAGTTAGTCACCTCTTATGACATGCTGTCTGTGGAGCAGTGATGCTATTAAGGTCTTTGTCATACACAAAGACCCCGGCGGACCACTCAGATACACTGATGTAGGGTCTATATTAGCAAAACAAAGGTGCACCCCATATTTCCATCAAATTTATAGCAACTTCAAAATAGCTAGAAATAATTGGATCTCATCAACTGAAGTATCCGTCGGTCATGTTTGTCATTTCAGCGGTAGGTAGCAAGTTACAGACAATATTTTGAAAGGACAACTTTTAAATAACAAAAACAATTGACACAAAATTACGTGTCTGGAAACAAACATAGATATGAGTGGAAAAGACACAAGAACACCCAGAAACATTTATTTGGAGTAAACTTTACTTATCATCTAGAGATATAAGAAGAAGATTAGGACAAGAATGTATATTGTCAACTTGTCTGTTTACCTTTTACACAGAATACAAATTGAAGAGAATAGGTATTGCCAAATCTGTTTTCATCAACGTGTGTGGGGGGGGGGGGGGGGGGGGGATGGCGTGGTTAAGTGGCACGGCTCACAAACTGAAGGTGCAGGGTTCAATCCCCATCACAGCACCGGCCGTTACCCCGGGGAAGCAAACCCTTAGAAAATGCAGGAGGAAGCAGGTCCTTACATAAAAAGCATGCTGAAGTTCGATGCACTGGGCCGACAGGCGCAAATTAAAACCACAGTGCAACGCACACCGCCTTGGAGAATTAGAGAAATAAGGCTTATAACAACAACAACAGCAAAAAAAATCGATGTGTGTCATAAATGTACAAATGTAAATGAAATTGGTTGTAAACAGACTCTGGAGAGTCTTCTAAACCAGTATAAAGACATTAAGTTAAGTTAAGTAATATTGACATGAAACAAGTAACTAACTCACAAATTAGCAAATTAGAGTTATCAGGTGCTATTCATTATTACTGTCATAGTATTAGTCAGCTTGTACATCTACAAGAGTGATTGCCATTGTGCGGATTCTAATTATTGTGTAAGTCGGTAGTAGCTTGTAGGGGCATTTCTTTGCCTAACTGGCTTAGCAAGCAGTAGGCCTACTGCGATTTTTGGTCAAGTGCGGGTTTGAGCTCAGTTTCCAGTCAGTTCTGTCATGGCAGAAACATGAACATATGAGCAAACAGTTGGAGAAGAGAAGTGATGTCTTTGAAATATGGATTTATATGTAAATGTGGAAGAATATGGTTTGTATCTCTTGAAAAGAAAAGAAAACAAACAAAGAGGTCTTGGGGAAATTAAGGGTACAAAGAGATGAACAAAATCCGAATCAAATAACTAATATATTCTGGTTACATCAAGAGACTACCAGTTTACTGAAAACAAAACTGGAAGGACAAATAGAGGACAAACATATAACCAATGCTGTACGTGGAGTGATAACATCAACAGGGAAAATGCCTGGCAGATTGTGCCATCAAGGGACAGAGGATAATCGTTAATGTGGAAATGGCACTTGAACTGAACTACATTCACTGATAGTTCCTTGAACTGAACTACATTCATTGTTAGCTCCTTGAACTGAACTACATTCATTGTTAGTTTCTTGAACTAAACTACATTCACTGACAGTTCCTTGAACTGAACTACATTCACTGATAGTTCCTTGAACTGAACTACATTCATTGTTAGTTCCTTCAACTGAACTACATTTATTGTTAGTTCCTTGAACTAAACTACATTCACTGATAGTTCCTTGAACTGAACTACATTCATTGTTAGTTTCTTGAACTGAACTACATTCATTGTTAGTTTCTAGAACTAAACTACATTCACTGATAGTTCCTTGAACTGAACTACATTCATTGTCAGCTCCTTGAACTGAACTACATTCATTGTTAGTTTCTAGAACTAAACTACATTCACTGATAGTTCCTTGAACTGAACTACATTCATTGTTAGCTCCTTGAACTGAACTACATTCATTGTTAGTTTCTAGAACTAAACTACATTCACTGATAGTTCCTTGAACTGAACTACATTCATTGTTAGCTCCTTGAACTGAACTACATTCATTGTTAGTTTCTAGAACTAAACTACATTCACTGATAGTTACTCTGTTATCTTTAGTTTGTTGAATAGATCTGTTGTGGCCTGTTAAAAGTCTGAAGATTATTATTTGCTCACTTCTGTTGAGATGATACTATTTAACTTGTTTGTGTTCTACGATAACCTCTTGGACATTTCGAAGGTTGCTCTTGTATACAGTTAATATAGCAGTCCATCTTTCATTTACAAAAATGGGTATTTTTGCTTTAAGAATTGTGCAATGATATAGGATCACATAATCACAACCCATTTGAACTGGGGACATATAATATTGTTTTGCAGCGTACAAAGAAGAAGAAGAAGATATTGTTTTTGCTATTTGCTCAACGATATCCTCATTCTTCATCGTTTCTGAGCGTTGCAACAACTGATTATTGCTATATTTATGTGTGTTTTTATTTGATTAGGACTTCTGCTGCTCTGAAATTGCTAGAAAAATTGTTCTGTTGCTAGTGACAGCTTTCTTTCTGTACCATTTTCTAGATACCTCTACCTTAATTTTCTATTGAATTTTATTCTTATCCATCGATTTTGTAAAAAATTTACAAATGTACTTTTTAAAATTTTCTAGGCTATATCTTCAAAGTTGTACCCTCATCAAAAGCAGGCCTTGAATTGGATGATTGCGAAAGAAAACAAGAATGCACTTCCTCCTTTTTGGGAGCAGCGTGAAGGATACTGTGTTAATACAATCACAAATGAGAAAAGACAGAAAGTAAAAAGTATATGTGGTGGTATGTTGCACTCTTCTGTACTATGTTGGTCTTCCATGTGGTACTTGGTTTGGTTTGGTTATTGATCCTGTGGCCTATGGGCTCCTGCCCTTTGGCTCAATGCTATATAGTGGTATCTGCAAGTGTTTGTAAGCTGCTGTTTAGTTCCGTACAAAGTGTTCCATTTGTCTGGCCTCGGAGTAAGAAGCTTTTTCCTAACACTGGCAAGCGCCGAACATTCAAAAAGATGATGTTCAGTAGTTTCGTAGGGATGTGTGCACAGCCGGCACTCTGTTGTATGTTCTGGTTGGCTTCTATTCAAGGGACTGTTAAGTTGAATGTGTTGAGTGCGAAGTCGGAAAATGATTCTTTGGTCTCTCCTTTTCAGGAGGTTGATGTTCTCTTTGGGATGGTCTGCCAGCATGAGTCATCTCTGACGGCCTCTCCCAAGATCTATCAGAACTAATATAATAACTAATAATATACTATGTTGGTCTTCAATGTGTTACTTATGTAATTTTCAAGAGAAATTATTTTCTAGGTTGGATGTAAAGTTCTCTTTGCTATTCACACATAAGAATTTACTTGTTGCAAAATAGATCCTTATTAGCCTCTAACCTCAGTTGAATATAAGCCACATTATAGCTACATACATTATTCTGTATGAGAACCTTCTTTGAGGAAGACTGCTTCATCTTCAGTTTTGTCTGGATATCTTGTTTAGATGATAATTATTATTCCATTCCGCAGTTTCACTTTGATGTGATATTGTCTCACTGTATCAAAAACACAATGTTCTATTTTATTTATTTCAGCAATTAAGAATTTTTTTAATAGATGTAGTTATTCTCAATTGTATTTTTGTGGGAAAGAATGACGACTTCTTCTTCTGCAATCGTTCTCAATCTCCCGCTACCAAGCCCAGAACAGCACTTTGCAAGTAGCAGGATGTGGTTCGGAGAATGGAATGCGTTGTTTCTAGTTTACAGCTTGACTGCGATATTTGCACCTATCGGTCCGACACTCCATCTGTGGCAGCAGAATAATACTTATTTAACATTTGTGCCTTATAGATTCTAGCAAAACAATGGTACATTCTGTGAAATCCAAATTTTGTAAATATCTCGAATTTAAACTAATATTTTTATGCCAATCTTCTAATGTCTTCGTAATCTATGTTTTTTTCCCTTCATTTTCAGGTATCCTGGCTGATGACATGGGACTAGGAAAAACTTTAGAGATGATCTCATTAATAATAACAAATTTTGTTGGTGAAAAACCTCTCGTGCTCCCTTTGTGCGATATTGAAGAAACACCTTCTGAATTCCCAAAACAAAAGGTATAATTTGCTTTATCTATAATTATGGATTATATTCTGTAGTTTCTAAATTGCAAATTATGTTGTATATTCTAAATTTCTTAAGTATTTATTTATCTGTAACTTTTTATTTTTATCTTCAAATGCTGAGTTTCTCTATTGCTTTTTGCTTATGATAGATTTTATATCCGTTTTTTTATCTTACATGTTAATCCTTGTGGTAGAAGACATACAAGACTTTGTACAGTCTGTGTTTCATGCAGGTCAAAATTTTACTGATTGTTGTACATCCTTCTGAATTTGAAAGAATGTTCTAGAAGCAATATTCCACATATAATTTAACTCAACTCAACTCAACTTAGCTTAACTTAACATCTTCATACTGGTTTAGAAGACTCTGCAGAGTCTGTATACAACCAGTTTCATTTACATTACTTTGCTCTAAAAGCTATGCACATCCAATCTATTCTTAAATGCATTAATTGTCCCTGCCTACACTACTTCCTGTGGCAATGCATTCCAAGCATTCACCACTCTCTGACTAAAAAAGTATGTCCTAATATCTAATCTGGACCTTTCTTTACTTAATTTGTAGCTATGCCCTCTTGTTCTTGTGGGTGGTTGTTTTTTGAAAAACTTGTTATAGTCTAATTTATCCGTTCCTTTGATTATCTTATAAACCTGTATTAAGTCACTTCGAATTCTTCTCTTCTCTAGACACTGTAAGCCGGTCTTTCTTCATAACTGTAATTCTGGAATCCCAATATCAGCTTTGTCGCTCTTATTTGTATCGTTTCCAGCATGTTTATATCCCCTCTACGATAAGGACTCCACACCTGTACACAGTACTCCAATCTAGGTCTAACTAATGCTTTATACAGTTTATCACTTCCATGCTCTTATGTTTAATTTTTCTTTTTATGATACCTAACATTGCATTTGCCTTTTTCACTGCTACCTGGACTTGCTCACTCACCTTACCTGCATGATCTATGATAACCCCTAGATCCCTTTCCTTTTGAATATTTCTAATATTGTTCTCGCCCATTCTGTAAGAGCCCTTTTCTATTACACAGAATAGAATGGTAGCAAATAATTAATTTTCAAGAAGGGTCAGAAGAAGCAGTAACATAGTTTTTGTGTTGTATTGTTATCTAGGACCCACACACCATCCTATGCTGTTTTCTACCTTTCAGACAAACAAGACAAGAAATTGGTGTCAAAATAACGCTGCAAGTGACCAGCTTTTTTCTTCGTCTTCATCGTCTTCAGAGAACTCAAATGATGATCAGGCAGAGAAAAACACTTCAACTACTGGTGAGATTTGCACTTTGTAAATAGTTGATTTCAGAAAAAGAAAGCTGAGATGTTAGTCTGGTCATTCACAACATACTGACCAGGACATTCTGTCAGGATCATGCACAACATACTGACCAGGACATTCTGTCAGGATCAGGCACAACATACTGACCAGGACATTCTGTCAGGATCAGGCACAACATACTGACCAGGACATTCTGTCAGGATCAGGCACAACATACTGACCAGGACATTGTGTCAGGATCAGGCACAACATACTGACCAGGACATTGTGTCAGGATCAGGCACAACATACTGACCAGGACATTCTGTCAGGATCAGGCACAACATACTGACTAGGACATTCTGTCAGGATCAGGCACAACATACTGACCAGGACATTCTGTCAGGATCAGGCACAACATACTGACCAGGACATTCTGTCAGGATCAGGCACAACATACTGACCAGGACATTCTGTCAGGATCAGGCACAATATACTGACCAGGACATTGTGTCAGGATCAGGCACAATATACTGACCAGGACATTGTGTCAGGATCAGGCACAATATACTGACCTGGACATTGTGTCAGGATCAGGCACAATATACTGACCAGGACATTGTGTCAGGATCAGGCACAATATACTGACCAGGACATTCTGTCAGGATCAGGCACAATATACTGACCAGGACATTCTGTCAGGATCAGGCACAATATACTAACCAGGACATTGTGTCAGGATCAGGCACAATATACTGACCAGGACATTGTGTCAGGATCAGGCACAATATACTGACCGAGTCCACTATCTCTCTTCCATGAACTGTTCCCTGAAAACAGGCTGTTGTCAAGGCAGTCTGGCTGATGAGTTGTGGATCAATGTGATCCCCATAGTAGTGAGCGTCATTAAGATGAAGCCAAGCATAACACAACTACCTGAAGGACTGTGGTCCACTTTCATCAGCACACTCACTCGGAATGTGAGGAAAAAAAATACTGCAACCCACCACTTAACATCCTTTTCAGGGCGCACAAAAGAGTACACTAGCTCATTGTGGACATTAAACAACATTGATTCCAGAAAAGATAATGCATTTAGGGATGGAGTGCTAACATATCTGTCAACTTGGAAGGAAAAATAATAATTTGTAATGTGCTATCCCATTAAAGTCATTGTAACACCTTCCAAGCAGTTTGTAAAAGTTTTTTGTTATTACTTTTTTCCCCTGTGCAAATTATTGAAAATAAAATCATTGAAGTGTTTCCTTTTCCAAAAATTTGAAAAACATGTAAACCTCCTAGCTTCTAATTTCATCATCATCAGTCCCGTAACCTAGAAGGTTGTTTAGGCCCCGTTATTGCAGTTTGTCAAACCAGTTCTTGCAATACGTCTCGATTTTTCACCAGGGTATTAGTTTCAGCTATAGACCTTCCCATCCACTCTTTTATATTGTCCTCCCATCTCTTTTTTTATCTCCTTCTCCTACGCTTCCCAGGCACAGTGCCTTGCAGGATGGTCTTGGTCAGACCACCGATCATGATATATGTCAACACCATGTCAATTTTCGTGTTTTTACTTTAGTCAATAAGTTTTTATACTGGCCTAACTGCTTCCTAACAATTTCAAGAACACTCTCATTTGTAGCGCGATCCAGATAGGAAATGCCAAGAATTCATCGCAAGCATCTAATTGCCATTGGACAAATTTTACGTTCTAGTGCAGCCGCCAGAGTCCAAGTCTTGCACGCGTAGAGTTATACCGAGGTGATCATTGTATACATTAAAGTCAGCTTCGATTTAAAGCTAATGTTCTTGTCTTTCCAGAATATTCGCAGTCTGGTCAGATCGACCATGCCCATTGCTGTTCTTGACTGGATCTCCAATCTAGACCCTTCCACATTAATATCTGCTTCCAGATATTTGAACAGCATAACACTTTCCAGAGGATGACCTTTGACCATAATTGGGTTTAATTACCCTCTGGGGCATTGACCATGATCTTACTCTTCTCTACACTGATTTCCATCCCAAATTTATGGGCAGTATTGTCCAGGTTTGCGACTAGCCTTGCAAGTTCAGTTTCTGTTTCAGCCAGAGCGATAATGTCATCTGCAAACCGAAGGTTGGTGAGTTTGCATCCACCGATACTGACCGTCCCTATGTGTTTATCCCAATGCTTCTGACATAATGCGTTCTAGAAAAACATTGAAAAGTGTCAGAGAGAGGAGACACCTCTGACGCATGCCGACTGTCGTGCGGAACCATTCACCTGTGGTCCCGTTGAGGTAAACTGCACTGCTGGCATCAGAATATAGTTTCTCAATGACATGGGTGAGCCGTCATCCTATCTTGTACTTGTGCAGTTTCCCATTGGGCCTCATGTCCCACCCTATCAAAAGCCTTTTTAAAGTCAAGGAAGACCTGCTACAATTTCTGTTTGTGCTGAGTGTATTTTTCACTGATCATGTGCAGGTTAAAAATTTGTTCTATTGTACTTCGACCAGCTCTGAAACCCGATTGTTCCTCCGCAACAATTTCATCTGCTCGTGGCTGCAGTCTGTTAATGATAACCTTGAGCACAACTTTATTTGCGTGGCTAATCAGGCTGATGGCTCTGTAGTTCTGACACTGTTGGAGGTTACCCATCACATGTATGACAAGGACAAAAATAGCACCACTACCCAACAGTGGGTCGTAAGAGAGAACTAACTGTGTGACACGACATAACACCAGCCAAGGTTAGGTGATTTGTTAAGAGCAGCATAGATGGCGCCTAACAGGCTGCAGGTCTACTTTGCTCTAGTGTTTGAGTCTATTAAAATGAACTTGCACATTAGTCACATCAGTTAACCACACTCCGCGGCACTTGCCACAACACAGGGAATCCTTGTCCCAGCTAGAACCAACTTACGCCAGAGCTGGGACCTGCACAGGGGCATTTGCCCCTGTAGAAGTGCAGGTCAACAAAGACTAAGACTGATATCTAAGAGCTCTAATGGCTCAGACAATTCAGTTATGTATTTATTATTTATTCCTATAAACAAATTTAAAAGATATTTATGTAACATTAAAAAAATGCACACTGCCCTATTTTAATTTATAAATGTTTATTTTTGCTTATCTGACTACATTTGGTGAACATCTGACCCAAGCAACGTTTACTTATTTTTATCATACTGTGGACTTGTGACCAGTATTAAACCATATCATAAAAAATATGAAATATATCATCTAAACTAAACTATATAAAATGTAAACAATAAACAATCATTCATATATGCTTATATTAAATATATATTATTACTTTGAAAACATTAAATGTTAATATTGTGTAATCTCAATGTTTTAATTGCTAAGAAACTAACAAATGTAATGTCAACTTGTGTGTTAAGACAGCGTTTGTGAAGATTGATAAACAGTTCACTCAAGAGTTGTTTATTTTTCAGCATCTTTCAGTGGACTATGCAATGAGCAGAACTACACTAATTTTGGAAGCACACAGAGGTATTTTGTATTTATATTTTAAGATATTTCAAACATCTATTACAATTTACACCTACTGATCATAAAACTACATTTTTTATTTAAATATATGTAACTCAGTGGTGTTGAGATAAAGTGTCTTACTCAGGTGCCGGAGGTTGTGGGTTTGAATCACAGTGGTGACCGGAATTTTTTCACTGGAATCTTCTGATAAAAATTCCCCTGATCTTTGGGTGGTGAGATCGGACTCCAGTGTTCAGTATCGAGCACGTTAAAAATGCCTGTCAGTTATAAATCGATAAGAGTAGACTTAAAGGCTGCTGCCCGGACAAAATTCTAGTTGAAAAATCTACCCAAATTTTTAAAATCTTTCCCCAGGCCTAGAAAGCCACAGGAAGTTGTAAAAATACTTACTACATATAGCCAAAGCATTCTGCTACCTGGCAACATACATTTACATGCCTGAATACCAGGATTCCAAGTAATTACTTGCTTTCTTTTGCTCTGTTTCTATTTGATCAAAGGACGGGATCAAGATGCTGAGCAGCACATGAGCTGCAGTGTCAGCGGCCCATAGCTGACTGCTAGCGTCAGGGCCAGCGGACCAGAGCTGCCAAGACCCTTCTACACCTTCACGCGGTGATCCTGGATAACAGGCTGCAGCAGGGCAGACTGGCTAAGGAGAAGGGATCGAAGAGGGAATGCTAACCCGGTACTCAAAAAATGCTTGCTGAAGTCGAATGTGTTGGACCGAAAGGTGCAAATATCGCAGTCAAGCTGTAAACCACGACACAACGCATTCCGTTCTCTTTCAAGGTTTGGTAGCGGGAGATTGAGAACGAACGAAGAAGAAGGAGATCAAAGGACAAATGTGTCAATACTTATGTCTGCCCAAATATATTCTACAGCTCTGTTGTTTATCATTTGCCTTTGGCATTTAGTTTTACAGCTTTCCATTTCATGTAAAACTTTACTGTTTAATCTTTCAATGATTAATACTATTGATATATTCTGTAAATATTCTTTTTTCAGTGTTTAAAGATGTTAAGTTCTATATCACTGTTTCCTCAGATTTGTAAAGCGGATGTTCATAGAGGATGAAGAAGAGATTGTTGAGATTGAAAAGAAGCATTCTCCTGCAAAATATGGTAACATGTTGTTGTTTTTTCTAGTGCACTGAATTAATTAATATTAATACTGAGTCACTTCACATTTTTTTAGCACGATTTTAGTAATCAAATCAAGAACACAGATTTTTGACACACTTTGTCATATTTGGCAGAAGTGGATATGTTGAGGTTGGATTTGGATAAAATTTGAGACTGGTCTGAATGGAGTTTGGTATAGATAAATGTGCAGTCATCCACGTGGGTGGATCCAATGTGGAACATCATTACGGAATGGGCGAGAGCAATGTTGGAATGATAAATAGGGAAAGTGACCTAGGGGTTTTAATAGAGCATACAGGTGGGGTGAGTGGGTAGGTTCAGGTTGCAGTGAATGGGGCAAATGCAGTGTTAGGTTTGATGGAAAGAAATGTTGGACATAGGAGTAGGGAGGTGATTGTCAGGCTGTGTAAAGCATTGGTTGGCCGTGGATTGAAGTGCTGTATACAGGTGTGGAGTCCTTGTCGAAGAGGTGGAGGAGATGTGGACATGCTGGAGGAGATACAGAGAAGAGTGATGGGGGCTGATTGTGAGATTCCAGAGTTACAGTTGCGAAAAAAAGACTCAGACGGACCGGCCCACAGTGTCTAGAGAAGAATTTGAGGTGACTTAATACATGTTTATAAGATAATCACAGGAAAGGTTAAATTAGACTATAACAAGTTTTTCAAAATACAACCATCAGCAAGAACAAAAGAGCACAGCTATAAATTAACTAAAGAAAGGTCCAAATTAGATATTAGGAAATATTTGTTTAGTCAAAGAGTGGTGAATGATTGGAATGCATTGCCTCAGGAGGTAGTAGAGTCAGGGTCAGTTAATGCATTTAAGAATTGATTGGATGCGCATAGCTTTTAGAGCAGGATAATGCAAATGTAACTGGTTGTCTACAGACTCTGATGAGTATAAAGACCAGCATAAAGACGTTAAGTTAAGTTAAGAAGGATATCTGTAGGTATATGACACATTCTTTCACCCATTTTTTTCTTTTTGTATGTTTCCTGTTTGTTGTTGAGGTTGAACACTCGCCCGTTGGTTACTAAGATATGAAAGGGAAACAGATGATAGTAATTCTGTAATCTGTTGAGCATGTCCTAAGAGGGGACTAAGTAAGATTGGGCATGGGCCTGCTTCTTCATCCTCGAGAAAATAAAAGGAACAAGAAAAATAAAAGGACCAAGAAAAATAAAAGGAACAAGAAAAATAAAAGGAACAAGAAAAATAAAAGGAACAAGAAAAAAAAAGGAACAAGAAAAATAAAAGGAAGAAGAAAAATAAAAAGAACAAGAAAAATAAAAGAAGTTTTCTATGCCCTACACTCTTCATACACTGAAGGCATCTATTTTGACTAAGTAGCCCAAAGGGACAAACAATTGAATTTGTAGGAGCTATTTATGTCCAGGAACCCTTGATATCTACCTTCATTGATTACAAAAAAACTTTTGATTTGGTAGAACCACATATTGTCTGGCATTCACTGTTGGAACAAGGTGTCTATCCTGGTTATATAAAGATTCTTGTCAACAATTATCTGAACTGCACTGCTGCTGTACAAATCATCTTAATGTTTTTTTTTCAGGAATAATTTCGTTTTGTTTGTGATAAATTATTTTATAAACATTTAGCTATTAATACCAAAAACTATATTTAAATCATTTCTTTCAAATGATATTAACTCATTCATTCTGGAATATTTTCAACATCTTAATGTACTATTTTTATTATATCAAACTCAAGCACAGCATCACTTAGTTGTGACCTATTTATCTTCAATTGAGGTTCACTGAAATATAACACATTATATATCAAACTGTTCAAAATTCAATGCAGAATACGGGGACGGCGTGGCCTAGTGGTCAAGTGACACGGCTCACAACCAGAAGGTGCTGGGTTCGATCCCCATCACAGCACCGGCCGTTACCCCGGGCAAGCAAACCCTTAGAAAATGCAGGAGGAAGCAGACCCTTACATAAAATGCATGCTGAAGTCGGATGCACTGGGCCGACAGGCGCAAAATAAAAACGCAGTGCAACGCACACCGCCTTAGGGATTAAAGAAATAAGGCGAACGCAAAAAAAAAAAAATGCAGAATACAACGCAAAACAGATAATACACTTGAGAGGAAGAAATCAAATGTGTCGGGTCAAAAGGCGCAGATATCACCGCTTCACTGTAAACTACGACACAACATCACAAACGTCCTTTTCGGGATGAATACCGAAGAAGAAAAACAACAAAATTTATGAGTAACTTCCTAATTTCAAGTTCGTATCTTCCATCCTCCGTTACATTTCTAAGATAACAGAAACTATTAACCTGTTGTAGTGTTTGAACATCTATCTTTATCTATAGAGCAGATGTTTTCTCTCATCATCATATAGCATGTCCTTTACAGAACGTCTCTCTCACAATAGTCGATCTGTAAGACACTCGATCTCTAGCCAGAACTCCTGCCACTGTCGTTGTCATCTTCAGAACCTCCGTGATGTCTTGTGTCCATCTTCTCCTCAGTCTACCTCTGCCTTGCTTTCCAGGCACCATACCCACACGCATCATTCTCTCCAGGCCCTTATGACGTTTGATGTGGCCAAAATATTTCAGCTTTCTGGACAAGATATTATCTACTAGCCAATTTTCTTCGATATCCAGTTCTTGTAGGATATCTGCATTTTTCTATTTTGCTATCCATGGTATTTTAAGCACCCATATGTAGCATTTTAGTTCAAAAGATTAAATCCTTTTCTTAAGTGTTTGTGTGGTGGTGTGTGTACGTTGCTGCCGGGAAGATGCAAATTCGCAGGATTTTTATCTTTGTCATTTTATTAGCGTTCTGCCATAAGTTTATAATTTTATTCAACCTCTGCATTGCCATAGCCATTCTCCGTCTGACTTCCTTCAGGCAATCTCCATTGTTGCTTATAATTTAGCTGAGGTACTCAAAACTTGTGACTTTCTCAATTTCCTGTTGATCTAGAATAACTTTAGGTTTGGTCTTTGTCTTGTCTGTGCTCATTATTTTGGTTTTACTTATATTTAGGTATAGATTTTGGTCTTCACTATGCTGTTTTACTGATAGGATCATCCGTTCTTTCTTCTTGGTTTTTTTCTACTCTGCTAATTATCATCAATCAATCAATCAAAACCTTTCAACTCCTTGCGGAGCAAAGGTAATTATTAAATACTTGCCACATTTACCTATCATGCATAGTCATTTCCTGCTCTTCCCATGTTTTCCTGCTGTTTTGCCTCATCTTATTTTCTCCACTAGTGCTTAGGTCTGCCCTGACTTCACTTTTCTTTGGGATTGCAGAACAGTGGCTGTCTTGTAAAACTATCAACTGTTTTCTGTAATGTGTACCCTGTCCTTTGCCAGCATCTTCTTTTTACGTGTAGTCCCACTGGCATCCGACTGGGTCTTTCCCACAGTTCTCTCTATTTAGCAAAGGCATCCATTAATTTTAAATTTCATCTGCCTGATTTCTCTATTCCCCAAGGCAGTGTGCATTGTGCAATGTTTTTATTTTTCGTCTGCCAGTGCATCCGACAGCCCAGTGCATCAGACTTCAGCATGCATTTTGTTATGTTAGAGTCTGCTTCCTCCTGCATTTTCTAAGGGTAAAGCCCAATGCTGTGATGGGAAGCGAATCCAGCACCTTCGGATTGTGATTCGTGTCACTTAACCACTAGTCCACACCATCCCCCTGCATCCATTGATGAAAGCTTGGACCTTTTTGTTGTAATTTTTGTTGTTTCGCACATTACAAAGCCACACAATAGGACAGACTTTACATTAGAGTTGAAGATCTTTAGTTTTGTAATGGACTTAATTTCTGTCGGTTTTTACAGATTCCTTAAAAGCAACAAAAGCCCCTCTCACCGTTTGCATTCTTAATTGGATATTTTTATCAGTACCTCCAGCCTTGTCAATACTACTACCAAGATAATTGTATGAATGATTCTACCTCTTGTAGTACCGTGTCTACCAGTACAATCTTATTGTCATTAGCTGCCTTTATTCTCTTAATCTGTGTTTTTTCTCTGTGTACCTTCAGTTGACTCCCAGAGAGTCAATGTGCTTTTCAAGCTGGTTGCGACATGAATTTTGCAGCTCGTCAAATCCAAGATAAATATCAGGAACAGCATCATGATCCTTACATGACTTTTGTTGACTTGACAAAGGCCTTTGACACTGTCAGCAGGGAAATCATGGTGAAATTCGGTTGTTCCAAAAAAATTCATCACACTTGTCTGCAAGTTTTATGATGGCATGTCGGCCCGCGTACTGAATGATTGTGAACTCTGTGCAGCATTCCCAGTCATAAATGGAGTCAAACACGGCTGTGTGCTGACCCCAACATGTTTCAGTATGGTATTTGAAGCCATGTTTTCAGATGCAACACGTGACTGTGACACTGGCACACAGATCATTCTTCTTCTTCTGCGTACGCAGTCAGACAGTAACCATTATTTTTTCGAAAAAACAGGCGGTCATCCTGAGGCTCTCGCCACTGCCATAGAGCTTGTCTTGCAGTTCCACTGGTAATGGCCACATCTGCTCTCTCTGATCCTCGTATGTTGGGCAGTTCTGCAGCAGATGTTCAGCGGTCATTTTACCAGTACCGCACGGGCATTCGTCGGTACACCCTATCTTCAATTTGTTGAATAGGTGGTACCTCAGTCTGTTGTGGCCAGTGCGAAGTCTGAAGACAACGACCTGCTCTCTTCGGTTCAACTGGTAATAGGCATCGTTTTTGGTGTAACCAGTATGTTCGGTTTCCCATTTGGTCATGTATCTGGCTTTGATAAGCCGTTTTGACTCTTCGTACGTCATACTGGTATCTGTTTGTGGTAGTCTTGCACCTTCTTTTGCCAGTCTGTCTGCCTCCTCGTTGCCTTGGATGTTGCAGTGTGACGGAACCCACTGTACCACTACCCTTTTTGGTGCGGACTGCTGGCACAGTTTGCAGAGTAGCCCATTAGCCTATAGTTTCTCTCAGAGAATGTGTAACTATGTCATCTTCATATAACATTGATCTTTATTACATATCCAAGTTATATAAGAAACTAAAGGGTAGTAGCAATAGGTCAGCTGGGAAGGAGAGCTTTTTAAGATAATCATATTTCTTGCTGTTGTAGTAGTCTTCTTCTTCTTCTGTGTTCGTTCTCAATCTCCTGCTACCAAGTCCTGAGCAGGGCTTTGCAAGTAGCAGGATGTAGTCCGTAGAATGGAATGCATTGTGGAGCAAGTTTACAGCTTGACTGCGATATTTGTACACATCCGTCTTCGGCAGGTGTAGTAAGCTATAAAGGTTCTATAAAATTGTTTTTTGCATCATTTTTCAAGTATTTTTTGCTTTGAGTAATATCAATTTTAACAATCTTATTCTGGAATAGTACATCCAGCACCCACAATTGTTATGTCTATAAATTAAAATGTTGCTAATAGATTTTTTTATAGAACACTATTTTAACACTATCTCTCTGTAATCTATCTAACTGTGTATGTTCATTTTTTTTTTGCAGTCAATAATGAATATTATTACACATAATCTGTCTGAAAATAAACTTGACCATTAACATTTTTTTATAAGCCAAATTACCAGAATATGACTCAGTGAGTACATCCAGTGCAGAAGAAGGCCACTTCAACTCTGATTCTACATTAAAAATCCCAGACTGTGACGTTATCACCATTCTGGATTGTGAGTTAAAAACACTTTTATACGAGAACAACAAATATATGTATCTATATTTTAAAAAACTTAAATGAACCTTCATCAAGGACTGAAAAAACTTCTTTTGTCTAGTTTGTCCTGCCCTCGATAAAGATTTATTTAGGTCATGAAAGTGTTGGTTCTCATCTGTTGCTGTTCTCTGGTAAAACTACATTTTAAGCTTGTTTTTTATATGGATATGTTTACTGAGTGCTTAGAAAAATAATAGTATTTGCAATCATTTGTTGATATTATGTTTGTTATAGTGTCATACATGTAAGTTGTATTATATTTAATTCGTCATCTACTATCCTCTTTTTTGGCAGACATTGGGGAGAAGTGTAGTTTTCTTTCCTGTGGAAGATGGGCCACAGGAAGTGATAGTCAAACTGTATAAAGCATTAGTTAGACCTAGATTGGAGTACTATGTACAGGTGTGGAGTCCTTATTGTAGATGGGATATTAACATGCTGGAAATAATACAAAAAAAGAGCGTCAAAGCTGATAGTTGGATTCAAGAATTACAGTTATGAGGAAAGACTCAGAAAAACCGGCCTACTGTGTCCTGTGTCTAGAATAGCGAGGAATTCGAGGTGACTTAATACAGGTTTATAAGATGATCAGAAGAATGGATAAATTAGACTGACAAGTTTTTCAAAATACAAACACCTACAAGAACAAGAGGGCATAGCTACAAATTAACTAAAGAAAGGTCCAGATTAGATATTTGTACATATTTTCTTAGTCAGAGAGTGGTGAATGCTTGGAATGCATTGCCACAGGAAGTAGTGGAGGCAGGGACAATTAATACATTTAAGAATAGGTTGGATGCATATAGCTTTTAGAGCAAGGAAATGTAAATGAAACTGGTTGTATACAGACTCTGCATAGTCTTTTAAACCAGTATAAAAAGTTAAGTCTGCTGAAGGACTTCCTTTATCCTACCTTTAGGACAAAATTTTGGCACATGGTGTTACTGTTCTGCATTTTTTAACATTTGTAACCCTAACAATAAAACATAAAATTTGTCTTTTATGTCAGAGATTATCAAGAATCTAATCTTGTATTATTTGTTTTAGGAGATAATAATATATGAAGTACAAATTAAATAATATTGAGTCTCGACTCAATAACGGAATCTGACAACAACATTATCATTCATTAACGCTTAACAATCAATAAATCTCGAGCATTTGATCTCTCACATTATTAGAAAAATGCTGAGGTTTAGGTAAAGTGTGAACTGAGTGATATTATTTATTTTAAATTCAAATTATTTGTTTTAAAATAATTACTAATTAAACAAAAACCTGAATAGAAGAAATGAATGGATGTACAGAATGGAAAATAAATAATGCTAGTTGACATCTTTGTGGTTGTGATTGTTTTCTACCCTCTTGACAATCTAAAATTGAACATCTTGTAAATGCCATCAATGCACAGTTGTGAATTTGGCTGACAACCCCATAATATGTTTTGTTGTTTAACTCTACCAGACCGCTGTACCCATTTTTTGGTAATTTCCTTAACTGCCGCTAAACCGCTGTACCTAATTTTCGGTACTTTGGGTAGTTCGTCATAAAATGCGTCAGAATCTAAAAATAACTGACCAATCGTGGTAAATCCTCGTGATTAGTCATTGTAAATGGCTGCCCCCATGTTTGAATTGATTTTGTGGGGTTTAACGTGAACAAATTTGGAAAATTGACAATGAAACGAACGGCTGATGAACCAAGCACTTCAACAGCAAAGCAAAGTAAGTCTAGGCTTATGACAGTCCAACAGGTGATCAATAATTTGGTTGATTCAGACTCTGTTCAAGTGAAACAGACAGTGAGAGCTCGAGTGATGAGATGAAGGCTTTTCTTAGACTGAGGATCAAAATGGAATACTCATGTATAAAGCCCAGCTATCAGGATTATTGGACATATGAGAGCTCTTTATTGTGTTTACTCCCGGATTTCGAAATGTTTTATGACTCGAGACAGATTCTTTGCCTTTTGCTAGGTGGATTGGTACACAAAGGTGGAATATTGACGCTAGATGAAAGGTAAACCTATTTTCTACAATGTCTCCAAGTTACATCTTATTCTAACCACTTGTTTGAATGTAACTAACACTTTTCTATATCATGTTGGTTTTTTTCTCTTTAATGCTCAGGAACCCAGGAATAGGGGACAGTTGGTTTTAGGGCCTTAAGTCTGGTAGGGTTAATGCCCACAATGAGTAAGTTTACTCATGTGCACTCTGAAAAGGGATTTAAGTGGCAGGCTGTAGTAGCTGTCGTCACACCCTGAGTGTGTTGATGAAGGTGGACCGTGGTCCTTCAGGTGGTCGTGCTATGTTTGACTTCATCTGCGTGATGCTCACTACTATGGGGATCACGTCGATCCACATCTCATCAGCCATACTGCCTTGAAAACAGTCCGTTTCCGGGGAATGTTACATGGAAGAGAGATAGTGTTCTTGATCAGTATATTGTGCCTGACTCTGACACGACGTCCAGGTCAGTATGTTGTGCCTGACTGGACTAGTATCTCAGTTCCACAACCCCATAATATAAAGCGCTTTGGGCAACCATGAGGATGTATAATATCAACGGAAATATTATAACGGTCCTTGAACACCTGTATAACCAGGCGTCTAGTGTGGTTCTTGTGAATGGGAGGCAAGGAGACTGGTTTCGCACATCAGTTGGTGTGAGACAGGGGTGTACACTCTCTCCAACTCTTTTCAATATATTCCTTGAAGGAATTATGAGTGAGGCACTTGGAGGTCGAACGATTACCAACCTTCGTTTTGCAGATGATATCGACGGGTTGGCGGGTTCAGAAGCAGAACTCCAGGAATGGGTCAGAAGGCTCGATGAAACAGCACTTGACTATGGTATGGAGATAAACGCTGGAAAGACAAAATTAATGACCAACAACGCTACAGGCTTCAAGAGCAAGATAAAAGCTAACGGTCAGGAACTTGAAGTGGTTGACCGTTTTAAATATCTTGGGTCGATTTTCAGTGATGAAGGATCAAAATGTGAAGTATTGGCCAGAATAGCACAGACAATAGCGGCGCTTGCACGGCTTAACAAAATCTGGCAAGATAAACGGTTAGCACTATGCACAAAAATCAGATTAATGCGTACACTGGTCCTGTCAATATTCTTCTATGCGTGTGAGACATGGACAGTTACAGCTGACCTTCAACGAAGGATACAGGTCTTGGAGATGAGATGTTTCCGAAAACTTTTAAACGTCACGTACAAAGATCGAGTTACAAACGAGGAAATACGAAATAGAATTACAACGGCAATAGGGCCTTTCGAAGATCTCTTGGCAACTGTCACAGGCAGTGGCATCTGACAGAGAGGGATGGCGTGGAGTTGTGAGGATGTCTTCATGTGTGCCCCACCGGTTACGGGATGACCTAACCTCACCTGATATTCTTTAGTGCCGACTTTCTGCAAGGAATCTAACTGAAGTGGCAGTTCATGATCCTATTGGAGCAGAAAACAGATATATTGTGAAATATAAGTTTTAGGGTAATGTGTAAAATCTTCTAACCAGGTTTTGTGAAAATTTTGTTGGTAGTTACAAATTTATTGAACTTAATGCCAAGTAAAACTAATGATCTGTTTCCTCTATAACTATTTGTCTCTTAAATCATTCAAGTACTTTTGACATTCAAAGATTATTTGGTCATCTCCTCATGTAATCTCAGACTATCCATCTATACCGTCTATATTTTTGGGTGCTTTCTTTTTTCTAGATCTGTCAAGTTGTTACAGATGTTGTTATAATTTCTTAAAATTGTCTGTTTTCAAATCAGCTGATGAAGAAGAAGAATTTGATCATCCCAAAGTTTCAGGCAGCAAGGCAAAAAAAGGTATGGATACAATCTTGAGTTAATATTTTTCAGTGAAAGAAAGCTGTAACATGTCTCTGCTTTAAGACCATTAGGTGGTTTAAAATGAAATGTTAATGTTTCTTCATGTAGCACTACAATCCATCCTAGTGATGTAAAATTCTATGCAGAGGCATACAACAAAAGGTAATTTGATCATCAGAAGTACTCCCCCCTTTAAGCAAATGTCTTAATGTATTGGCCTTGTTATTGAATGCACATAACTAGTAGGATTACTCTTTTTAGCGCCCTAAAAAGAACGTCAAGTGGTGGGCTGTCGTAACCTTCCTCACATCCCGTGCGTACTGACGAAGGTGGACCGGGGTTCTCCAGGCGGTTGTGCAATGCTTGGCTTCATCTGCGTGTTGCTCACTACTGCGGGAATCATGTCGATCCCTCATCTTGTTAGCCAGGCTGCCATCAAAACAGCCCATTTCCAGGAAGGGCTACGAGGAAGCCAAAGTGAGGGTATTGCTTGAACCTGACTAACATGTCTGATCAGTATATTTTGCCTGACCAGACATTGGTCTTCCTTCCTTTGTATTGACCTCTTTAGCTTTAGCTTCTTGAGGGGTGAAGGTTTGAACTTGGGTTTTTATTTATTTTTAATATTGCATTTAGAATGAATATTGTACTATATAAATTATCATACAGAGTATGTATAAAGATACAGTCAGTGAAGTGGTATATGAAGGAGCACTGCCTCAGGGTGCAGACAGGGGGGAAATAGGGATGCCTTATTTTGCCATTTCTGTTTTTGTTGGCGATAGATTGGATAATAAAGTCATCAAATAATGGAAATACAAGTAGAACTGCTATTTAGTGGACACTATGGTCACAATTGAAAGACCTTGATTATGCAGACAATCTGGTACTTTTGTCACATAGTCATAGACAAATGCAAAAGAATTGGACTGTGAAAGAACAATCAGCCAAATTGTAACCAAATATCAACATGAAGAAAACTAAGCTCCTTAAAATTAACCAATCATCAAAGAACCAATCATGCTCAATGGAGAGCTGTTTAAAGAGGTGGATGCCTTTACTTATATGGGCAGCATTATTGACACGCCATGAGGTATAGATGAAAATGTAATGACCAGAATTGGAAATGCGAGAGTAGCATTCCTGATACTAAACAACATATAAATCAAGATTCATACTAAAGTTAGAATATTCAATGCCAGTGTGAAGTCAGTGCTGTTGTATGGAGCAGAAACATGGATGTTCTAGGCAATACAACAGTGCCTATGAAGGATGATGGGCATAAAGTGGCAGGAAATAGTGAGGGATGAAGACCCATAGAAAAGGAGCCAACAACAGCCACTGGAACAACAAATTAAAAGCAGAGCATAATGCTGGATAGGACATACAATGAGGAAGGCACTGTCAAACATAGCTAGGCAGACTTTGACATGAAATCCGTGGGAAAAGAGAACAGTTAAATCTAAAATTATGTGGAGAAGGGAATGTAAAAGGGAACCGCTTAAATGGTTACAACTGGGTATAGAGGTATAAAGAGTAGCTCAGGATTGTGAACACTAGAGAGATGTGGTCAATGGTCTATGTACCAAGTGGAGCGATGGGATTGGGTTGATTGATTGATGTTTAAACTATAGTTTACTTTGTTCCTCTCTGCAGCTATCATTCAGATGGAACCAAAGAATCATCAGTAATGAAATGTAAACTCTAGTTTTTTAATTGGTTTGTTATATTGTTTTCTAACTGCTTCTCAGGTCATAATTTATGATCATGCTAATCTGCTATGTTTATTTGTCCGTCCTTCAGATGACAATAACTTACTTGAAACTATTCGACCCCCGTGGTCAGATGGTAAGTTGAGATTTTTTTTTAAAGAAAGAAGAATATTTAGATTAATTTAAGATATAATTGTTTCTTCAGTTATTTTTTGCTTGCATATATGAAAAATTTATCAAATAAAAGTAGTCTTAAAGTCTTTGAATTTTGTGTATGTGTGTGTGTTCATCTTATTTTTCTATTCCCCAAGGAATGTGCGTTGCACTATGTTTTTATTTTGCTCCTGTCAACCCAGTGCATTCGACTTCAGCATGTATTTTATGTAAGGGTCTGCTTTTTCCTGCATTTTCTAAAAGTTTGCTTCCTTGGGGTAACGATTGATGATGTGATGGGGAGCGAACCAAGCACCTTCGTGTTGTGAGCCGTCTCACCATTAGCCCACACCATCTCCCCAAGTCTTTGTATTAATTATATTTAATTTGGTTATTTTTGTTTGTTTAATAAATAAATTATAATAAAAATAATCAGCATGAGAAGAATTTAGTTAGCACAGCAGGAAAGCATGCAGTATGCAAGTTATATTTTGTATTTCTTTGATTACCAATGTTTGCCAAGAATGACTTCTTGGAAGATTGAAATCTCATGTGGACTTTTTGTGCTTTCAGAACTTGTTTTAATTAATTGATTTGGTGAATGGGATCACCCAGTGGTCTCGACGTAAGGTGTTCTCTTTGGTGCTGGAGGTCGCGAGTTTCAAATCCAGGTGGAGACCGGGATTTTTTCACATGGATCATCCGATAATTATTTTCCCTGATCTCTGAGTATTGAGATCAGGCACCTGTGTGCAGTGGCGCGCACATTAAAAATACCTTCATCATCATCATGTAGCATGTCCTCTGTAGAACGTCGCTCCCATCACAGTCTGTCTGAAAGAAACTCATAGAGAACAAATTTGAGGCGTTGCTTGCGGTACAGGAAGAGATGACATCTGAGGAGTTGACATCGTATGCAAGGGATATTTTGATCTCGACAGCAAAAGAAATGATTCCCATTATGTCGCACAAGAAACAGAGCTACATAACAGAGGAGACAAAGAAACTCATTGAAGAAAGGCAACAATTAAAACATAAGGGAAGTAAGAAGACCAACACAGCATATAAAAACTGCGCAAGAAAAATTAGAAGAGAAATAAGAAAAGATAAATGAAGATACACAGTGGAAACGTGTAAGGATATAGAAAACCTACAGCAACAAGGCAGAGAGAGAGAGGTATTTAAGGCAATCAGAACACTGCTTATTCTTGTTCTCTACTTTGATGTTGTATTCAGTAGGTATTGCTGTTACATCAAAGCGTATTGGCTGGCAACCTTTGTTGATCCTGCATAGTCTTGTTTTGAAAACTGCAAACAGTAATTCATGGTCCGTATCGCAGTCTGCTCCTGGCAGCCATTTTGTTGCCAGCACATTTTATCTCCATTTTTGTTGCACTAGGATGTAATCTATTTGGTTTCTGCTGTTGCCATCAGGGGAGGTCCACGTGTATAGTCTACGTGGATGTTGTTTGAATAAGGTGTTGGCAATGGAGAGTTTGTTTTCCGTGCAGAATTCAACCAGTTTTTCAAGAATCTCACCATAGCAAGAAATCGGATGCAGCAGGCCCTAACATCGCTGGAAGAGTAGGCGAACTCATGGCTGGTCAAAATAAACGAGGAGAAAACCACATGTACAATATTCTCGCTTTCAATCAAACCCCAAAACACCAAATTAAGTCTAAATGGCAAATTCCTGCAGCCAAACGACAACCCAAACTATCTGGGAGTCACATTTGATCAGCGCATGACATGGAAAAGTCAGATCGAGAGAAACCGAATGAGAGCCAGAGAAAGAATGGCAATCATGAGGAAACTTGCTGGCACAAGCTGGGGAGCAGACGAAAGTATACTAAAGAAACTGTACACTGGAAGAGTGAGACCAGTTCTCGAGTATGGTATTGCGGCATGGACAACAGCAGCAAAGGCGAACTTCGATAAAGTTAGCAAACTTCAAAACCAAGCCATGAGAGTTATAACAGGAGGCATGAAGTCAACGCCAATTGTAGAACTTGAAAAGATTACAAAACTGCAATCCATGACCGATAGAAGAGACTGCAGAGCCCAGCTGCAGTCAGAGAAACTCAGAAGACTGACTGACCATCCAATGCACCAGAGACTAAACAATTTGGGAAATGGGAAACTAAAGCGGAGAAACTTTGCAGAAATAGCCAAAGCAAATATGCACGAAGATCCCATAAACGCACTAACAACACCAAAGCCCATCACTACTGTACCAAAACCTACCTGGAGGCAGGATATATTTCCAGAGGTGGTAGAAAATATACCAGGTATTGGAAACAAAAACTGCCAGACTGAAAAATAAAGGAGACATACTACCCTAAGCTTTATATTGAAAAACTACCCAAGCATAGACTGGACCCATGCATACACCGACGGTTCTGTAACAAACACTACACAGAACGGAGGGGCAGGAGCATTCCTGAACCTACCAAATGGCAGAAAAATAACACTGTCATTCGCTACTGGTAAATACACAAGCAATTTCAGAGCGGAGGCAGAGGCACTGAGGGCGGCAGTGGAAGAAATGGTGACACATAAAGAAAATGAAAGCCATACAGTCCTGCTTACAGATGCTCTGGCCGTAGTCACAGAGCTAAAAAGCCAGAAAAACACTGAGCTTAATGACTTAAGAGCAGTACTCTGTCAACTATGCCAGCAGTCCGCACCAAAAAGGGTAGTGGTACAGTGGGTCCCATCACATTGCAAAATCCAAGGCAATGAGGAGGCAGACAGACTGGCAAAAGAAGGTGCAAGACTACCACAAACAGATACTAGTATGACGTACGAAGAGTCAAAACGGCTTATTAAAGCCAGATACATGACCAAATGGGAAACTGAACATACCGGCTACACCAAAAACGATGCCTATTACCAGTTGAACAGAAGAGAGCAGGTCGTTGTCTTCAGACTTCGCACTGGCCACAATAGACTGAGGTACCACCTATTCAACAAATTGAAGATAGGTGGTACCGACGAATGCCCGTGTGGTACCGGGAAAATGACCGCTGAGCATCTGCTGCAGAACTGCCCGACATACAAGGATCAGAGAGAGCAGATGTGGCCATCACCAGTGGAACCACAAGACAAGCTCTATGGCAGTGTCGACAGCCTCAGGATGACCGCCGCTTTTTTCGAAAAAATAATGGTTACTGTCTGACTGCGTACGATGAAGAAGAAAAGAGACAACCAGTTTTTCTCCTCGCTCATTTCTGTGTCCCAAACCAAAAGGTCCTCGAACACTTCTCTCCTCTTCGGCTCTTTCTTCTCTGACTTTGGCATTGAAATCGCCAATGATGATCAAGATATCTCTTTTTTCAACTTTTTCCATTGTTTCTTGCAAGGTGTTATAAAAATCATCCATTTCGCAATCATTAGCTGCCGATGTTGGTGCATACATTTGAATTATTGTTAAATTTCTTGTCTTTTTCTTTAGTCTGATTACAATTATTCGGTCGCTGACTGGATTGTAACCGAGTAGTCTTCTTTGACAGAATAAAGCCGACCCCGCTTTTTCCACCCTTGTCCGTCCCAGATTATATGAATGTTTCTCCTGAGGAGCTGGTACGGTGACCTTGACCGGCCCATCTGTGTTCAGAGATTCCAAGAATCTCTATCCTGGTTCTCTCCATTTCTCTTCCAATCATGAACAACTTGCCCTGGTATAGGCTCCTGACGTTCCAGGTGCCTATTCTTGGTTTTGTTTTTAGTCCAATTTCAGAGTTGTCCACTGTAATGCAGTCGGGCTTCAGGCCATCATCTCTATTACTTGTACTGACTCTGAAATCGGCCTCTTCCCCAGTTGGCGTTGATGATCTGCCTGGCCTGAGGGCCTCACCATCAGATCTATGAGTTTCGTTTCTCTCGACTGTCATAAGTTTCTTGGAATTTTACATCCAGTAGTTTGCCATTGCTTTCTGAACGTTGGTCTGGCCGCTTACCAACTATAGTCTATGGTGCGCCCTTAGCCCGATACCAGGCGTTTCCAGCTCCCGCTTTTAGAGTCGTCGCACAGGTCGATCTTCCGCCTCTTCCACCAGCAGCTGTGTGTACTTGTTAGGGGTGGACTCCCCTTCTTGTCGTTTCACTCACGTAGTTTAATCAGCCAGCCAAAGCCGCTGCCCGGGGGTGGCGCTGCCGTACACAGGCAGACTCTTGGAGCCATACGTGAGCTAGACAGAAGTGGGGGAACCAAATAGGATCCTGGCCATCAAGGATGTGGCTGCCTCTCACTGTGAGGTACTATCCCTTACACACTTCTGTCCTAACCCCCAAAATACCTTAGCAGTTGGAAATTGAAAAGAGTAGGCTTAACGATCGCTGCTCGAGCAAAATTCAAAATTAGAAAAAGGGGACTATATGGCTATAACATCAGGTCTTGGTTATGTGATTAGTAGTGAGCGATACATCGATGGAGCCAAGCATAGCACAACTGCCTATAAGTTCACCTTCACCTTCATCAGGACGTTCAAGAAGTGAGGAAAGCTATGTTGAGGGCACACAAAAGAGTAAACTTACTCATTGTGGACATTCACAACAACCACAATCTTATCCCTTATTGAAATATTTAGTACGAATTGTTCCTTGCTCTTTGAGTGGCTCTGAACTTCTCAGCATCTGTGTTTATGTATATGTTGGTTGGTTGCCCATCGTAATCGACGAGAACCTCTTTGTCAATATTCACTGTTCGCATGAATTTGAATATGACTAAATAAGCTAATCGAAGCCCTGAATTGTCTGTCACACCCCCTTCCACCAGGGTTAACTTAACTTAACATCTTTATATTGGTTTAGAAGACTAATCAGAGTCTGTATACAACCAGTTACATTTGCATTACCCTTCTGTAAAAACTATCTGTATCCAATCTATTCTTAAATGCATTAACTGTCCCTGCCTCCACTACTTCCAGTGGCAATACATTCCAAGCATTCACCACTCTCTGACTAAAAAAATAATTCCTAATATCCAATCTGGACCTTTCTTTAGTTAATTTGTAGTTGTGCCCTCTTGTTCTTGTTTGTGGTTGTATTTTTAAAAACTTGTTATAGTCTAATTTATTCATTTCTCTGATCATCTTATAAACTAATAAACCTGTATTGTCACCTCAAATTCTTCTTTTTTCTAGACACTGTAGGTGGGTTTTTCTGAGTCTTTTCTCATAACTATAATTCTGGAATCCCACTATCAGTTTATTTGCTCTTCTTTGTAACCTTTCCAGCATGTTTATACCTCCTCTATGATAAGAACTGGAGTTCTTATACCTATACACAGTACTCCAATCTATGTCTAACTAATGCTTTATACAGTTTGACAGTCACTTCCTTACTCCTATGTTTAATATTTCTTTTTATCATACCTAACATTGCATTTGCCTTATTCACTGCTTTCTGGACTTGCTCACTCACTTTACCTGTATGCTCTATTATAACCCCAAGGTCCCTTTCCTTATCTATCATTCTAATATTGTTCTCGCCCATTCTATAGTTATGTTCCATATTGGATCTATTATGTGGATGACTGTACATTTATCTATATTAAATGTCATTTGCCATCTCACAGACCAATCTTACATATTATCTAAATCCGACCTCAATATATCCACTTCTGCTTTCGATAAGCCACGCCTACATAGTTTTGTGTCGTCCGCAAATTTTGCAATCATGGATCCTATATCATTGTCCAAATTGTTTATATATATCAAGAACAATATTGGTCCTAAAACTGAGCCCTGTGGCACTCTACTTTTTACTTCTTATTTATGCCCACTCTCTACCTTCTTTCTGTTAACCAACTTTCAATCCATTCGGCAGCTTCTCCACCTATTCCATGTGATTTTAACTTTATCTACTCTATCAAAAGCCTTTGCAAAATTTAGATCTGGTTGAAGAAGGAAGGGTTGTTGTGAACTGACTTGTGGAGCGACTGTCTCTATATAGCCTCATTTATTCTTGATGTCTCATGTCTCTGAACACCCTCTGCAATAGTGCTGCGCTAGTCTACGAGTGATTGCAATTCTTTCCCAGTTAAGATGGTTAATACTGCACTGAATCAGTCATTTCTTAAGCATGTCCTTGTACCGTTTCCACCACTTGCTCTCTTGCCATTTTACAGTTCACCATAGAGTAGCTCTCTATGTGGACGTTGATCCGACATTGTGTATTGTTCATCTATCACGAGTTTTCGTTTTTCATTCAGCCAGTCTCTCTAGTAGGGTATTCTGTGAGTCTGGATTGTGGATGGGTGGGGATGTGTCTGACGAGTCCGATTTGGAATCTGTATATTCGCAGGTAGTGAGGGCATGGAAAGTTCGCTTCGCGAGGCGCGAGACAGTGATATTTTGCTGGCTTTTTTGGGCTGTCTCAGTTGTTCTGCTGCAGTCTTTTTAGAAGCCTTGCATGACACTGCTCCTCTGCGGAGAGCTGTGCGCCAGGTTGTACGGTCTTTTGCAATATCTTCCCATGTTTCGAGGTTTATGCTGAAGGCCTTTAAAGACATTTTTAGTGTGTCTTTAAAGCGTTTTTTTTTTGTGGGAGCGTTTTCCCTGTTACATCTTGCCACAGAAGATTATTTTTGGCTTCAAATAGTTTGGTATGCGAACTACATGAACGATCCAGTGAATCTGTGATTGCATCATGATGGTATCAATGCTAGAGACACCAGCTCTCTCAAGAACAGCAGTGTCCGGGATTCTTTGTTGCAATTTGACATTCTTCTTCTGCGTTCATTCTCAATCTCCCACTACCATGTCCTGAACAGAGCTTTGCAAGTAGCAGAGTGTACTCCGGAGAGCGGAACATGTTGTTTCGCTAGTTAACAGCTTGACTTTAATATTTGCACCTTTTGGTTCGACACATCCATCTTTGGCAGCATTTGACATTCATCACCCGACTGAGACAAAGTGTGTCAAAATGATTCAGCTTCTTCACTTGACGCCTGTATACAGTCCATGTTTCACTTGCAAATAGCAAAACAGGGACCACCACTTCCCCACCATTTGATGCCCGACGTTTGAGTGTAATCTGCCAAATGTGGCACTGGCTTTGGCGATTCAGACATTCATCTCATCATCCATGACTGCATTCTGAGAAAGTGTATCTACCAAGGTATCTGAGTCTATTTACAACCTTCAGTTTTTCACCATTCATCTTGATGATTGGCTCAGTATACGTTTTGCCAGGAGGTGGTTGGTACATTATTTCAGTTTTCTCTGTGTTGATGGTAAGTTCAAAGTTGAAACACGCTATGGAGAAATTATCCACGCTTTTCTGCAGATCAGCCTCTCAGTCAGCGTTCAGGAGTTCACAGTTGTGAGCAAACAGAAGTTCTCTGATGGTGTGTGTCTTGACCTTAGTTTTTGTTACGAGCTGCCTTAGGTTGAACAGCTGACCATCTATACGATATCTTATGTCGATTCCTATGTCCCTGTCTCTGAAAGCATCAGTCAGCATTGCAGAGAACAACATGCTGAACAAGGTTGTGCAAGCACATGCCCCTGTTTAACACCATTTATTACTGGAAAGGACTGCAATATAGCACCATTTTCCTGAACTCTAGCCTGCATTCCATCATGCAGTTGCTGTACTACGTGGACAAATTTGATTGGCCAGCCGTAAGTTGATCTGATACGTGTACAACATGGCCAGCCAATCTCAGCTGTGCTGCACATATCATGGTCTGTATACTAGTCATGCCCGATCATGTTAACACATCCCTGTCTGGCACCATATCCTGCCATCTAATCCTCAGTAGTTTTCACAGGCAGTGCATGAGGGAGTAGTTTAATTTCCCAACATGATGACTATAGATGGTTCAGGTCTCACGTGCATATTAAAGAGTAGATAGAACATCTGCAGCGCAGACTTTCATTTTTGTTTGAGTTCTGATCCCTTGCCTTTACAGCACCCTACAATGAAGTCTGCCAAATACAGCACTTGCTCTAGCAATTCTTGTATTCACCTCAGTCTGGGTAATGAGGTGAAGGATCAAAATGCTCCCCAAAGTAGTGAGCAACACACAGATGAAGCCAAGCATAGCACAATCACCCGGAAGACCATGGTCCACTTTCATCAGCATGCTCAAGATGTGAGGAAAGCTACAACAAACTACCACTTAACGGCATTTTCAGGGCGCACAAAAGAGTAAATCTTCTCGTTGTGGGCATTCAACAACACAACACATGCACGCACGCACACACACACACACTCACACACAAATCTTCTTACCTTTTGTTTTCCAATAGTTTTTGTCATTGCCATATAATAATTGTGTATTGTGTACTCAACAGCTATCCACAAAGAAGTCACTCAAGGTTATGATCCTTTAACTGGCAGATGTAGAACAAATGGTCCACGTGGGACTTTGATCATTTGTCCCACAAGTGTGCTCTCCAATTGGAAGGTAGGTGACACACAAGACTGACTTCAAACATAAATTTATATTTATGTACATTCAGTGTATTTTATAACAGTTTATTTCAAACTGTATTTAGATATGATTTGTTACACAGTTGCTGAAACTGTTTGGCAGCTTTATTTTTGCAGATTGATTAGTTATAATCATTATAGTATAGCTAGACATGCACTGGATTGGAACCCATGCTGGAAGAAGAGGAGTGGGTATTGTGTGAGTTTTTGTCCCTGAACTTTAAGTTATTTTTTAAGTGTAACTTATTTCACCTCATTCCATAATATTTTAACAAGTGCAGTACAGTATACAAAAAAATGATTTATATGGAGTTGTGAAACCCTAGATAGTAACTCTGTTTCAGTTATTTCTGACTATAGGTTGATACGATCTTGGAGTAGCAACTCTCTACTGAGTTTTTGGTTTGCCTTTTCCTTTCGGCATTGTCTCTTCACTTCCCTGTGTTGCATGAGCTTATTTTTACACAGTCTGAGATGGCTCTTCAGGTTACATTCCCATTTGGATCGGTCTGCAGCTATGTCTTCCTAAGATGTTAGATAGAGTCTTCATGTTCCGCTTACATGGGTCTTTGAACCTCATCTGTGGTCAGCCAGCTGTTTTTTTTACCACAAGTTAGCTGTCCATAGAGAATATCTTTATGGGATGTGACAGTCTTCCATGTGACGGACATGATCAAGCCATCATAGTCTTCATTGGCGAAACCCCAGATATATATTGTTTAAACAGATGGTTTCAAACCACATTGGCTCTTGTTCATCTATGGCTCAACCAGTTTTAGCCTCTGCTCCAGCATTCTGTAGGGTAGACTTTGCCAGGAAAACTATCAAGGTGTTTGCTTCTATGGTTTTCACACTATTAGTTGTCACCTTATTTTAATATTGTATAAAGATGGCTATCTCTCAATACTTTGGGATAACCTTGTGGAGCCAGGTTGCCCAAAGAACCTTCAAAAATAATAGTTCGTCTGCAGTTATCATGTATGTACTTGACCATTTCTTATATTATACCATTATGTCCAGCTGCATTGCCATTCTTAATTTTCTTCAATGTTGGCTTCAGCTCCTCCATTATGTTGTTGCTTTCCCTGTCATTGATTTCCTCTTCTGTATTACAGACCTTTAAACTTTTAAACGTCACGTACAAAAATCGAGTTACAAATGAGGAAATATGAGATAGAATTACAACAGCAATAGGGCCTTTCGAAGATCTCTTGGCAACTGTCAAAAGAAGGAAACTCACTTGGTACAGTCGCATATCAAGATCAAATGGTCTTGCAAACACAATCCTCCACGGAAAGGTGCATGGCAGACGACGAAGAGGCCGGCCCAAAAAGAGATGGGAGGACAACATAAAAGAATGGACCAGTCTCCGACCAGAAGAGTCACAAGCAGCGACATCTGACAGAGAGGGATGGCGTGGAGTTGTGAGGATGTCTTCATGTGTGCCCCAACGACCTCACCGGTTACGGGATGACCTGACCTGATTACAGACCTTCACAATGTGGAGCTCTGAGAAATATTCTTTCCATCTATCCATTATCTCTCTCGAGGTGGTAAGCAAAGCACGTTATTTGTCTTTAGCAAATTTAAGTGGGTACCCTTTTCCCTTTCACAAGCTCTTTTGGGACTGTACAACAGCTGCAGTTTTATCTGGCTTTCTTTTGCAGTCTTTCTCTAAAGTCCTCCCAGGATTTTTGTTTTGCGCTGGTACTGTTCTCTTGGCTCCATTTCTTCTTCTTCTTCTGCGTACACAGTCAGACAGTAACCATTATTTTCTCGAAAAAAGCGGCGGTCATCCTGAGACTCTCGCCACTACCATAGAGCTTGTCTTGCAGTTCCACTGGCAATGGCCACATCTGCTCTCTCTGATCCTCGTATGTCGGGCAGTTCTGCAGCAGATGTTCAGTGGTCATTTTACCAGTACCGCACGGGCATTCGTCGGTACACCCTATCTTCAATTTGTTGAATAGGTGGTACCTCAGTCTGTTGTGGCCAGTGCGAAGTCTGAAGACAACGACCTGCTCTCTTCGGTTCAACTGGTAATAGGCATCGTTTTTGGTGTAACCAGTATGTTCGGTTTCCCATTTGGTCATGTATCTGGCTTTGATAAGCCGTTTTGACTCTTCGTACGTCATACTGGTATCTGGTTGTGGTAGCCTTGCACCTTCTTTTGCCAGTCTGTCTGCCTCCTCGTTGCCTTGGATGTTGCAGTGTGACGGAACCCACTGTACCACTACCCTTTTTGGTGCGGACTGCTGGCACAGTTTGCAGAGTGCTGCTCTTAAGTCATTAAGCTCAGTGTTTTTCTGGCTTTTTAGCGCTGTGACTACTTAATCCATTTAAAAGTGTTACATATTCTTTGTATTTCTCTGTTTTTTGCTGCTGTATTCTTGGTTTCCAATTATTATTTCCTGCCTTTTTCTTTTCCTTTATAATCATTTTTACTTCAGTCCACCAGATATCCTCTGTATATCCTTTTTGACCCTGACTTTATAACATACTTCACAGGAAAAGAGCTGCGCAAATGGAACGAATGCAAGACTGCCCAATTAAAAATGCTGTTCACATGTGCCATATGTGTGGTAGAGTTTGTCATGCTCAAATCGGACTGTACAGTCATATGCAGTCACATCTAAATAAACATGTCTGACGTTGTCGCCATCTTCACTTGCGATGGGCAACTAATTAATTAACTAACCAACATATTTCTGATGCAGCTGTTTTGAGAATGGTCTTGATTTTTAACAAGCTTTTAGGTCCTTTGGTGGTTCCTCTGCACGTCTCACTGCTGTTGATGTGAACCCCTAATATCTGGTCCTACTTTTGGCACTCCTAGCTTGTAGACCTGCTAGCTTGTAGACCTTTATTGTTGCTTGTCCTTTGCTAGAGTTTGGTTTTCTACTCGATTGTGGACATTATTTTGGTGAATGTACTCTTTTGGTTGTTCTCTTTATTGTCACTAGGTTATGGTTACTTCAAACTTCTGGTCCTCTCTAGACTCTGGCATCTCTCACTCACTTTAATGACTCATTCCTAGCAATGGCAGGCTGTGGTATCTTTGACTTACTTATATGAATCATTCCTCACAAAGATATAATCAATGATTGATTTCTCATTCTCTGTTGGTTTACATTGTGTGTATGTGCATGTGAGGGAACTTTGTATTTGACAAAGACGAGGTTTTGCTCCCTACAGAAAATTGGGAGGTATCTTTCAATGTTATTTAGAACATCTTCACCATTTGTCCCAAACACTCCACCTTATCTAGAATGAACCGGTTTCTACGCTAGCATAGAATTCTCCAAGATGGATAATTTTTTTAATGGCAATTATCCATCTCCTCAAGCAGTTCAAAGAATTATTCTTTGCCATCTGCTCTTCTATCTTCATCCTCAATGGCAACTGTTGCCATCGGACTGACCTATACCTTTACCTCTCACTAGGTACTGTGGGTAAGCAAAGATGATGTTGACTTTCTTGTCTTCTTCTTCTTTGAGGTTCAGAATATTGATGTGTTCAGAGATGCATTATCACTCTTTTATTCCTGGCCACAATACAGCCCATTTCCCGTTTCTTTGGTGCTCTTAGTTTTTTCTTTCTTTTTCTTTTCTTCTTTGGAGAAAGTGGACTTCTATTTTTTACAGAGGCAAGAATAGTTTTATTTATTCAGTACAGACATTTTGATTTTTGTATTTCTCCTGTTCTTAACTTAACGTCATTATACTGGTTTAGATGACTCAGCATGGCCTGTATACAACCAGCGTGTGTCTTGTCTTTTCTGTAACCGCAAGAGGTCATAAGTGCATCACTCAGCATGTGAGTGATGTGTCTTGGGAATTTTGCTAACCGCGCAGGGCCCAATCTCTTCTTGGGCGATGTGGATTTTTTTCCATTATTGTCCCATGTGTATATTCACAGCCACACCATAACCGACGCTGTCTGTAAATAGAGCGAATAGCATCAATTCGTGTGTACTAGACCCTATAAATACAACACAGGGTAACCGAAAAACTTTTACATATAGCCGATGACCATGCCAGGAAAATCAGAGGGAATAAACACCAAACAAAAAGAATCGAACTAATCCAAAAGGAAAACAGCAAAACGTTTCCGTGGACACAAGTGTAAGTTGTTGATTAGTATGAATTACAGTCAAATCTGTGGCCTGGCTGCATCCATAATGAACTAAAACATCAGAGCAAAGTTAGACCTGCAGCTGGTTTTGGCGCCATCTTTGCTGATCTTCTTTTTTTCTTCTTTTTGTTCTGTCAGCATTTCTTCACTAAAAGTTAAGCTGTGCATTTATTCAATTATCTGACCATTGATCATTATGGGACCTTTTATCTATAATTTTTTACTTTTTATTTTGTTCCCATGCATTCCTGTTTTTAACTCATTTGTTGTTGTTTAGTAAAAAAAAATTTGGTTGAGAAAAATTGGACAAAATGAATGTAGATTATATATTCACTACTCTATGTATTCTTCAAAACAGCCGTAATGTTGTTGTTGTTGTTGTTGTTGTTGTTGTTGAATGCCTACAATGAGTAGGATTACTATTTTGTATGCCCTAAAAAGGATGTTAAGTGGCAGGTTGTCATAGCTTTCCTCACATCCTGAGTGTGCTGATGAAGGTGGTCCGGGGTCCTCCAGGCGATTGTGCTATGCTTGGCTTCATCTGCGTGTCGCTCACTACAACGGGGATCACGTCGATCCCTCGCCTTGTTAGCCAGGCTGCCATAAAAACAGCCCATTACCAGGAAGGACTACAAGGAAGCAAAGGTGAGGGTCTTGGTCAGTATGTTTTGCCTGAACCTGACTAACATGTCTGATCAATGTATTTTGCCTGACCAGACGTTAACCTTCCTTCCCAGTCAAAATGTAGAATTGTGTATCCTACTATTCCGATGTAATACCAAAAACAATGTTTGTAGGAAAAGTTTAACCAGCATGTGAATACAACATATAAAATGAATATTTGTATAAAATTGTATGTCTAATTGTTTTTTATCTTTCTATTCCTCTGTGGTAAAAAAAATGTTGATAGGATCAGTTTAAGCAGCATGTTGATAAGACAGCCTGTATCAAGGTTCATGAACATTATGGTAAAAACCGCAATTTGGATGTGGAGTTTCTGAAGGAGCAGGATGTTGTTATAACTACTTATCACACTGTTATAGCGGATAACAAGGTTTGCAACATTTGAATATATTAACCTTTACTGTCATACACAAAAAATAATGTTTTATTTCTGGTAGCCAATTTATTTTTCAGCACGTCATGTCACGTCATGGTTGATGACGTTGAGAACCTCTAACATGTTTTTGTGAGTGTGTATAGAAACTGTCACACGACTTTTCCCCATTGCTGGGGTTTTTAGGCTGAGAACTACAGGCCGCTTTGCCACTGCTGTCGCCACGTTATGTGCTGGATATGTTTGTTTATTTCACCCCAAACAGAAAAACAACATATGCCATACCTGGGATTTGAACCCCTGTCCTCCTTGTCGGCAGGCAGGCATCGAAACCATTTGGCCACACTCTCTTGTTATAGAGACATATATTAATAAAGAACTTGTTGATGTTATTGTTTTTATTGTGTGTGTGTTAGTTTCTGAGATACAAGCAGATGAAGATGATAGTGTTGAAAAACCGCACAACATATAGACTCACGCACTTTCGTCGTCCCTTGGTTGAACAACAACAAATTCGCCAAAAATTCCCCAAACGGCTTATCGATGTTTATTGTAATGGCGATATACGTCACTTTTGAGTATAAATGTAATTATTATATCTACATATACAAACTAAATAAATCTACCTCAAAAAAATCTGTTGCAAAAACTTAACATCCCCATTCTCAATAATGCGTAAATCTTCAAATCAAAGCGAAAAACAATAAATCCTTTCCAAAAACCTAAAACAAGTTTTAAAAATCGCCATTGTTTGTATCTACCCATACAGGATGGAACTCGGAACTCTCTACAATCAAAAAAGCAGTATGTTCAGCCGTTTCTATGGCATTAACGCTGTAGTTTATATATGATAAATTGACGACCCTGGAGCTAGCGCTGTTGGAAATGGACGTAAATCTGTTTCGACACCTTTGCACATTGTTGGTGCGGTAAATGTTAAAATAATGGTTCAATGTTGAAGCACTTTCTAATAAATTTACATGTCACATATGTTCACTCTATAAAGGGGAAGTGTGTGGCCAAGGAACTTGGTTTACAATCTCAGCATACCGGTTCAAAACGCGTCCTGCTTGGTATGACAGACCAGGCATGTCAAGGTTTTTGTCGTGGTGTGAGAATTGACTTAAATCAAGTTTACAATACATTTGATAAAAAGCCATGACATAAATAAACTGAAACCTAAACAATAAACATATATAAAATAGTCTCATTTGTTGATAGATATGAAATGTCTAAACAAAATTCGGGTTGATTTCATATAGAACACTTTTTAGTTATTTTAAAACCATTTATATTGCTGTTCTTTGTGCCATAAATATTTGGCACTAAAATGCTCACCATAGCCAGGTAGGTAAGTAGGAAGACTGCTTAAGCAATTAGGTCCTATTGCGCCAACTATCCATGAACATGATGAGTGACTGAGCCCCAGGTGGCATGCAATGAGGATGTGGTGTCTTTCTGATTTGATCTAACCAGGGAGTGGGGTGGCAGAACTATGATGGTGAGGGTAATTTTCATGGCCTGTTTTTAGAGGTGGGGTGTGGGGATGTCATTGGTAAGGTGGGTGACATATCCAAATAGTGACTGTTGAGCGTTGTGAATATGGTTATGAGGCCTGTCCTTTGGGTGACTTTGTCGTTTAAAGCCCAGTCATATCAATGGATCATAAAAAGTGCATCTCTAGCTGTACATGTGGAAGACTTCAGTGCACTTCTGATAACTCTGCAGAATAGTCCAAGTTTGTAGCCGAATAGCAGCATATGGACGACGCAGGTTATGTAAATCCATACTTGTCATTCAGCATCATAGCTAGTTTTTGTGAATATGTAAAATGGAAACTTACTATTTATCTTTGGGAGGAATGTCTGGTCAGGCAAAGAATACTGACCAGATGTGTTAGTCAGGGTCAGGCAAAATACACTGGCCAAGACCCTCACCTCAGCTTCCTAATAGCCCTCCCTGGAAACGGGCTATTTTCATAACAGCCTGGCTTACAAGGTGAGGGATCGACGTGATCCCTGTAGCAGTGAGTGACACACAGATGAAGCCAAGCAAAGCACAACTGCCTGGAGGACACCGGTCCACCTTCATCAGCATGCTCAGGATGTGAGGAAAGCTACTGCAACCCATCACTTAACATCCTTTTCAGGACACACAAAAGAGTAACCTACTCATTGTGGACATTCACAAACAACAACAATACTATTTATCTTTTTCTGCAGAACCATAATAAACATAACGTGTCATATTCCTGTATGTCTGTCTGTGCTTTTAGAATGCTGACAGAGGACCTCTGTATAATACTAAGTGGTTGAGAATTGTTCTTGATGAAGGCCATGTTATCAGAAATCCAAGAACATGTACTGCTAAAATAATTTTTGAACTGAAGGCTCAGAGAAGATGGGTCTTGACTGGTAAGTGTCAATGTTTTGTGTGTTTGGCAACCTCAACATATATTTTAATAATGTAAAGACCAACAATGCAGTATTGAAGTGGAAAATCCAGGCCATGGAGATCAGGTGTTTTAGAAAGATTCTTGGAATATCACATCGAGACAAGGTGTTTTCAAAATATTCTTGGAATATCGCATTGAGATCACGTCACGAAGGTTAGTGTATGCAATACTGTCTGACAGAATATCGGACAATATCAAGACTTCCTTACAGTTGTCAAATCACGAAAACTATGTTATTATGACCATGTGATATGTTCTCATGGTCTACCAAATGTGATACTCTGGCTTGGCTTCGTTCATTCCCAATCTCCTGCTACCAAACCCCGAAAAAAGGCTTAAGTAGCAGAATGTAGTCTAGCGAATGGAATGCATTGTGTTGTAGTTTACAGTTTCACTGCGATATTAGCACCTTTCGGTCCAACACATCCAACTTCAGCAGTCATTTTTAGATTTCCGGGTTAGCCTTCCCTCTTCGATCCCTTCTCCTTAGCCAGTCTGCCCTGTTGCAGCCTGTTATCCAGGATCACCGTGTGGAGGTGTAGATGGGTCTTGGCAGCTGGCCCTGACACTAGCAGTCAGCTATTGGTTGCTGACCGCTGCAGCCCATGCGCTGCTCAGCATCTTGATCCCTGTGTGATACTCTGAGGTGTAGTTACTGGCAAGATAAGGAGAGGTTACTCTAAAATGGACTGATCAGATGATATTTGCAAGTGGATAAGCAGGACATAATTGAAACAGTGACGTACACAAGATATAGAGTATATTGGTGATGAACAGTTCATAATGTGCTGAGATGTGATACCACTAGGTGACCTAATTTACGGAACAGATGAGAGAGATAGGCGAGAAATTACATATTACATTAAAAACATTAGGAAATGTATTATTTATTCTGAATTCTCTATCTGCTGTTTAGGCACAATGACATGTCCTTTCCTAAATTCATGTCCTTGTTCAATGATATACACCTGACTCAGTAATCATGTTTCTTGAGTAGACTTTGCTGCATAATTTTAGGTACACCAATTCAGAACTCAATGGAAGATTTATGGTCCATTGTAAACTTCCTGAAGGTAGAGCCTCTGACGGATAAACGATGCTGGAACAGAACAATTGCATATTCAATGGCTAGTAACAATGATTTTGCCATGCAGTGAGTTACATTTATAAATGCCATATACTATTTTTTAAAATTAAATATATACGTGCAAAACTTGGACTCTGACAGCAGTTCTAGAGCAAAGAATTTGTGCAATGGAGACGAGATGTCTATGTTGAATCTTCGGCATTTTGTATCTAGACCACGTCACGAATAAGGCAGTTCGGACATCATTAAGATAGAGGTCGGCCAATATAAAGACCTATTGACTATGGTAAAAGCATGCAAGCTCACATGGTAGGGGCATGTTTCAGGGTCGTCTGGGTTGACAAGAGAGGTGAGGTAGAAAAATAGATGGGAAGACATCAGAGAGTGGAGGGGAAGGCCCATAGCTAGAATAAATATCCTGGCACAAAACTGAGTAGAGTGGCGGGATCTGATCCAACAATCTGTAGTATTGGTGCCCCAATGGCCTTTCAGTTTATGGAACTGATGATTATGATGATGATATGAAAAGATATGTCAGTATTATAATTATTCTTACTGAAGATTTATCTATCATTTAGAACAAACATGACAATCAAGAATTATTAATATGGACAAATACACACTGTTTAGTTGTGATGTTACCTAATATAAGTGATTACCTATTTAAACCTTCCAAATCTAATTAATACAACTCTGTGTACTTGACCATGACTATTTGTGCTCCCTATGAGCTATGCTATGGGAGGTCATGCACTTCTGACATTGTTTAATCAAGAAAAACAGAACAAGTAGTGAAGGAAGCAGTGATTATACAGTTCCTTTACAGGAATGAAATTGCTACAAATACTGTTATGAGAATTGAAATAACTAACACTACTATCCCAACTTTGGAAGAATTAACTATACAAGAAACAAAGGTTTCACTATACTTAATGACAAAGATAAAGTACAAAATGTCTTGAAAAATGAGAAAACACAACATTATCTGTGAAATATTAATAATCCTGGAGGCTGTCAGAAATATTCTAAACAACATTTGTGTAACTGACATGTTAAACAAATTGATGTATCAATGCTAACAAACTAGATATTCTAAAATATGAAGATTTGGAAAAATCAAAACTATGAATCTAATCCAAAAAAATATGATGAAAGTAATAATTCTTAAACAGGCAACAAAATAAAAGCAGTTACCACAAGCAGTGTGGATTTGTCTTATTAAAATAGGCAAATCATGCATCCTTACTTCCTTTCTGTTTCCAAGCACCACATCACACAGCATGCATATAGTATTCAGCTACATGGAGTGCCTTGTCATTTGCCTACAGCATGTCGCACCTATTGCATGTTTCCTGGAGGTTGGGGCATATCATCAGGTGGTTTGGGTCCTGTATGGCAGCATAATCACATGTGTCATCATCTTTGTATCCCCATCATTTCATATTCTTCTTGCACCGTCATACGCCAGTTCGGAGTCTGTTCAGTGAATTTCATATTGTGCATGATAGATGACGTCTGGGGGCAAGTTCCTCCCGACTATTCATCTCTGGGGGCCTGCATCAATTTGTGCCATCTCTGAATACGTTGGCTTTTAGGGCTTGTTGTATCGGATTTGTTTATTTTAGGAAGCTATGTCTGGATTTGAGTCTTGTGCTCTGTACCTGATGTCCAAACATTGAATTTCTTAGGTCGTGCTCCTGTTTATCTCGTTCGATCTCTGCTGCAAACGATTCTTTAGATCTTGAGCTGCCTCATTTATTGCTGTGTCAACTAGTTTTGCATAATACATAATAAGAACTAATACAGAAAACTCACATGAAATGCTTCTTTGACAATACAGAGGCTTTTGACAGGTTAATATGATATCAATATTTAGTGAATTAAACATAGTTGGGAAAGATCTTCTTCTTCTTCTGCATTCATTCTCAATCTCCCACTACCAAACCCTGAAAGGGCTTAAGTAGCAGAATGTAGTCCAGAAAACGGAATGCGTTGTGTCGTAGTTTACAGCTTGACTGCGATATTTGCACCTTTTGGTCCAACACATCCGACTTCAGCAAGCATTTTTTTAGTACTGGGTTAACATTCCCTCTTCAATCCCTTCTCCTTAGCCAGTCTGCCCTGCTGCAGCCTGTTATCCAGGAATACCACGTGGAGGTGTAGAAGGGTCTTAGCAGCTCTGGTTCGCTGGCCCTGACGCTAGCAGTCAGCTATGGGTCGCTGACCACTGCAGCTCATGCGCTGCTCAGCATCTTGATCCCAGGGAAAGATCTGAAAGCTATAAGAAATTTATTTCGGCAACAAATGGCAGCAAATTTGTGAGTTATCAGGGCTCAAATGGGGTGCAACGAATGGTAACACTGTAATCTGTCAGGCATGTCATAAGAGACAACTTAAGAGGGTTTGGCATGGAACCTGCTACTTTATCATGTAGAAACTATAAGGCACAAGATAAAGTGGAGTCCATCAATTAATCAATACTATTTCAACAAATATATGCCAAGTCCCTTTGCCCATGGACAATTGATCCAGTTCTGACCTCATCTTTCCTGATTTCTTTATGTCAGATTCAAACTCTCTGCACCATTTGTGCTGTGGTCTTCCCCGATGCCTCTTACCCTTGGGGTTCCAAAGTATAGCCTGCCTGGTAATGCTACTCATCCATTGCCTTAACGTACGGCCTACCCAATGCCAGCACGTAGCTTGTATGTCTTGGTCCACTGATACTTGGCCAGTTCTATACAATAGTTTCACATTTTAGATCATATCATACCATTTCAGTCCTTCTCCATCCTGTGTAGCACCCATTTATGAAGGTTTAAGTTTCTTCGCATTCCCCTGCGTCATTCATCAAGACTCAGAACCACATAAAAGAAAGGATTTCATATTTTGTCTTTCAGGATCTAATATCCTTAGATTTCTATAAGTTTTCCAGTGCAATGATAGCATCTATATTTCTCTGTACCTCTTGCTATGTCAATATTACTACCAAGATATATATATATATATATAAAAGCCCACCTCTTGTTCTTCTTCTTTTGTTCGCTTTAAAATATTGTCTATATCTGCAATGTTGTCTCTTATATAAACTTCTCTGTCTATTGTAGTTCACATACAGGTCCATAAAATTTCTCTTCCAGTGTTGTTTCTATTGGCCAGTGAGATTTTCTCTGTATATTATATTTGGGGCAGTTCTGTAGTACCATCTCTTGAAAGGATGTAGGTTCCAGAACAATCAATCTATCTGAAGACATTTATGTTCATAACCTTAGTCTTCTTTCCATTTATATCCAATTTTAGTTGTCTTCATTTCTCGTCTAGTAAAGACATTTTATGTTGAAGCAAACAGTAGTCACTGGACATTAGAGACAAGTCATCTGCAAAAAAACCAACTAATTCAAGTAAACAGATGTCAGCATGCTCCGACAGGCTGTGTGGGGGGTGAGTTACGGGAAGAAAGCGTGCTCATCCTGGAGACGTCCTTGAGGTCGCCCTCACAACACCTGGCTAAAACAGATCGCCACCGCCCCAGTAGAACTGCAGGCCGCTTGGTACGCGACCACCAGACATGGTCATGGACATGGTCATTCGACGCGATGGGCATTTGTCGCCTAAGCGCACTATTGAATGTCAGCAGCTAATAATTTTTCCATCGTCGTCAATGAGGACCACCAACATCATCACATGTCATAAGGCAACCTTGAGTATGTGCATACGCTCATGACTGATCAAGCCAATTCAAGCCTGGAAAGGTCTATGACACGGCTGGCAAATGTAGTCCGCAGTTGTCTCTGATATTTTCTCTGCTCTTGCCTTCCTGATTGCACGTCTATCCTGGGCTGCCTATATATGGAGACCTTCGCTGAGTTCAACACCGTCTGTGACCATACCCTTCCATGCTGAGCTATTTTGAGCCAGGATCTCTTAGGTGTTAATGTCTATTTGACAGCACTTAAGGACTCCTATAGTATGTATCAGCAACTTGCGTGGGCAATAAAATAAGGAAGTGTGTAAATATACAAACCTCTGAGATACAAGATAGATAGGGAACACTGTATATGTCAAATAGTTAAATGCTCAATAGGCAAAATGATGTGAAATGAATTATTTGACTGTACCACCAGGCAACAAATGATGAAGGTAATGAAGAACTAGCCATATTTACTTGTAATACAAGAATGAATTTAACTTAACAGGAAGAAAGACTAATGTCTGATCAGGCAAAATTACATGTTAGTCAGGTTCAGACAAAACATACTGGACAAGATTCTCACCTCGGCTTCCTCGTATTCCTTTCTGGAAACAGGCTGTTTTCATGGCAGCCTGACTAACAACGTAAGGGATCGTTGTGATCCCCATAGTAGTGAGTGATATGCAGATGAATCAAAGCATAGCACAACCGTTTGGATGACCCCGGTCCATCTTCAACAGCACGCTCGGGATGTGAGGAAAGCTACTGCAACCCGCCACTTTACGTCCTTTTCAGAGCACACAAAAGAGTAACCTACTCATGTGGACATTTGCAAACAACAACAATAATAACATCAACAACAACAAGAAGAACAGTTGATTTAAGAAATGTGTAACCTAGGTGTAACCTGCTTTCAATAAGTAAAATATGTTTACCATTTTTGATCATTTAAGAAATTTATCATCAAAAAGCACATTTTTTATTTATATTTAAATGATTATTTTAAGAGCCATCGAGGTTAAAAATGAAATTAAGATTTCCAAGATTTGGAGTGGGGAAATGTACACTTACATCATTTGTAATCTTTCTACACTGGTCCCATAATTCAACACTAGACTCAAGCTCTATGAAGTTAAAGACGAACTTCAAATAGCATTTGAGTTTATCTTGTCTGACGGCATAAACATAAAAAACACAATCGCAAGAAGAAGAATTTGTAATCATAAACCTCTGGACGAGAACAACCTGTACAAAACTGCTTACAGTCACACACTGAAGGAAATACAAGATAACCATACATATTTCTAATATTTATTTAGACGTGTTTTTCACCTGATGAGAAGTCTGTCTCTACGTCGCACCAAAACTCAGCATGTGAATGGAAAACCCGTTTTGGACTTGCCAGCTAGGAAGGTTGTTTTGAAGAAGCTTGCACTGAACCAGGAGCAGAGAACAACATATGACCTCCTTGAAAAAGAGGGCAAAATCATGATAAACCAGTAAGTGCTATTATAATTACTTAATAGGTGTAACTTTTTCATGTATCCTTATAAAAGCTAGTCCCATGTTAACAATGCTGTCGAAGATGAAGATAACTCTACATGTACTAAGCCGCAGCCTTTGTGAGGTAGGGTGGCCAGTTCTCTTCCTTGCTGTTAATACCTTCTGCAACTCATATGTCAGGGTTGACTGGAGGAGCGGTTGTACCAAGAACGAACCATGCCCAGAATTGTTTCTGCCTGTCTGTGAACTCGAACCCTGACGTGCTGTAATCCTAGTCTTAGCAAGCCAGCTCACTATCAACTAGACTACACGCTCTACAATAATGTTGTTGTTTGCGAATGCCCACAATGAGTAGGTTACTCTTTTTTTTTGCCCTGATAAGGACGTTAGGGCGGGTTGCAGTAGCTTTCCTCTCCTGAGCGTACTGATGAAGGTGGACTGGTGTCCTACAGGTGGTTGTGCTATGCTTGGCTTCATCTGTGTGTCACTCACCACTACAGGCTGCCATGAAAACAGCTGTTTCCAGCGAGAGCTACTAGGAAGCCGAGGTGAGAGTCTTGGCCAGTATGTTTTGTCTGACCCTGACTAACATGTCTGATCGGTATATTTTGCCTGACCAGATGTTAGTTTTTCTCCCTCCACAATAATGTATCCTTAACTAAAATAAATATGTTTTACTGTATTTTTCTTTGCTAGGTGATGTTGCTGAATGAATTCTTGGTTTAATTTAACTTTCTTATTAAGTCACTAAACTGATTGTGCTGTTGGTGTCCACATTTTTCTTCTTAGATTCTTGGTCCATGACTGACAACTAGATCAGTGGCCATCACACCTGGTAACATCTTTAAGGGCAGCAACAAACTTTTTAAACATCACCCTGTCTGAGGTCATCCTTCATACAGTGCCCCATCCCAGCTCTGTTTCATGATTTCCATTTTGACTTCTATGGTTCTTCACCAAGTTGTTCTAGGCTGGCCTCTTTTTCACCTTACCCCTGAGATCCATAGCATGGCGGTCCTTGTGATAGTATCATGGTCTCTTCTTAGAAGATGGAAGACCTAATTTCAGCGCAAGTCTTCTATGATGGTGTGCACATCTTCTTGGTTGCTCTGTAAAAATATTTCTTGGTTGCTCCATGTAAACAGCTCTAAATCAGCTATTGAGAATCACTGTTGCAGCCCTATGTGCCAAGAAGAACTAGAAGAAATAAGGGAAGTTGTACATGACTTCTATTTCTTTATTTGTTTGTTTTTTTGGATGAGTATTGACTACTGACAAAACAAGAAGTCAACATAAATTCAAGTTCGGAAGTGTGGAAGTAAAACAGGTCATAAACTTTGATTATCTGGACTCCAGAGTTGACAACAATGGTGATTGCTCAAAGCAAATCAGAAGAATATCGGGCAATGCAGAGGCTACACAACCTGAGGAAACTATGGCAGAGTTCCAGCAATCTAATAAAAGGGAACATTTTGAGAACCTTTGTTTTTTTTTCCGTGGTAACATACGGCTGTGAAACATGGACATTTACCCAAACATTAGGGAAGAGAATCGTGTCCTTCAAGTTAAAATGTTATAGAAAGGTCCTCAACATACAATGGAACACAACAAAAAAAAAGAGAGAATGCAGACGTTCGACAAAAGTTGGACATAGAGGAGAACTGGTTCATAAATTCCACCATGAACAGAAAATTGAAATACTTTGACCACATCAAAAGAACACAACAGTCTTTAGAGAACTATAATCAGGGGTATGGTGCCAGGCAAGAGAGGCAGACTAAGAAGGTAATGACACCAAGATGTCAAGGAATGCACGGGCATGATTCTGGGGCTGGCTGGAGATTTGGCAAGAGATTGAGTTTCCTTCAGACGTGCTGTGATAGGAGCAATGTTTTGCAAAGGATATGGTACATGATAATTGGGCGAGTATCAAGTTATTCTGTTCATTGATAATGCTATTTTTGTATTTTTGTTATTATTATAATCTACATCACAATATTGGGCAGCTAAGAGCAGTCAGGGTCAGGTGAAACACACTAATCAAGACCCCCACCTCCTCTTGCGTGTGATCTTGCTTTCTGGAAACAGGCGGTGTTAAAGCAGTCTGACCAACAAGCTGGGGATCGTCACTGTAATCCTTATTGTGGTGAGCTTACTGAGGAGTCGAGCATTGCACCACCGACTGAAGGACCTTGGTCAATCTTCTCAAGTATGCTTCATTATGTAAGAACCACTGTAACCCACCACCAAAGATAAGTTATAAAGAGTTAAATTAACTCAAATACATGTAGGTTTTACAGCAACATCACAATATTATCTACCAGAATTAACAGAAGTAAAACAGTACAATTTAAATTTAGACAATAAATATATACTCTTGGCTCTGTTACTTAAATAATTTGTGAAAGAATTTATACCATATTATCTGGTGAAAGAATCTATACCATATTTTTCTGTCTATTTCTTTTAGATATATTAAAGACAACACAGTTCAAGATCACTTGTTTGAGATATATGTTGCACAACTGAGGCTGCGACAATTTTGCTGTCATCCTAAATTAGTTTTGAAGGCTGTGGTAGACGAGCTATCACAGGATAACTCAGGTTTGCCTACATTAAAATACTGTGTAATTATGTAGAAAATGTAGTGGAATTGTAACGTGCAGTGGCATATCATGTCTAATGAAAATATAACAGATTGAAAGTTATATCATATGTCATAAACATAAACAGATACTATTATATTTATAGTGAACATATAACTGGTAAGAGTGCAACATATGAGGATGAAAATATAAACTTACTGGTGCAACATATGTAATTGTAGTATTTGTCATGAAAATAGAACACTTTACATATTAACTGCCAGATAATTTAAAAAAAATATATGGCCAAATTCATTTATGTTTACATTTTTCAATTAGATGTGTGTCTATAATTTCAGCTGTAGTTATCTCAGTTGTCACAAATTTAAAAAAATAATATATAATTTTAAATATAAATGAATGTGTTATTTAAATAGCTAAATATATTGGCATGTTTATATGATTTTGTAGAAATTATTATTATCGCAAAGTGACTATGGAAAAAAACTATTTTAAAAATAATATACAAATATCTACTTACAGCCAAATTCTGATGTTCTAAGACATTTGATAATTCTCATGTAGTGCTCTATTATGAGTAGAAATCTCCAAGAATATGGACATGTGCTAATGTTTATACGTGTTCTCATTAACTTCCACTTTTCTCTGGTAACAAATTTACATTCAGAAGAAATGCACAAATTTATTTGCAATAAAATTTTAAAACATGCATACATTGTTATGACTTGAAAATGTAATTTCCTGTGGTATTTAAAAAAATTGGAACAGATTTTGACATGATTAGCATTTTTTTAGATTCATTTTCTCACTATACCAAACTTGGCTTCTGGCCATAAGTTATAAATGTATAAGTCGCTCCCAGATGAGTTAAAATGATGTATAATGCAAACTGTTAATCATGTGTCCTCTTATTATTATTCCTGACACATCTTTATCCTCATCTGTTTGCCCTTATTTCACTCCTTTCAGAGTTCTCATAAAACATGTAATAATGTTGTTTAATGCACACAATGAGTGAGTTTCTTCTTTTGTGCTCCCTGAAAAGGACGTTAAGTTGCGGGTTGTAGCAGCTTTCCTCACATCTAGAGCACGCTGAGGAAGGTAGACTTTGGTCCTCCAGGCGGTTGTGCTATGCTTGGCTTCATCTGTGTGGGTCGCTCACTACTATGGAGATCACATCGATCCACATCTTGTCAGAAAGGCTGCCTTGAAAACAGCCTGTTTCCAGGGAATGCAGCATGGAAGAGAGATTGGGGTCTTATTCAGTGTATTGACCCTGATGTGACGTCCTGGTCAGTATGTTTTGCCTCACTGGACTAGCGTCTCAGTTCCCCATGTTGTTGTTGCTTGCGAATACCCACAATGAGTAGGTTACTCTTTTGAACCCCCTGAAAAGGACGTAAAGTGGTGGGTTGCAGTAGCTTTCACACATTCTGAGTGTGTTGATGAAGATGACCAGGGTATTCCAGACGGTTGTGCTATGCTTGGCTTTATCTACATGTGGCTCACTACTACAGGGATCACATCGAACCTCACCTTGTTATCCTCGACAACAGCCTGTTTCGAGGACAGCCAACGAGGAGGTCAGGTGAGGGCTTTGGCCAGTATATTTTTCCTGGCCCTGGCTAACATTGTCTGATCAGTGTGTTTTGCCTGACCAGATGTTAGCCTCATCGTCCAAGTTCCCTATGTAATAATGTAATGTATAGTCAATGATTTTATCTTAATACTTTGTTCTCTCTTTTTTTTTTTCTTTTATCCATTTATCTTTTCTATTTGAGATATATTTGTCATGATAGCTCAACACAAAATCTACCAAAAAAAGCCTGTAAATTCCCCTCATTGCAGAAAGCTTAAATTTGCAATTCACTTCGTTGTGTTTTATTGATTATTGAGAATAGTTTAACTTTACTGCTTCTTTACCACTTCTTTTCACTTGTGGTTCCTTTGAAATATAGGGATGCAAGAGTTACATGCCATTGATTCTTACCATAAGCCGTCTTATTTAGCTCTGCCAATGAGATCACAGATTGTCTGGTCTCCTCTTCCATTGTTCCTTGCTATGTGACTCTCAATCATTGGTTACAATGCAATGCATATCTGTTTATATTGTTTTCTAATGTTATATCCTTGTGCTTTTCTATAAGTTTGTGTTGGCTATTACTTCTAGCCATTTGATACGGAATATATGATGAAAGTATCCATTAAAACATTGACGAAGGCCTTCAGTTTGGTTGTAATACTCATAGTTACAAGTTATGTGTTTTAGTCATAGATCAGAACAGATTGTACAGGTGTGTTTATTGGTCTTATCAGTAATGTTTTCATATTGATCTTTATATCATTTTGTCACTTGAAGTGTGTGTTAATATTTTAAATTGATTTTGTGTAATCATATCACATTATAAATTCTCATCTGATTAATTTTTCCCTTTTATCTCAGTCACCTCAAATGCACTTTCTCACATGTTTTTTTTCCCCTTACATATCAGACACCTCAGTTGCTAACAACAGTCTTCTATCCAATACATCATGTGAACAAATTGACTTAGCACTGGATGAGCACGCTGAAACTTGTTCAGTTTGCTTCCGTTCTCCAAAGAATACCGTCATTGATTCTCAAGGACATGCTTACTGTTGGACTTGCATTCAAACCAACGCAGGTATTACGAAACAGAATGATACGTATGCACTGTCATGTTTTTACAGCTTTTGCAAGTTCATGGTATATTTATATAGCTTCTGTAATTTCATGTTCTGTAAATACAGTTTCTGTCAGATCTCATACTCAAAGTGATCACTGAAAAACAAACAAGATAAAAATACAGATTTACATGAGAGAACAAGAACGGTTCTATTCTAAAGAACTGACTTAACTTAACTTAATGTCTTTATACTGGTTTAGAAGACCCTGTAGAGTATGTATACAACCAGTTACATTTACAACTTCAGTGCACTCTGAGCATATCCATAGGTATTCAGAATCTCTCTGTAAATGACCACTCTGTCAGCATTCATCATAATTATGAGTTTGAAGATGGGTAAAAAAGCCAATCTGAGCCTTGAATTGTCTGTTGCACTTAGTACAGGTAATAACACACGTCCTTCCACTGGGGTCGAAGAAGGGTTGATGTGAGCTGACTTGTGGAGGGATCATCTTTGGATAGCTTCATTTATTTTTTATACCTCATGTCTCCGAGTACCCTCAGCAATAGTACTGTGCCAGTCTGTGCGATTGATGGCGATTCTTTCCCAGTCATTGTGGTTAATACCGCACTGGATCAGTGATCTATTAAGTGTGCTCTTGTACCTTTTCCATTGCCAACCGCTTGCTCTCTTGCCATTGTGGAGTTCACTATAGAGCAGCTCTTTTGGTAGACGTTGATCCAACATGCATACCACACAAGGCCAGCTCATCTCACCTGTGCTGCACATATCATGGTGTGTATACTTTCCATACCAGGATGGTAGCTCTACACTAGCCCCTGGAAGTTTGAAGCCTCTACACCTGCTATCTACCCATACCTGAGCCAGCTTTTCTGTAAGGATTTAAAGTCTGACATGATGACAGCCCTTGTTAAAGAGATTTCAGAAAGCCATCCAAGAGCTTAGATCATTGCTTCCATCTCTGTTCTCATACTGAAGGTTCTTGTCCTGTATGCTCTGCTCCGTTCAAGAACAACCTGACCACTCACTCAAGTAGAGAAGCCTCAACCTGATTTCCCACTGCATAGCATCGATCCCTCTATATATATATAACATCATTACTCTCTTAAGTGCTATCACTTATCAGTTGGTTAACCTTGAGCTCTGCTTTCGCTGTCTAGGGTTATGATGACTCTGTCATTCTTCCCACTGAATCAGTTGTAGTTGAGGACAAGAGAGCGAGACTGTCGTATGCAACTCAATCAATCAATCAATCAAAGCCCGTCGCTCCTCTCGGTGCATAGGCCATCGACAACATCTTGCCAGCATACACAGTCCTGGAATGCTTTTTTCTCCCTCTCTCCAGGTGTCATTATTTAATTTTAGCTCACATTCTCTAATCCATGTATTTTTGGGTCTACCACTCTCTCTTTTCTCCTGAGGATTCCATGTAAGAGCCTGTCTGTCTATGTTAGACTGTGCCCCCCCCCCCCTCCCCCTCAGCATATGTCCTATCCAGCCCCATTTTCTTCACTGAATTTGTTGTTTGAATGGCTGTTATTGGCTCCTTTCCTACAAGTCTTTATTCCTCACCATGTCCTGCCACTTTATGCCTATTATCCTTTGTAGACAACTGTTAACGAAGGACTGAAGTCTTTGTTGGATGACCTTGGTCGTTCTCCATGTCTCCACTCCATACAGCAACACTGACTTGACACTTGCGTTGAATATTCTAATTTTGGTGTGAATCTTGATATCTCTGGATCTCCATATATTGTTTAGTGTCAGGAATGCCCCTCGTGTCTCTCCAATTCTGATCCTTACACCTGCATCTGTACCTCCTGGCGTGTCTATTGTGCTGCCTAAATAGGTCAAGGTATCCACTTCCTCCAACTGCTCTCCCATCTGTACCTCCTGGCGTGTCTATTGTGCTGCCTAAATAGGTCAAGGTATCCACTTCCTCCAACTGCTCTCCCATCTGTACCTCCTGGCGTGTCTATTGTGCTGCCTAAATAGGTCAAGGTATCCACTTCCTCCAACTGCTCTCCCATCTGTACCTCCTGGCGTGTCTATTGTGCTGCCTAAATAGGTCAAGGTATCCACTTCCTCCAACTGCTCTCCCATCTGTACCTCCTGATGTGTCTATTGTGCTGCCTAAATAGGTCAAGGTATCCACTTCCTCCAACTGCTCTCCCATCTGTACCTTCTGATGTGTCTATTGTGCTGCCTAAATAGGTCAAGGTATCCACTTCCTCCAACTGCTCTCCCTCCAGCATGATTGGTTTTTTGCTGTTAGTGTTGAGTTTAAGGAGCTTGGTTTTCTTCATGTTGATATTCAGCCCCAGTTTGGCCGATTGTTCTTTCACCCTATCAAGTGTCTCTTGCATTTGATTATGACTGTGTGACAAAAATACCAGATCATCTGCGTAGTCCAGGTCCTCCAATTGTGACAAAAGTGTCCACTGAATATCCGTTTTTTTGGCCTTCGATTGATGTTTTCATTATCCAATCTATGGCCAACAAGAACAGGAAAGGTGAGAGCAGGCATCTTGTCTCATCTTGTTTGCACCCAGAAGCTGTCAGTCAGTACTCCTTTATGTACCACTCTACTAACTGTATCTTTGTACATATTCTGGATGATAGTTGTGTAAATCTCTGATATCCCATAGTGTCTCAACAGTTGCCATAGAGTACTTCAATCCACACTGCCAAACGCCTTTTCAAAGTCTATAAAATTTGCATATAGGGATGATTTCCATTAAATGCTTTGTTCTACTATGATGCGTATCTGGGCATAATCTTCCCTGGCGAAATCCTGTTTGTTCCTCTCTGAGCTTTTTGTCTACTTCAGTTTTTAATCTGTCCAAGATGATTCTGTTGAATATCTTGCCTGGCACCAACAGCAATGTAATCCCTCTATAATTGCTGCAATCTGCCAGGCCCCCTTTCTTAGGCAGTTGAATCAATGTCCTTCTTTCTATTCTGTTGGCACTCTCTGCTCTCCTCATATCTTCTTGAATAATCCTAGCAATGTATCAGTGGCCTTATCTAAATCTGCCGTTTTGGCTTCTGCTGCTATTCCATCTGGTCCTGCCGCTTTCCCTTTCCTGAGTTTGGATATGGCCTTTTGGATTTCTATCTTACTTGGTGGGTTGCCGTCCAATTCAGGGTCTCCTCTGCTGATAGGATGTTTAGTGTTTTTTGTGGTGGAGGTCTGTTTAGACTTTCTTTGAAATACTCAACCCATCGTCTCTGTTGTTCCTCCGATGATGTCAATGTTCTGCCTTCTCTATCTTTGATTGGTTTGCCTGTCTGTATATATCTATTTGTCATTTTCTTTGTTAATGAGTAGAGATCTCTCATATTTTCTTTCTCGGCTGTCTCTTCTGCCTCCTGTGCCAGCTTGTCAATATATTCCCTTTTTTTTCTTCTTATAAATGTCTTGACGTCTTTGTATGTAACAGTATAATTACTCTGTGCTTCTGCTTTGGTTACTCGGGTCTGGCAATTGTTCTTCTTTTTCCTTTCTTCTATTTTATGTAATGTCTCTGTTGTGATTCATTCTTTGTGTTGGTTTCTCTTGGATCCCACAGTTTCTTCACATGTCATGTTAGCTTGGTCCCACATACTATTTATGTCCATCTCTTCATCCTCAAATAGCTCTTGTAGCACTTGATATTTGTTATTGTTTCAAGCTAAATTCTGTCTTCTTCTCCTGGTGTTGCAATAAGTGTATGTTATATCTTGTTCTTAATGCGCCCTGTACTGGGTACTTTTTTAGTTTGAGCTGCAAAATCCCCGGCAACATGTGGTGGTGTGATGCTACATCTGCACCTCGCTTTACTCTTACATCTTGTAGTGTACTTCTGAATGCTTGACTGACACAGAAGTGATCAATCTGATTTTCCGTTACAAGGTCTGGAGATTGTCATGTGACCTTATGTACCTTCTTGTGTGGAAACATGCTTCCTCCAATTATCATCTTGTGTAGCGCACATAGCTCTGCAAACATTTCTCCATTTTCGTTTATCTGTCCCATTCCTTGTTTTCCCATAACCTGTTCGTAACCTAAGTTGTCTGCTCCCACTTAAGCAGTAAAGTCTCCCATTAAAATTAAGAGATCTTTCTTTTTCTGCATGTTAAGTAGTTCTTCCAGCTTGTTGTAGAACTCTTGCGTTTTGTAATCGTCAGCTTCGTTAGTTGGGGCACAGCACTGAATGATGTTTATATTGGTGTGTTTGTTCCTTGTTCTAAAGCTTGCTCTCATGATTCGGTTGGTAATAGCCTCCAACTTTATGAGCGTCAACTGTGCTTCTCTGGAGAGCATCAGTGCTACTCCCTCTGTATTTTGGTCCTCAGCTCACCCATTTCCAGAATACATTATCATTTCTCCAGTCATCAGTCTCATCTTTCCGAATTGTGTCCATCTTGTTTTGTACAGTTCTAGCACTGCCAATTTGTAATTCCTCATCTATTTAGCTATTTGGGTTGTTTGACCTTCTTGGTACATTGTTCTAACATTCTAGGTCGCTATATTTGCAACTCTCCTTCACTATAAAATAAAATTCACGCACGAGTCGCTTTGTTTTAATTTCATGTTCGTTACGCCACTGTCTGCTATGAAGTGCACAATGTAAGTGCGTTTGATATTTGGTACATGGAATATTTGCACCCTTATTGTGTTAAAAAAATTGTCCACCCAGTAGAATAGGGTGTCCTATTTCCTTGGCTTGGCTTGGCTTCGTTTGTTCTCAATCTGCCCCTACCAAACCCTGACATGGGCCTAAGTAGCAGGTTGTAGTCCAGAGAACGGAATGCGTTATGTCATAGTTTACAGCTTGACTGCGATATTTGCACCTTTCGGTCCAACACATCTGACTTCAGCAAGCATTTTTTTTAGTACCGGGTTAGCATTCCCTATTCAATCCCTTCTCCTTAACCAGTCTGCTCTGTTGCAGCCTGTTATCCAGGATCACTGCATGGAGGTGTAGAAGGTTCTTGGCAGCTCTAGTTCGCTGGTCCTGATGCTAGCAGTCAGCTATGGATAGCTGACCGTTGCAGCTCATGTGCTGCTCAGCATCTTGATCCCGTCCTATTTCCTTATACTAAGTTCAGCAGACAATTCAGGACTTGGATTGGCTTATTTAGCCATCTTCGAACTCATGTGAACAGTGAATACTGACAAAGTGGTTCTCATCAATTACGATGTACAAACAACAACACAGATAGCTGGTATGCCAAAACATTTGTTCTTTCAGTTCTTACTTCTATTGTGTATATACTATCTTTATATTCCATAGGACATGGTCACCATCAAGTGAACCATATAGCAGATCAAGGGCAGATGACGGCTACTGAAATGAGAACACTAATGGACCAGTACACGTCTGCTGATAAAGCTGACGAAGAATGTATCCTATGTACAAACATATTACGTGATGCTGTCATGACTTCCAGAGGGCACATGTACTGCAGAGTTTGCTTTAAAATCAACCCAGGTTATTTCATATCTAAACATATTTGTTATTAGTTTAGTTACTTTAGTTTAGTTTAGTTCAGTTAAATTATCAACGTCATTGCACATGGTTTAACCCATAAGTGCTCTGTTCTTCTCCATATTTTTGGAGAATCTCAGCACAATGCACGAACTCCGTAGCACCGGCAAGGATCCCATAATAGCTTGGTTAGATTTTTAACATAATTTATTAATTTTGCCCAGGCAGCATCAACTAAGCCTACTCTTTTCTATTTCTAAATGCTAAGGGATTTTTTAACGTGCACGACACTGTACATACGAGCATCCGATCTCTACTACCCAGAGATCCAGGGAAATACCAGAAAGTTCACGTGAAAAAAATCTCAGTCTCTATCATGATTTGAACCCACAACCTCCAGCACCCGATGATGACATCTTATCTATAGGCCATTATAATAGTGTACTTTGAAGTAATGGGGGCATAACAAATTTTTAAAAACATATTAAACTGCAGTATTAACAGTATTATAACCCTGTAATTATTCAACCAGTCTCATTTATTTCTGTATCAAGAAGTTTATTTGCAGTTTTTCCAAACTGGCATGGTGCACTCAGGTATGGAGAAACACAGGGTTAGTGCTGATGATCACGTAAAACAAAATGATCAGAGCCAGCACTGCAAGATTACATCAAGTTCTTTGACAGACAAAGTTTTCCTGTCAGGGTCCAACATGCAGTGATGGTCCTATGCTATGTAAAGAACAAACAGAAAAGAAAAAAAAATGTCCATCTTACTTCGTGATTGTGTTCCAGAAAGTTTATATTTATCAATTTATGTTCCACACCATAAATATCAGTTTATGTTCAACCCCATACATATCATTTTATTTTCCAAACCGTACATATAAATTTATTATAAAAACCGGGGAACAGCGTAGGCTAGTGGTTAAGTGACATGGCTCACAACACGAAGCTGCTGGGTACGATCCGCATCACAGCACCGCCCGTTACCCCGAGGAAGCAAACCCTTAGAAAATGCAAGAGGAAGCAGGCTATTACATAAAATGCATGCCGAAGTCGGATGTACTGGGTCGACAGGTGCAAAATAAAAACCTGAGTGCAACGCACACCGCTTTGGGGAATATAGAAATAAAGCGAACGCAAAAAAAATTATAAAAACCAAGCGTAACAATTTATTTTCCACCTTACTTTTCAATTTATTTTTAAAAACTTGCTTATCAATTTATGATAAAAAACTTACTTATCAATTTATTTTCCACCTTACTTTTCAATTCATTTTTAAAAACTTGCTTATCAATTTATGATAAAAAACTTACTTATCAATTTATTTTCCACCTTACTTTTCAATTCATTTTTAAAAACTTGCTTATCAATTTATGATAAAAAACTTACTTATCAATTTATTTTCCACCTTACTTTTCAATTCATTTTTAAAAACTTGCTTATCAATTTATGATAAAAAACTTACTTATCAATTTATTTTCCACCTTACTTTTCAATTCATTTTTAAAAACTTGCTTATCAATTTATGATAAAAAACTTACTTATCAATTTATTTTCCACCTTACTTTTCAATTCATTTTTAAAAACTTGCTTATCAATTTATGATAAAAAACTTACTTATCAATTTATTTTCCACCTTACTTTTCAATTCATTTTTAAAAACTTGCTTATCAATTTATGATAAAAAACTTACTTATCAATTTATTTTCCACCTTACTTTTCAATTCATTTTTAAAAACTTGCTTATCAATTTATGATAAAAAACTTACTTATCAATTTATTTTCCACCTTACTTTTCAATTCATTTTTAAAAACTTGCTTATCAATTTATGATAAAAAACTTACTTATCAATTTATTTTCCACCTTACTTTTCAATTCATTTTTAAAAACTTGCTTATCAATTTATGATAAAAAACTTACTTATCAATTTATTTTCAAAACTGTGTTTATTAAATTTATGTTCCAAACAGTACTTATCAATTTATGCTCAAAACAGGACAAATAAATCAATTTATTTTCCACATTTTACTTATGAATTTATGTTTAGAAAGTTACGTCTCGTTGTTCAGTTTTACTGCATTTAACCATTTATGTGTCAAGCCTCAGAATAACATTTATTTGTTGAAACATTTTTTTCTTCTTCTTTTTTTGTTTTTCTTTTGTCGTGTTTCCTAAGGCATTACAGCTATCTACTTGACATCAGCATGCATTTTAAAAATTGGTTTACTTCTCAAAGAGATAATACCATACTGAATCCAAACGTTTGAAGTTGTGAGTCTTGTCACAGGTCACTTTGCTATGAAACCCCTTCCCCTTGTGTCACAATTGAACTTCTTCTTCGTACGCTGTCAAACGTCAATCTGACAATTGAACTCAAAAGTATTTGTTTTCTTAACTTAACTTAACTTAATTTAATGTCTTTATACTAGTTTAGAAGACTCTGCAGAGTCTGTATACAACCAGTTTCATTTACATTACCTTGTTCTAAAAGCTATGCACATCCAATTTTTTTCCTTAAATGCATTAATTGTCCCTGCCTCCACTACCTCCTGTGACAATGCATTCCAAACATTCACCACTCTCTGACTAAAAAAATATTTCCTAATATCTAATCTGGACCTCTCTTCAGTTAATTTGTAGCTATGCCCTCTTGTTCTTGTGGGTGGTTGTTTTTGAAAAACTTGTTATAGTCTAATTTATTCATTTCTCTGATCATCTTATAAACCTGTATTAAGTCACCTCGAATTCTTCTCTTTTCTAGACAGTAAGCTGGTTTTTCTGAGTCTTTCCTCATAACTGTAATTCAGGAATCCCACTATCAGCTTTGTTGCTCTTTTTTGTATCCTTTCCAGCATGTTTATATCCCCTTTACGATAAGGACTCCACACCTGTACACAGTACTCCAATATAGGTCTAACTAATGCTTTATACAGTTTGACTATCACTTCCTTGCTCCTATGTTTAATATTTCTTTTTATCAAACCTAACATTGCATTTGCCTTTTTCACTGCTTCCTGGACTTGTTCACTCACTTTACCTGTATGATCTATTATAACCTTTAGGTCCCTTTCTTTTTCAATCTTTCTAATATTGTTCTTGCCCATTCTGTAATGGACTATTCTACGACACAGAATATCCTATCTAACCTATAATTTGACTCCTCAGATATCACACAAGCATATGAAAGAATCAATCCAACGAAAAGAAAGAAACTTATTGGAGAATTGTTGATTTGGCTTGAAGCAGATGAAGAATACAAAGAATGCCCTATATGCTACATGAAATCCATGGAGATTGGTTACAAGATGGCAGTCATCACATTTTGTGGACATCAATTTTGCAGAACATGCATTGAGAAGTTGTGCATGAATCAGGTATACATTATTATTCTGTATTTATTGTTTATGATGTAAAAAATTAACAGCACTGATGTAGAGTTTGACACAAAAATAAACACATTGAAGATAAAACTAGGGTAATAGCCAAGCAACATAGACAAATGAATATGTCCAACAATGGAGAAATGTTCAAACAAGTACAAAAGTTTACATATTTGGAGTGAACTATCACAGAAGATGTGCATAATGATATGGAAAAATTCAGATAAAAATTGCAATGGAAAAAAAGCTTGAGAGAAAAACATAAATTGCTGATCTCAAAGAATATCAGGATAAAAATAAGGAAAGAATAATCACTACCAATTTATGATCAATTGCACTGTATGGAGGCTGAAACATGGACTTTAGCGAAGAAAGATGAAAAAAGCTTGGAAGCATTTGAGATTTGGTCCTACTATAGAATGGAACAACCGAGTTGCACAGAAAAAAAATACAATGACGATGTCCTCACTGAGGTAGGCACATAAAGACAAATACTGTAAATAATACACAAAAAAAAAGATTATGTTGGTTAGGACAAATTATGTGGCATGAAAGTCTTCTATGTAACAGAAAATACTAAACGGCAAGATCCAAGGGAAAAAGGCGATCAAGACCCACCTTTACAGCTAGACAAGCAGAGACAATCGAGCGTGAACCTTTGCTGAAATGAAGAGGGCTGCAGCAGATAGGATCAAATTAAGAGGCATTCTCAGCCAATCCAACAGCAATCTTAGGACTGACCATTAAGATGATGATGTGATAAAATAGTTGCTGATCATTAGTTCATTGATATTTCATCATCATAACCATAATCTTTCCTTTTCGCTCTAGTATCAAAATGCGTCCACTGCAACAATTGACTTTCACTGCTATAGTTCACATCACCTCAGTAGATGTGCACCAAAGCTTTATGTTCATTCCATCTTTCTTATCTTTTACTGTACTTTCAGTGTTTCATTCTATCTTCTTTTTTGTTTCAAATCAGTCAGTCTTCTTTTATCTATCTCACACCAAGGGTGGAAAGGTTGACGTCAGGATCAAGTGCAACATACTAACCAAAAGTCCACCTCACAGCCACACCATGCACTTAGAAACAGGCAGTATTTCAGCAGTCTGGCTAATAAGGAAGGGGGAGGGAGCAGCAGAGGCTCGACACTGCGATCCTTAGAGTTGTGAACTTGCTGAGAAATCTTGCAAATTTAGTTAATGACCTCCTAAATGTATATTCTGTCCACTTCCATTGTCTTCTCTACATTATGAATCCACATATATTTTTCTATTTAGTTCCACACTTTGATTATGTCACATAAGCTCTTCTGGGTAACCACTTACTTTCAGGTTGTTGATACTTTTTAGATTCACATTTTTGTTGTTCTGAATATTTCCATGTTAGACTTATCTGATATTTGAATTGAATATTCTTGTAAGTTGTTTTGTACACAAAGACAAATCAAACCATTTCTAATACTGGATTATTTTGTTCTTTCAGCCCCAACCACCTTGCCCTATATGCCGTGAACCTCTTGACAGAACTAAGTTAATTAAAGTACCTCGGAAACTCACAGAAGGATCTGGTAATATTGATGAGTGGAAGTCCAGTGCAAAGGTTAGCTCTTCTTCTGTATCAATTCATGTTAATGAAAAACCGTTATTTTGTTTATCATGTCATCTTCCTTATACTGAGATGGAATATTTTTGTACCCCCTTGCTTTTTGGACAATACAATATTCATCACTAAACTATGAAAAAAACAACCTTCATTTAAGTCTTTTTTTAATTGCAGGAAACTATTTATTTACATAAAAAGTGCCTCCTTTCTTTGTTAATAAACTAAAATATGTGTAAAATGTATAGATACAATCAATCTGCACAGAAAAAAAAGAGTAATACTACTAAAGCATATGTTATCTTGGCACAGACTAACTGGATCAGATCAAGTAAATAGTATTGTATAACACACCGACCTTGACTACTCCACTGAGTCAGTTTAAATTAATTACTGTACAGCAATGAATTCTATGGCAGCGATTGTCCCTGCCAGGATGAATTTGTTTTGCTAGTACACCCATTAATGTCATTTGTCTTTTTGTACAAGTTGTATTGATCTATTTTGTTTCTATGAATAGTGTGATTTTGGGTTCCCTCAGACTTCAACAAATTTGTTTTTTTAGAGTGCTTTCCCAGCTATTGAATAAAATGTCTTACCAACAAGAAGTGGTGAAAGGAACTACTAAGATGTCAGTTCTTGCTTTTTATCACATTATTTCATGTTGAGCATCAATATACCTGCAAGAAGCCCAGATAAAATGTATTGGACATGTTGTTCACATGCCCGACAAGTGTCTCCCCAAGCAGCTGCTATACCGTGAGCTAAAATCTGGCCTACGCTCATGAGGGGAACAAAAGAAACGCTACATAGACTCCTTCAAAAATAGCTCTGAAAAGTTTCAACGTTGATGACACTACTTGGAAGATGCTTGCACAGAAATGCCACATAGACTCCTTGAAAATAGCTCTGAAAAGTTTCAACATTGATGTCACCTCCTAGGAGATGCTTGCACAGAAATGCCATATAGACTCCTTGAAAATAGCTCTGAAAAGTTTCAACATTGATGTCACCTCCTGGGAGATGCTTGCACAGAAATGCCATGTAGACTCCTTGAAAATAGCTCTGAAAAGTTTCAACATTGATGTCACCTCCTGGGAGATGCTTGCACAGAAATGCCACATAGACTCCTTGAAAATAGCTCTGAAAAGTTTCAACATTGATGTCACCTCCTGGGAGATGCTTGCACAGAAATGCCACATAGACTCCTTGAAAATAGCTCTGAAAAGTTTCAACATTGATGTCACCTCCTGGGAGATGCTTGCACAGAAATGCCACATAGACTCCTTGAAAATAGCTCTGAAAAGTTTCAACATTGATGTCACCTCCTGGGAGATGCTTGCACAGAAATGCCATATAGACTCCTTGAAAATAGCTCTGAAAAGTTTCAACATTGATGTCACCTCCTAGGAGATGCTTGCACAGAAATGCCATATAGACTCCTTGAAAATAGCTCTGAAAAGTTTCAACATTGATGTCACCTCCTGGGAGATGCTTGCACAGAAATGCCATGTAGACTCCTTGAAAATAGCTCTGAAAAGTTTCAACATTGATGTCACCTCCTGGGAGATGCTTGCACAGAAATGCCACATAGACTCCTTGAAAATAGCTCTGAAAAGTTTCAACATTGATGTCACCTCCTGGGAGATGCTTGCACAGAAATGCCACATAGACTCCTTGAAAATAGCTCTGAAAAGTTTCAACATTGATGTCACCTCCTGGGAGATGCTTGCACAGAAATGCCACATAGACTCCTTGAAAATAGCTCTGAAAAGTTTCAACATTGATGTCACCTCCTGGGAGATGCTTGCACAGAAATGCCACATAGACTCCTTGAAAATAGCTCTGAAAAGTTTCAACATTGATGTCACCTCCTGGGAGATGCTTGCACAGAAATGCCAAATAGACTCTTTGAAAATAGCTCTGAAAAGTTTCAACATTAATGTCACCTCCTGGGAGATGCTTGCACAGAAATGCCATATAGACTCCTTGAAAATAGCTCTGAAAAGTTTCAACGTTGATGTCACCTCCTGGGAGATGCTTGCACAGAACCATTCCACTTGGGACACTAGCATCACACAAGGTGCTCAGATTGTGTGATATCACAGCAGAGGCTCAAAGAGAGCGAGCTGCCTAAAAGAATTGAACGTACAATGACCCCCACCGCCAACTCCGCATGTTTCCAGAAGGTTTGGCAGATCATCAAAGGGTCTGGGTCTTGTATTGAGATTCCCTCAATGTTGATTGAAATCAACAGGAGGGCTGTTTTGTGATCCATGATGCTTCGGTTGCGAATGGATTGGCTGACTGAAAAGTCATTTCCAGGGGAGGACCGATTGCTGTGTTAATTACAATCCACTTGGAGGCTCCTTTTACGTCTTCTTTTGTACACTTAAAAAGCATTATGTGTGTCATTCCAAGGGCATAACTTATTTACTGCATTTAATTTTCCTTTTTTAGTTAGATGCTTTGATGACTGCTCTTACTGATCTACGAGATACGGACCCAAGTATTAAAAGCATTGTGGTATCTCAATTCACTTCTCTTTTGGATTTGATTGAAAAAGCATTGAGGTTTGTTATTTATTTGGTTTGTTATTTGTTCTCAAATTCATCATTGGCTTGTTAGACGATAGTAATTGTGCTATTTAGCACAAAGCTCGGTAAGAAATATAGAGACCATGTGTTGCCCATGCAGTATGGTCCCTCTCTCGGTCTGCCTTGTTCCTCCAAGGGAAAAGTGATACCATTACATTTGGAACAAGGCAAGCTGCAGAAGCGTCCGGATCAGCAGAGCAACGCTCTATCTATTCGCCTGTCGGGACTCCTAGACCAGTTGCCAACCAAGGCTAAGAGCCTGGCCTGCCCTGCCACAACAGCTGAGGTTGTCTTTCCTTGCTCTAGGATAGGGCATTGTATCCTCCTGCGTGTACTCTGTCACACATCGTCGGTTGTCAGGTTTGGTAAACACTTACCAACTTTCAGAGTTATCAGAAAACAGGTTGCACAGCCATATCTGACAAAACCAGACAAGATATGCCAGTATCTTATCTGCATGACTTCAGATGGTTTTAAATCATTTTCCATCTATTAGATAAGCTGCTTTCCTAAGCTTTTGAGCCTCATCTGCCAGAAACTACTGGTTTTAAGGTGCCAGTGACTCGCCTTCCGCCCCTTTTCCTGTTAGTCAAAACAGTTCTGCCACACAAAGGCCAGGAGATGGACTTTGTTGTCAGAAGCTATATGAGACACACGCCATGGGAGCATTTAGTTGGTGTTGTAAGTTCATCCTCAACCCCACCCCCGACTATAACAACATTTAGAACCTTCTTGGTTTCTAATGCCCACAATGGGTTGGTAACCCTTTTGTGCGCCCCAAAAAGGACGGAACTTGTGGCAGATTGCAGTAGCTTTCCTGACATCCTGAGGGTGCTGATGAAGTGGACTGGGGTCTTCCAGGCGGTTGTGCAATGCTTGGCTTCACCTGCGTGTCACTCACTACTATGGGGATCATGTAGAACCTCACTTTTTTATCCAGACTGTTGTTCTAGACAACAGCCCGTTTCCAGAATGTTCAACGAGGCGATCAGGTGAGGGTCTTGGCCAGTATATTTCTCCTGACCCTGGCTAACATTGTCTGATCAGTGTGTTTTGCCTGACCAGACATTTGCCTCATCGTCCCAGAACCTTCTTAAACTAGTGAAAGAAATACTGCATTTCGAATTAGTCAATCCACATAAGTGTATGACAAGGACTATAACAGCACTGACTCACAGAGAGCATGTCATAAGAGGCAACTGTGGGACATGGCATAACGCCGGCCATGGTTAGGTGGTGTGTTAAAAGCAGCATAGATAGCACATAACAGGCTGTGGGTCTACATTGCTCAAGTGTTTGAGTCTATTAAAAATGGACTCGCACATCCGTTAATCCCTCTTCGCAGCACTTGTCCCAATGCGGAGTAATAAGCTGCTCAAGCCTATACCTCTATGCAGGAAATCCTTGCCCTAGCTACATTCAGCTCATGTCAGAGTTGGGACCTACACAGGAGCTTTACTTTATTATTGTGTGCACTACTGAATAATATGGAAGCAAAAAATTATTATGCATTCTGTGTGCCTGCGTGTCTATGATGATGTGTGTATAAGAAAGTTAGTGAAGAATCAAAGAAGAGTTAATTGCCCGTAGGGGAGAAATTGGTTGACTTGGTTGCACAAAACAGAGGATTCCTCAACAAAAGAGAAATAAGCAGGAAAACAAGGATGTGTACTACATGATCTATGTGCCTGTCCTGACATATGGATGTGAGTCATGGACAATGACCACAGCCCAAGAAAAGCAATTACAAACTTCAGAAATGAGGTAACTAAGAAAGGTGGTTGAGGTGATGAAATGGGACAAGATCCATAACTAGACAATACCTAACAATCTCAAAGCCCAACCTCTGCAGACGTGAGTGAAGCAGTCCCAACTGCAATGATTTGACCTTGTCTGTAGAATGGAAGTATTTGGATACCAAGTTGGTCATGGGAGGAAAAAAAGTTAAGGATGCAGACCCTCAGGATGTACCAAAGTACATTAGGAAGACAACGTATGTCAGTCCCTAAGTGACCATGCGTTGAATTGGAAAGAGGCCAGGAGAAAGACGGCAGATAGAACAGTGTGGTGTTACCTCTAATAAACCTCTACCCCTCACAGTAGAAGAGGAGCGACTAAGTAAGTAAGTAAGAGAAAGTCAGTATTAGCAGGAAGTAAAAGGTAAGTGTGATACAAACTTTAAATTAGATCTAAATAATTCATTGTGAGAACTTAACTGAATCTACATTCTGTTTGATTTGACAGTGAGAAGAATTTTAATTTTACACGGCTGGATGGCAAGATGACACAGATCAAACGTCTGCAGGCAATGATGAAGTTCTCAGACACGAAGCCAGGTTCTCCAACAGTTTTTCTGCTGTCTCTCAAAGCAGGTGGTGTTGGAATTAACTTGATTGCTGCTTCAAGAGTCTTTCTCATGGAACCTGTGAGTATGAGAACAGACAATCATGGTGTCATTCACAATCATTATCTGGTTGTTTTTATTATTCTGTTTAGATTCCATTGCAATATAAGGCTGCAGCAGTCATCCACTAGGTGTTCTCATCTTTAATTGCCTTTAAGAGCTCCACCTATGAGATTCCGTTGCCATGACTTTCTCAGCCACTGTTCTTTGTTCTTCACAAGATGTATTTTGACCATCCCACTTCTCTTTTCCATCTTGTCTGGCTATATTGTTTGGTTTATTTCTGAGTATGTGTTCTGTCATCTCCATCATCTTTCCCTAACTTCCATCATCTCTCCCCAATCTCTATCATTTGTTGCCACTAGATCAGTATTTGTGCAGTCTATGTTTGTCATCTTTGTTCTGATTTGTTATAGATCAGTATTTGTGCAGTCTGTATTCATTGTCCTTGTTCTGATTTGAAAAGTGTTTTTAATTGTGCTGTTCTTTGTCTCTACGGCCACCAACTGGTGGTGGAATAAGGTCGTATTCCTCAGCTATGGGTCTCGGACCCTTATGCAAGCAGCCAGGTATGAGTCTCAGCTGCTGTCAGCTCATTTACTGATGCATTCTAAGCAACACCCCCCCCCCACCCAACCCCCACCCACCCCACCCCAGATCCCCATCTTCCCCAGGCTTAGTAAATTGCAGGAAAGAAACTATCCACAAACTTGTAAACGTGTGACACAATCAAATGCATTGCCTTACATGATACTCATGTGCATAGTTCCTCACAGAAGAAAAGGGGAGGTCATCATAAGATACGCTGGATAGATGTTTGGAAATGGATGGGCATAACCGTAAAAGAGACTGAAACATTGTTGTTGGACAGACTGTGGTGACGATAGACAGTTCATGATGTAGTGAGACATGATACTGCTACAACCTAACCTACTATGTTGTGGGTAAGATGAAGACAAAGAAGACTGAAATATGTATGTTGCAACTGTGAGAAGCAAAGGAGCTAACCGCTCTACCATTCAGACACCCTGTATTATCATCATAAAGATATTATTTACAATATTAAATACAAACTATCGTATGACTTTATTCCCATTGCTGAGGTAGTTGATGAGTTTTTAAGCCGAGGACAACAGGTCGCTTTGCCCCTGCTGTCGCCACGACGTGTGCTGGCTATTTTTTTTGGTCTCCATACTCAACATAAAAACACCAAATGCCTTATTGGGAATTTGATCTGCTGCCCTCCTTGTTAACAGGCAGGGATGAAAGCCATTCAGACATGTGCTCCTACACAATATTTTAATTTTTAATCGCATTATCTTTGACACCAGTCCGGCAGATGTGCCATATGTGAGGAAGCCAACAATATTCTGTATGCGTCCCGATCTTTTAAATGCTGTACCAATGCGGTCCTAGGTCTTTGGTCAGTCCTTCTCACCATCGCATAGGTGGGCAACCCCATGGGCGTGTACAAACATATGACCACCAAAACGTAGTTCTATGTGTCTATCTGTTGTCAGGCATTCGTATCACATATCCAGTCCAGCGATGTTTGCGTGATATCGCTGCTTCCCGAAACAACGTTTGATGTCAAATTTCTTCGTTGCGGATCTTATCCTGTATTGAAATCTAGTTTATGCGCCGCTCCGCTGCTCTCAGCTTCTCAGCATCTGTTTTACACAAGTTCCACACTTCACATCTGTTTTACACAAGTTCCAGACTTCACATCTGTTTTACACAAGTTCCACACTTCACATCTGTTTTACACAAGTTCCACACTTCACATCTGTTTTACACAAGTTCCACACTTCACATCTGTTTTACACAAGTTCCACACTTCACATCTGTAAATCATTGCTGGAAGGACCATGGAATTAAAAGTGTGTGCTCTTGCTGTGTTTTCTCTGCAGATAATAATTTTCTTTTAAGCGAGAACTATTTGGGAAATTTCTCAGATGATCAGAGATATTTTAAATCATTTATAAAAGATGAAAATAAAAGTTGTTAAGACATTAGCTCTATGGCAGACACTAAGAGTTAATTTTAAAATATATTCAGTATAGAAAAAGTCTGAAGGCTGGAAACCCACAGAGCCACACCTTCCCCAGGCCTAGTAAACTGCTGCAGAAAGAAAAACACCCACAAACTTATTACTAATAGCCAAATGAAAGTCTAAAAGGCAAACCAGGAAAGACATGGGATGACATCTTCTAAGGGCAGACTAGATGAATTTCCAGAACAAAATGATGACTTTTATCTGCCAGATTTTTTTCTTCTTCTTTCATTCGCTTGGAGTATGTCTACATCGGCAAAGTTGTCTCTTGTATGAACCTCACTGCCTTCTGCAGCTCACACATAGGTTTATAAAGTTTATCTTGCAGTGTTGTTTCTCCTGGCCAGTATGTTTGTCTCAGTATCCCATACTCTGGACAGTCCTGAAGTATATGCTCCTCAGTCTGGGGTGCCTGTCCACATGTACACATATTTGAGCTGCCAATCCTAAATTTGTTATACATATGGCTGCGGAGTCAGTTGTGTTCTGTTCTGAGGCACAGTATGACAATCTGCTCTTGCCTGTGATTATTGTGATAGTCATCTTGTATTTGTGTTGGGAGCTCTCTCATTGATTTAATCATCTTTTTCTTTTGATGTAATGTAACTGGTACATCTGGTTGCTCGTCTGCAGCACCTTCCCTCGCCAGTGTGTCAACTCTCTCATTTCCTGGTATCCACTGCACCGTGATTTTGTGCTGGTTGCTCAATGTTGACAATAAAACTTGTAGATCTGACAGTCTCCTAGATGATAGTGCTTGGAGTATTGATTTTGTATCTGTCAGAAATACCACATGATACAGGCCAAGGTTGGTGTTCAGCAATTTTTCCATTTCATCGCTTGTATCTCTGCATCGTAATTATGGCAGAATTGCAACTGTTTCCATAGTGTTATTTTGGTATTCTATATACACTCCTGCTCCTCCATTCTTTACTGCATTCTGTGCTGACCCATCTGTGTATACTCATTGGACCCATAGATCATGTGGATACTCTTCATCCAAGAAACTGAGAACAATTGTCTTACATTGTACACTGTTCTGTTCCTCCTTGCCTAGTATTCCTTGAATGATTGGACTCGTACTGATAGTCTATGTTGCTCTCTCCAGAGTGTTTGTTCTAGCACAGTTGTTAAAGGAATATCAATTTCAGGCAGTTCTGTGGTGTGTGTACAAAGCTACTTCTTTTCAATCATCCCATTGCTAGGTTCTGGAATCTATCCTTCATTGGGTGACTCAGCATACAGTTGAACTTTTCTACCTGTGTTAGCACCTTTGTGTCTCTACGTTTTTCTAGTGCTTTTATCCTCCCTATTTTTTCCATCTTCACTTTAGGCGTTGATTTCATTGCCCCTGCAATAACCCTTAGCGCCTGATTTTGTACCTTATCTAAATCTTTCAATGTAGTGTTTGATGCTGGACACCACGCAGCTGATCCATATCTAGATGTGGGCGTATGCCCTGTTGGTAATCACTGCTAAGTATTTTCTCTACGGCTCCCCATGCGGTTCCACTTAGTTTTTTCAGGATGGCTAACTTCCTTCTGGCTTTTCCTGTTACTTGTTGACGTGTTGTCTCCAAATCAGTCTATCATCAAATGTAACTCCAAAGAAGGTGGGTTGTTTATCCTCTCTTAGTAGCTCTCCATCTATCTTGATGTCTCCAGCTTTTTGTTTTGGAGAGAAGGCAAAGAGCGTAGTGCTGCATTTTATCTGTGTTGATGCAAACACACCATTTATTTGCCCATAGGGTTAAAGCATCTATTACTTTTTGTAGCATTTTGGTGACAACTGTTGCATATTCTTCTGGGCATCATGTCACCAGGTCATCTGCATACAATCTGCCTGATTGAATACCAGACTTCTAGTAGTTATCTAGTTGAATAAATGTAAATATTTGGAACATATTATCTAACATTTTTCATACACCTTGAATTGAAAATCCACTAACAAATATACCCTGCATGTTTTCCTTGTGCACAATTCTATCACAACCAGGCTTGGAATCCCGCAGCTGAAGAGCAGTGTTTTGACAGGTGCCACAGACTAGGACAAACAAAAGATGTGGAGATAACAAAGGTACATGACAATTTTGTGTTGTACAACTTTTTTATTGTATGTTTCATTCTGAGGTTGCTGTGGGTTAAACTTTTACCATTTATGAATGTAAGATGAAGAAGAAGAGCCAAATTAGTATAAATAGCAAACCAATTACAAATACTGCCATTGGTTGGGAATTAAGTGATACTGGAATACTTGAATCCTGGTATCCAATCAGGCAAGGTTGCCAAAAGCTACTTGAATATGTGTCCTTTGCCCTGGAGTACCATGATGATCCAAAGTCGTGGTGCAGATCATCTCTCCATCTCGCTGGTGGGCAGCCACGTGGGTGGTTGTAGTTGTATGGTCACTAGAAAGGCACCCACCTTGTTCATCTATTGTCAGTCATGCAGGCTGCATGGTTGGCCCATCTGTACTTTTGCACTGACGCAGAATCAATAACTTTCTGGAACTCTGTTTGGTCGTGGATGTCAATATTTCGGATGCGGTCCCTAGGGAGATATTTATGACTCTTCGCTCCATTGCTCCCTCAGCAATACAGAGCTTCTTTGCGTCTGATTTGTGTAGACTCTAAACTTTATACTCATATACTATTGTTCGGATAACCATGCTATTGAAGGCGTGAGCCGTGGCCTTGACGTCCGTGATCTGCTGAAGTATCAGTTTAATGCAGTTGAAGCTGAACCAACCAGCCGCTCTCCTGCGCGAGATCTCCTTATCAATGTTGTAGTTGTTGTTGAGTTCCTGGTCTTGGTAGACATATGCATTTACATTTTTAGTGGACTGATTTTCCAATCACAGTTCCCTCTTATGGCAGAAAGTGTTTAGTAGAAAGAGATTTAGTAGAATCACAGAAAGCGAGAGAGCTGACGTGCTAGCAAAAGATGGCAGCAATCTATAATGAAATGAGATACCAGACTTGGTCAGAGGGTGCGGAGGTGAGACAAAAGCTGTGGAGCAGTCGCTCTGACCTGGTGAAGACTACAGACTTCATCATGGCAACTGGCCTGCAGATAAAGCATGACCAAAAGATCCGGAATGCAAAGAAGAAAAAAGTAGAAAGGAAATTCAGATAATTATGTGATAGAGATAAGTTATTTTCTAAGGTTTTAATTTTTTGTTCTGTTTTATTTTGTGTGACATGGATTCATCAGTTTATTTCATTGTTGCATTGCCACTCCTAATGCTAATACAGTCAGGTACCAATTACATCTATCTAGGCCAGAGTGTGATGTAAATAATATATTTTCTTTGTCAGTTTTGTCAGAGAAAGACATGCGCTTTGCCTCTCATTGATTAGATGGATAATTGTTTGTCACTCAAACATTTTTCAAAGCCTCGCCTAGAGCATAAAACAGCATTGATTTATTTTTGTCTTGAAGCATAAAGCACTGGCATATCTTTCTTATATGAACCTAGCTTGAACAATCCAGCTCAACAGATTTGTCTCTTTTTGATCACTGTCTGTTTTATTTTCTTGCTTTTGTCTCATTTCTCTATTATCCGAAGATGTGTGCGCTGCATTATGTTTTTATTTTGCGCCTGTCGGCCCAGTGCATTCGACTTTGACATGCATTTTATGTAAAGGTCTGCTTCCTCCTGCATTTTCTAAGGTTTTGCTTCCCTGGGGTTACGGCCGGTGCTGTGATTGGGGAGTTGTGAGCCGTGTCACTTAACCACTAGTCCACGCTGTCTCCTTTCTCTGTGATTCTTCTCCATTTCTCTCTAGATCTTTTGTCTGTTCTATTTAAGATTCCATATTAAAAATCATGTTTAATGCCATCTTGATATGCATCCCAAATGTCATTATCTTTCACTTTATCAATACATATCTCTGTCTGTCTGTGAATGATTTCTGCATATTTTATTCTTTTGTTTTCCTCATTTGTCTTGATTCCTAAGGTGAAGTTCTTTGTACTGTATTTTGAGATTTTACAACCCAATGAACCAAAATCAGCACCAATTTATTTTGTTGGGTTTACTTCCGATATGGGCACAACTTGCTGTTTCAGGAATCCAAACACAAACAAGTCTGGATTGTGAGCCGTGCCAAAACCACTATACCACGACTCCTTCTCCCCTGATAATTTATTTGATCTTTTTTGAATTTGATAAATCTTTAGTCACCATCCCTCTTTTCTCTAAACATAGTGATATATTTGTGTGTGATCATTTTCTATGTGATGATCATTTTCTATGTGATGATCATTACACTGCAGAATGAACTAGGCTGGGATGAATAATATTTATAAATGCATAATTAAATGTGGGAATGCTATATTTTATTATGACTTAGGACCCACTTTCAGATCTACACAGGAAATATGTTTTTATCATCTTCTTTGTGTGTGTGTGTCTATAAATTTCATGAGTTTGGTTTTGAAAGTTCTAGTTTTGTTATAACTTAACTTAATGTCATTATACTGGTTTAGAAGACTCTGCAGAGTCTGTATACTACCAGTTTCATTTACATTTCCTTGCTCTAAAAACTATGCGCATCTAATGTATTCTTGAATGCATTAATTGTCCCTGCCTCCACTACTTCCTGTGGCAATGCATTCCAAGCATTCACCACTCTCTGACTACAAAAATATTTCCTAATATCTAATCTCGACCTTTCTTTAGTTAATTTGTAGCTGCGTCCTCTTGTTCGTGTATTGTTATAAATCTGTCTTGCTATTTTTTTCACTACCTCTATATCTTTACATAGTTTATTCAGTTATTCATACCGTATGATGTGTTCCATTTTCCAAAACTTTAAATTGATCTTGTTCCATGTGTTTTGTATCTGTTGCCAGTGTTTTTCTATTTTGACTTCATCTTTGAAATGTCGAAGCACTTGATATTTATTAGAAATTGTAACAAATATTTTTGTCATCTCTTTGTTTCTTAGGTTCCCCACATTAAACTGTATTCTTTTATTCATATTCAGAATTTCAGCTCTGTTATGGCTCTACTTTCCTTTATACTTTTACATCGTGTAATATTTTAAGGAATTCATTGACATGATCAATCTGATTTTGTGCTTCTCTAATATCCATTTCACTTTGTGTGCTTGTGTATTTGAAAAATGTGCCTCCTGCTATAGTCTATAGGATTAATGCTTGGCAAAAAAATGTGTTAATATGTATGCAGGTAATAGGGCATGTATATTGCTAAGTGGTCTGGTCAAAAGATGGCTACATTGCATGTATATTTTTGTTTGTTATTATGAATAGTAAAATTATGTATGAATTTTTCATTCAGTTTATAATCGAGAACTCAATTGAAGAGAATATGCTCAAGCTACAGGACAAGAAGAGAGGTCTCATGACAGGAGCTTTTCTAAAGAAACTCTCTAAAGAAGAACGCAGGGCAAACTATATAAATGATTTACTAGACTTTTTCCAAGATATAGTCTGATGTGCTTGAGATGAAAGTTCTCATATCTTATGAAATGTCCAGCATAAGTTTTACACATTTTACCCAATAGAGAACTGTGTTCAGCACTATGAATTTCTTTGTGCGAGGGTGCTTCTGATGAAAACCTGACATTTTTTTTCTTCTAAATTTATTAATAAAAAGTGGTACTCTGTGGCATCCTTTTTCAACATGGTCTCCATTTGCGTTTTATACAAGTCCCCCAGCACCCACAAAGTGCATGGATCCCTCTAGAAAATAAAATATCACGTCATTGTTTAAATTCTGAAGTGAGCTACTGTTGCACCCAACTTTCAGATACTTTGAGGAGAACCGATAGAGTGTACTTTTTTTTTTTTCATGTTCGTCTTATTTCTCTATTCCCCAAAACGGTGTGTGTTGCACTGTTTTTATTTTATCTGTCAGTCCAGTGCATCTGACTTTGGTATGCATTTTATGTCAGGGTCTGCTTCCTCCTTCATTTTCAAAGGGTTTGCGTCCCCGGGTTAACAGCCAGCGCTGTGATTATGAAGTGAACCCAGCACCATCGGCTTATGATCCGTGTCACTTAATCACTAGCCCCCTTATGTGGTGTACTGAACCTTGACTGATGTCCAAAGTTGTGAATATTTCTTTCACAGGCACTCTGCAATTTTTCGTAAACATGTGTTCAATTGCATCAATTGACTCTGGTGTACAAATCAGTTCGCCTTATCCTGTCGAGAACGGTCTGTGACAGAACTCATGCATTTCAGAACTTTATATTTCACTCCTACACTTGCTGGAAGGACAAACATGTATCACCATATGGAACCATCATTCATTAATTAATTTTGATAGATTTTGTTGCTGTTAAAATGACGGATAATACTTCAGTGCTTCTCATGACTAGTGAGGTGGCCAATTTTAAATAGCTATTATGACATCGTGTGGATTGTCTGTGCAGTGGTACCAAGTGCAGGACACTCTTAAAGTCTTTAGCAACAATACAGCCAATTACATAACAATGGCATGGTATTTCAAATTTCTAAAGCAATTTAACAGTTTTCATTTGAAGCATCTTTGGAATAATGGACCCTGGCTTTGAGTAGAGGCCAGATCAGATAAAGTTGAGTCTCTGCATCAAAAGTAATGAGTATCTGACATGTGATAATAGACATTACTGCTGAAATTCTTTGTGCCTTGTTTTTGTGTATTTATATGCTATTTTTAACACATACAAATCGTGAGATTTGTTTCATATACACCGTATATTTTGTTTTATTATAGTATTGACCATATATTTTACTGTGATATACAAAATTGTAAATTAGCATTTATATTTAAAAAACAGATTAATTTCATTTTTAGATTTAAAATGTTTTAATTTTTTTCAATGTTTTACTTTCATGAATACTGGAATTCTGATATTTCTGCTGTTCAAGGTTACCTGATGCCAGCAGGTAGCCAAAAGCTACTTGAATCTGTGCCTGTCCTTTGCCCTGGTTAATCATGATAGTTTAAATGTGGGGTGTAGATCATCTCTCTATCTCTATCTAATATTAGAAAGATAGATAAGGAAAGGGACCTAGGGGTCATAGATCATACAGGTAAGGTGAGTGAGCAAGTTAAGGTAGCAGTGAAAAAGGCAAATGCAATGTTATGGATGATAAAAAGAAATATTAAACATAGGAGCAAGGAAGTGATAGTCAAACTGTATAAAGCATTAGTTAGACCTAGATTGGAGTACTGTGTACAGGTGTTGAGTCCTTATCAGAGAGGGGACATAAACATGCTGGAAAGAATACAAAAAAGAGCAACAAAGCTGATAGTGGGATTCCAGAATTACAGTTATGAGGAAAGATTTTTAAAAACCGGCTTACAGTGTCTGGAAGAGAGAAGAATTCGCGATGACTTAATACAGGTTTATAAGATGATCAGAGGAATGGATAAATTACACTATAACAAGTTTTTTTAAATACAGCCACTCACAAGAACAAGAGGGCACAGCTACAAGTTGACTAAGGAGAGGTCCAGATTAGATATTAGGAAGAATTTTTTTAGCCAGAGAGTTGTGGATGCTTGGAATGCATTGCCAAGGGAGGTGGTGGAGGCAGGGACAGTTAATGCATTTAAGAATAAATTGGATGCGTATAGCTTGTAGAGCAAGGTGATGTAAATGTAACTGGTTGTATACAGACTCTGCAAAGTCTTCTAAACCAGTATAAAGACATTGTTAAGTATATTGGACCATGCTATTGAAGGTGTAAGTCGTAGTCTTGACACCGTCACCTGCTCTTGTATCAGTTTAATGCTGTAGAAACAGAGACAACCATCTTCTCATCTGCATGACATCAATATTGGGATTGTTCTTGATTTCATGGCCTAGTTCCTATATACTATGCCTTGTGTTTTGAAGAACACATTTTGATGCATATTTGCTATTTTATGCATTTTTAAAACTATTTCAAAACAAAATTAATTTTGACAGAATGAAACAAAATCAGCTTTACATTAAAAGGTAAAGGTGGTCACATGGCTGACACTGGGATCAGGGATAAAGTGTCAGAGACTTTATTGTACTAGGTCTCAACTTTTTTTTTTTTAAGAGTGTGACCAGTTGCCTTCCTTGTTGCTCCATCTTCCTTTTTTTGAAAGTTAGGTACAAATTTGTAGTTTGATATATTTTTTAAATAAAAAGCATATTTCACATGGAATATGCACATTGATATGAGTTAGATCAAGACATTGAGCAGTGCATGAGCTGCAGCGGTCAGCAACCCATAGCTGACTGCTAGCGTCAGGGCCAGCGAACCAGAGCTGCCAAGACCCTTCTACACCTCCACGCGGTGATTCTGGATAACAGGCTGCAGCAGGGCAGACTGGCTAAGGAGAAGGGATCGAAGAGGGAATGCTAACCCGGTACTAAAAAAATGCTTCTGAAGTCGGATGTGTTGGACCGAAAGGTGCAAATATCGCAGTCAAGCTGTAAACTACAACTCAACGCATTCCGTTCTCTGGACTACATTCTGCTGCTTAAGTCCTTTTAGGGTTTGGTAGCAGGAGATTGAGAACGAATGAAGCCAAGCCAAGCTGATATGTGTTATGTTTTCTCAAATGTTTTGAGTGAATAATGGTAAATAGGTAGTCCTTGTATCAAAAATTGTTCTAGACGATGAAGTTTTAGATATTTTGTTATGCAGGTCTTCAGCTATATGAGGTTGAGTTATCAATTTAGTTTTCTTCCTCACTGCTTGTCATCCCCATCTCAGAAGTCAGGTACCCATTTTAATAGCTGGATAGGCTTGAGCATAATGCAACTGCGTCGCAAATCCAAATCCTGCTTATGCAAGTGACAGACTTTCTTATTGCCATGTCAATAATGTACCAAAGAATTTATTTATTCCTATAATTTGTGGTAAAATGTTGATTTTATGTTGTAAAATATCGTTACAGATTAATGAAGTATGTTTTAAATATATCTACATCGAACCTTATTTTAAAGTAAAATATATTTTGCCTACTTCTTAAGGGCGCATTATTCATGCTGCAAATATAATCCTTGGGCAGAGCTGCAAAAGATGACTAAAACAGAAAGTGTCATGAAATATGTCTGATAAATGCACCAAAGGTAAACAAAGCAGTAAGCATTGCAGCATGAAAAAATGGACAGGGAAAAGTCTGGCAGATTGTTCCATAAAAGCAAGAGACATAGGACATTGGCGATACATTGCAGCTGACCTTCGATGTGGAGGTGGCACCTAAACTGAGCTATCATTCAACAGTTGCAGGATAGAAGATGGTTTAACAGCTGTTTCTATGAATTGAAGCTTTAACTCTTAAAGGCCATAAGTACGCTGTCAGCGTTCTTCCTGACGTCCGCTTGATGCCAGAAAAACACTTATATTGTTAACAGCACATTGAACGAAATGTGTTTAGTTTTTTTCAGTGTTTCTAAATTTTAATTGACATTACATGGTAAGGAAAGTAACTCTTTGTGTTTCAATTGTAAAAGCAGCGAAGTGCATTGTGAGGAAATTCAATGTTGGAAGACATTTATCATCTTTCAAGTTAGTTTATCACAAAAATGTGTAGCTAACTTAGCTTTTCAAGATTGTTTAATAGTAGGTTGTTTTTATCTGTAGAAAAGGCTAGGGAGTTGTGTACTCTAGATGAATTTAGTGACGAGCATTCACATTTTTCTGATGTTGAATCGGAGTTAGACATAGAATATAAAATATTATTCAATCTACGCAGCCTACTAAATCTGATGATGAAGATAAGAGCCGTTGTCACAGCCAGGATCTGAGTTAGACATAGAATATAAAATATTATTCAATCTACGCAGCCTACTAAATCTGATGATGAAGATAAGAGCCGTTGTCACAGCCAGGATCTAGTGTTGCTAAAAGGCACAAACGTTTGACTGCACCATCAAAAGAAAAACGAAGAGGCAATATTTCTAAAGCAAATTCTAGAGAACTTGATAGTGAGTGAGATTCAATACTAAATTCCATCCCCACCAGTACTGACTGACTGAGACTGACTCTTTCAGATTGCTGCCAAAATGTGGTCGACCATATGGAGTGAGGAGACATGCAACTCAGTGACACATCAACTCCATTTGATAGCTACAGAAAATAATTTTATTGTAGATATTATTCAAAAGTCGATTACTGTTATTCTGAAGTACACTAAACCAATCTACATTACGTTTCAGTGTTTATTCATGGATTGGTGACATTTTTGTGTGTGAAAAATAGTTTGTATTTAAAAAAATGACATTAAGGGTTATATGACAAGGTTAATGTATCTTAGAAAATATGATTTGTGTGTGTTATGAAGTGTGATTATTGTTGTTGTTTGAAGTTACTTGTACTGAATTAACTTTAAATGTTTCTTTGTTAGTGGGTTAGTGGCTCTTCTTAGATCCTAAGGGGTACTTGAGAAGGTGGACCGGAGATCCTCCTGACAGTAGTGTAATGCAAGGCTCCTCAGTAAGCTCAACACTTGAAATTGCTGTGTTGATTCCCACTTCTTTGGCCAGGCTGCTGTAACACAGCCAGTTTCTAGGAGTGCACTCTCACTCCATCATTTAAGTTTCCCCTACCTCAATCAAAGCCCATCGCTCCTCTGGGTGCATAGGCCATTGACTACATCTTGCCAGCATCCACAGTCTTACACTTTCTGCTTCTCTCCAGGTGTAACCATTATCATCATAATTTCTCTTCCCATGCGGATTCCATGTGAGAGCCTGCATAGATATGTTGGACATTGCCTTCTTCATCGCATGTTCTATCCAGCCCCATTTTCTTCTCTCAATTTGTTGTTACAGTGGCTGCAGTTGGTTCCTTTCCCTCAGTTCTTCATTCCTCGCCATAATAATAATGTGCACTTAGGCTTCAGTGGCCCGTTGCATCAACCAACCACTGCCATGCCACGTACTGCTGCATAAAGAACATTCCATCCAAGTTGAAATTTTAATTGAACTTCCAATATTCAGGGAAGAAGCCCTGGCGCCTTGTTGTTTCATGGTAAGTGTGTCGACATATTGCTAACCAGGCGCACTGGATCGTGGAAACACGACACAGGGCAGTCAACATGCTATTTAAAATACAGATAACTTTGTCAGGATAATTGGAGGGAAAAACACAACAAAATAAATGACTTAATTAATTAATCCAAATGAAAAACCGCAACATGTTTCCATAGACACAAGTGTAAGTCATCAACTGGTATGAATTCCAGTCAAATTCATAGCCTGGCGGCATCCATAATGCACTAAATAACTAGTCCAAAGTTAGGCCCATTTCTGTTATGCGCCATGCCATTCCACTTTATATCTATTATCTTTCATAGGTATCTATTAACGAAGGACTGCAGTCTTGGTAGTTCTCCATGTTTCCACTCCATCAAACACTGAATATTCTAACTTCGGTATGAATCTTCATTTCTCTGTATCTCCATATGATGTTTAGTGTCAGGAATGCATTCTTGCCTTTTAAATTCTGGTCTATACATCTGCATTTTATACCCATTGACGTGTCAATTCTGCTGTCAAAATAAGTAAAGACATCCACCTCTTTCAATGAATGACTTTCCCTTCAGCATGATTGATTCTACGTTGATTGGGTTAAATTAAAAGAATGCTTGATTTTCTTCATGTTGATATTCAGTCCCAATTTGGCTGATTCTTCTTTCACACTGTCCAATATTTCTTGCATTTGGCTATGTATGACAAAAGTACCAGATCATCTGCATAGTGCTGGTCCTCCAATTGTGACTAAAACATCCACTGAATACAGTTGTCTTTCCATCATTTGATGTCTTTATTATCTGCTCTATTGTCAACAAGAACAGAAATGGTGAGAAAAGGCTTCCATATCTTACCCCTGTCTGCACCCCTAAGTTATCAGTCAGTGCTCCTTCATGTTCCACTCTACTAACTGCATCTTTATACTCACTCAGTATGAGGGCTATGTACTGCTCTGGAATTCCATAGAGTATAAACAGTTGCAAAGTGTTTTGATTCCCACTTTTTGTAGTCTATATAATTTACATATAGAGATGTTTTTAATTGAACAGTATGCTTTACTATGATGCAAAAAGTAGCTACAAGATCTGTGCACGATCTTCCCGGACGGAATCCTACCTGTTCTTCTCTGAACTTTTGTCTACTTCCACTTCTAATCTGTCCAAGATGATTCTGTTAAATATCTTGCACTAGTATCTATCAGATGTCCTTCCTTCCATTCTGTGGGCATTCTCTTTTCTTCCCATATCTTCTTGAATAATCAATGTAATATATCTGTGGCCTTATCTATGATCTGCCGTTTATAACTTGCGCTGCTATTCCATCTAGGTCTGCTGCTTTCCATTTCTTGAGTTCCAGTATGGCTTTTTGGATTTGTGTTGTTACTTTGTGTGTCCCAGTCTAAATCCAGGGTCTTCTTTGCTAGTAGGATGTTTGGTGTTTCTTGCAGTGGAGTTCTGTTCAGGTTTTTTTTAAAATACTCAACCCATCGTTATTGTTGTTTCTCTGATGTCAATATTTTTTCTAATTAATCTTTGATTGGTTTATCTGTCATTTATTCTATTTCCTTTTTTTTAACAAGTAGAGATCTCCTTTCTCTGCATATTGTTCCAATGTGTCAATATATTTATTTTTAATTATGCATTCCTCAACCTCTTTGTCTGTAGTAAAATAGTTTTTTCTTCTGCTTTAGTGACTCGCGTTTGGCAATTGTTGAATATGCCTTTCTTCTTTTGTCCTCTCTCTTATGTAATGTCTCTGTTGTGATCCATTCCATGTGCTGAGTTTTCTTGAATCCTTCTCATCTTTGAACTTTGTTTGTTTTCTTCTCATCTTTGGACTTGTTTTTTTTTTTAAGACACAATTTGATTATGGATGGACAAGCTCAGCATGGAAGAGATGGTGGAGGGATATATATATATATATATATATATATATATATATATATATATATATATATAATATTCAATGGCAGTTTGTTCTTCCTGTATGTATTAGCGTCATTTTCAGTGTGAAGGCATATATTCAGGTCACAATGTCAGATTTGTTACACTTCTGTGTAAAACTGTATACTACATACTTTTTATATTAATTATTCTTGATCACTGTCCCCGATTGATTCCGAATGATAAGTATCTATTATAAATTCCACCTGGAAAAATGAAAACATTAAACTCTCTTACATCAGAGATAGCAACTTGTTGCAAAATCTTTTATGGTTTCCATTTTATATTATTAATACTTTGCTCTTTCAAATTGTTTGCTTCTCTGACGATTAGCTTGCTTCAGGGATGCATGTTATGTTATCAACTGTCTTTTTATTATTATATTGCATTGTATTGTATTATTATATACAGCCTTTTTCTTACTCATAAGTATATTTCCCTAATTTTCTTTTGTGATTTCTTTTACATGTTTACTCTATTTGCTTATAGTTTTTTGTTGGCATGGAAGGGCAGGATTAAGCATGGAATACAGACAAAGAAGATACTGATTACTGATAGGGTAAGGACTCAGTGTTTAAGAAGGCATGCCACACCATACAATCCGGCAAATGGTCCTGATTTTCCTTGCACACACTATGGAAGACGCTTCTCTGCTTGGATTCATCAAACGAGCCACATTCGTTATTGTCATGGACTGTAGTTACATTCCTTTTTCAAAACAAAATTACTATTGTCTGACAAGACGGAAAGAGCCAATGATGATGATTATAGTTTATTTACATAATGATATAGTTCTCATTAGAACATAGTCCTGAACGAATGCTATCCTCCAATTTGTGTTCTCTTTGGTATTTTTGAACTATAATTATGAAAGTCAAGCTCCCCTGGCCTTCTCTTGCACAGTTCAGCAGGTGCTCTTTTGTCTCCCCACTCATCTCTTCTCTTGTAGGTACCAATCCAGCACATTTCTGATTATATTGCTAGATTTTTTATGAGGGTATGCTCTATCCATCAGTACTTTTTCTACACAAGCAGCATTTGTTGTTTGTTTCTTGATACAGATGTTTGTTGTTATTTCATCTGTCTGTTTTTACACAAATTATGCAATGGGGACATATGTTGGTGAATATTCAATAATTGGTGAATATTCAATATTTGGTGTAAATTTGATATACAATAACAACATTTTCAAAATGGAATAAACTTTTTTCACACTGTTGTGATACACTTATTTACAGCTGTTTACATCAAACTCAGAACATGCAGCAATTTATAAGGACAGAAAAAAATGCTAAAGAGACTCTTTGAAAGTGTCTCTGAAAAGCTTCAACATTCATGTCACTTCCTGGAAGTTGCTTGCACAAGACCATTCCACGTGATTCGTTAATGTCAACCAAAGCGCTCAGATTGCAGAGCTAAACTCTGTTGCGGAGGCTCAGAGTAGACATACCACCAAAAATAGCAGAACGCATGACTCCACAGCGACACCTCGCATAAGTGCCTTGAGTTAAGTACAGCAAAGTCTGTCGTGCCAGGATTGGTCTCTATATCCATATGAAAACATATTTTGCAGCACAAATATGAAGCTGCCACCATCTTTGCTTGTGATGGACAACTATTACTATTTGTTACTGATAACATTCATTTATGTCTGCACTTTCATCTTGTTACAAAACTATTGCTGTTTAAATGTTTAAAAATTATGTGTTCAATGAAAATATTCTTTGGCGTTTGTCTTGAAATAGACATCGCGTTGTTGTAGTTTACAGCCAGGCTGCAATATCTGCCCTGTTAAACCTGAAACATCTAGTTTCAGCTGGTTTTTTTTGTGGATACTGGGGTCTGCCTTCCATCTGCGATCCCTATCTTTTAGCAGACTACACTAATGCAGCCTGTTTCCAGGGCTGCCACTTGGAGGTGGAATAGAGTCTTTGGCCAGCTCTTTTTCGATGATTCTGATGCAAGCAGTCACTGGCTGCTGTCAGCTCATTCACTGTGCTGCATCTTCAGCCCCTCAAAGAAAATTAAATTTGATGCTTTTCAAAATTACAAAGAAACTTGACAGTTTCTAAACTTTTTTCACTCTCATTAAATAAACAAGATGACAACAGTGAAAAAGAACATTCAGTATTCCAACAATGTACCAAAACTCATGTATTGCTGAATTAATAAAAATTGTTTATTTAGCTTGAATGATTTTTCAAAATTAAGCACATCCCAAGTTGCAAGATTTTAATAAAAAATACTAACAATAATTTGTAATTACACAGATAAATACAACTTCATGTACAAAACAAACATATTTTTATGACAATCCTTTTCCATTGTAAAATGCAGTTCATGGTTAATGAAGATTGGTTCATATTTCTTTAGTTAATTTGCAATCATGCCTATCTTTGTAACAAGGGCATGGCAATTCACATCTGCCAAAAATACAGAATTTGAAATATTGACCAGTTGATACCTGTGACAAATTATATCATTATAATAAATATGGTGAGACTGCAGCCATAGCAGTGCATAAAAAGATAAGCCAAGACCTAAAACAGGAAGTGATAACTTGTGGACACATGATTATGCAAAGTGAGAAGAAGCTCTCTCTAGATCATGGGTCTCAGACCAACTTAAGGCTCAGTTGGGCTCATCAGGGGTCTCAGACCAACTTAAAGCTCAGTTGAGCTCAATGGCTCATCAGGGTTCTCAGACCAACTTAAGGCTTGGGCTCAATGGCTCATCAGGGGTCTCAGACCAACTTAAGGCTCAGTTGGGCTCATCAGGGGTCTCAGACCAACTTAAGGCTCTGGTGGGCTCATCAGGGGTCTCAGATAACTTAAGGTTCAGTTGGGCTCATCAGGGGTCTCAGACCAACTTAAGGCTCAGTTGGGTTCAATGGCTCATCAGGGGTCTCAGACCAACTTAAGGCTCAGTTGAGCTCAATGGCTCATCATGGGTCTCAGACCAACTTAAGGCTCAGTTGAGCTCAATGGCTCATCAGTGGTCTCAGACCAACTTAAGGCTCAGTTGGGCTCATCAGGGGTCTCAGACCAACTTAAGACTCAGTTGAGCTCAATGGCTCATCAGGGGTCTCAGACCAACTTAAGGCTCAGTTGAGCTCAATGGCTCATCAGGGGTCTCAGACCAACTTAAGGCTGAGTTAGGCTCATCAGGGGTCTCAGACCAACTTAAGACTCAGTTGGGCTCATCAGGGGTCTCAGACCAACTTAAGGCTCAGTTGGGCTCATCAGGGGTCTCAGACCAACTTAATACTCAGTTGGGCTCAATGGCTCATCAGGGGTCTCAGACCAACTTAAGGCTCAGTTGGGCTCATCAGGGGTCTCAGACCAACTTAAGGCTCAGTTGGGCTCATCAGGGGTCTCAGACCAACTTAAGGCTCAATTGGGCTCATCAGGGGTCTCAGACCAACTTAAGGCTCAGTTAGGCCATCAGGGGTCTCATACCAACTTTGGGCTCATCAGGGGTCTCAGACCAACTTAAGGCTCAGTTGGGCTCATCAGGGGTCTCGGACCAACTTAAGGCTCTGGTGGGCTCATCAGGGGTCTCAGACAACTTAAGGCTCAGTTGGGCTCATCAGGGGTCTCAGACAACTTGAGGCTCAATTGGGCTCATCAGGGGTCTCAGACAACTTAAGGCTCAGTTGGGCTCATCAGGGGTCTCAGACAACTTAAGGCTCAGTTGGGCTCATCAGGGGTCTCAGACCAACTTAAGGTTCAGTTGGGCTCATCAGGGGTCTCAGACCAACTTAAGGCTTGGGATCAATGGCTCATCAGGGGTCTCAGACCAACTTAAAGCTCAGTTGGGCTCATCAGGGGTCTCAGGCCAACTTAAGGTTCATTTGGGCTCAATGGCTCATCAGGGGTCTCAGACCAACTTAAGGCTTGGGCTCAATGGCTCATCAGGGGTCTCAGACCAACTTAAGGGTCAATTGGGCTCAATGGCTCATCAGGGGTCTCAGACCAACTTAAGGCTCAGTTGGGCTCATCAGGGGTTTCAGACCAACTTAAGGCTCAGTTGGGCTCATCAGGGGTCTCAGACCAACTTAAGGCGCAATTGGGCTCATCAGGGGTCTCAGACCAACTTAAGGCTCAGTTGGGCCATCAGGGGTCTCAGACCAACTTTGGGCTCATCAGGGGTCTCAGACCAACTTAAGGCTCAGTTCGGCTCATCAGGGGTCTCAGACCAACTTAAGGCTTGGGCTCAATGGCTCATCAGGGGTCTCAGACCAACTTAAGGCTCAGTTGGGCTCATCAGGGGTCTCAGACCAACTTAAGGCTCTGGTGGGCTCATCAGGGGTCTCAGACCAACTTAAGGCTCAGTTGGGCTCATCAGGGGTCTCAGGCCAACTTAAGGTTCAGTTGGGCTCAATGGCTCATCAGGGGTCTCAGACCAACTTAAGGCTTGGGCACAATGGCTCATCAGGGGTATTAGACCAACTTAAGGCTTGGGCTCAATGGCTCATCAGGGGTCTCAGACCAACTTAAGGCTTGGGCTCAATGGCTCATCAGGGGTCTCAGACCAACTTAAGGATTGGGCTCAATGGCTCATCAAGGGTCTCAGACCAACTTAAGGCTCAGTTGGGCTCATCAGGGGTCTCAGACCAACTTAAGGCTCAGTTGGGCCATCAGGGGTCTCAGACCAACTTTGGGCTCATCAGGGGTCTCAGACCAACTTAAGGCTCAGTTCGGCTCATCAGGGGTCTCAGACCAACTTAAGGCTTGGGCTCAATGGCTCATCAGGGGTCTCAGACCAACTTAAGGCTCAGTTGGGCTCATCAGGGGTCTCAGACCAACTTAAGGTTCAGTTGGGCTCAATGGCTCATCAGGGGCTCAGACCAACTTAAGGCTTGGGCTCAATGGCTCATCAGGGGTATCAGACCAACTTAAGGCTTGGGCTCAATGGCTCATCAGGGGTCTCAGACCAACTTAAGGCTTGGGCTCAATGGCTCATCAGGGGTCTCAGACCAACTTAAGGGTCAGTTGGGCTCAATGGCTCATCAGGGGTCTCAGACCAACTTAAGGCTCAGTTGGGCTCATCAGGGGTCTCAGACCAACTTAAGGCTCAGTTGGGCTCATCAGGGGTCTCAGACCAACTTAAGGTTCAGTTGGGCTCAATGGCTCATCAGGGGCTCAGACCAACTTAAGGCTTGGGCTCAATGGCTCATCAGGGGTATCAGATCAACTTAAGGCTTGGGCTCAATGGCTCATCAGGGGTCTCAGACCAACTTAAGGCTTGGGCTCAATGGCTCATCAGGGGTCTCAGACCAACTTAAGGCTCAGTTGGGCTCATCAGGGGTCTCAGACCAACTTAAGGCTCAGTTGGGCTCATCAGGGGTCTCGGACCAACTTAAGGCTCTGGTGGGCTCATCAGGGGTCTCAGACAACTTAAGGCTCAGTTGGGCTCATCAGGGGTCTCAGACAACTTGAGGCTCAATTGGGCTCATCAGGGGTCTCAGACAACTTAAGGCTCAGTTGGGCTCATCAGGGGTCTCAGACAACTTAAGGCTCAGTTGGGCTCATCAGGGGTCTCAGACCAACTTAAGGTTCAGTTGGGCTCATCAGGGGTCTCAGACCAACTTAAGGCTTGGGATCAATGGCTCATCAGGGGTCTCAGACCAACTTAAAGCTCAGTTGGGCTCATCAGGGGTCTCAGGCCAACTTAAGGTTCATTTGGGCTCAATGGCTCATCAGGGGTCTCAGACCAACTTAAGGCTTGGGCTCAATGGCTCATCAGGGGTCTCAGACCAACTTAAGGGTCAATTGGGCTCAATGGCTCATCAGGGGTCTCAGACCAACTTAAGGCTCAGTTGGGCTCATCAGGGGTTTCAGACCAACTTAAGGCTCAGTTGGGCTCATCAGGGGTCTCAGACCAACTTAAGGCGCAATTGGGCTCATCAGGGGTCTCAGACCAACTTAAGGCTCAGTTGGGCCATCAGGGGTCTCAGACCAACTTTGGGCTCATCAGGGGTCTCAGACCAACTTAAGGCTCAGTTCGGCTCATCAGGGGTCTCAGACCAACTTAAGGCTTGGGCTCAATGGCTCATCAGGGGTCTCAGACCAACTTAAGGCTCAGTTGGGCTCATCAGGGGTCTCAGACCAACTTAAGGCTCTGGTGGGCTCATCAGGGGTCTCAGACCAACTTAAGGCTCAGTTGGGCTCATCAGGGGTCTCAGGCCAACTTAAGGTTCAGTTGGGCTCAATGGCTCATCAGGGGTCTCAGACCAACTTAAGGCTTGGGCACAATGGCTCATCAGGGGTATTAGACCAACTTAAGGCTTGGGCTCAATGGCTCATCAGGGGTCTCAGACCAACTTAAGGCTTGGGCTCAATGGCTCATCAGGGGTCTCAGACCAACTTAAGGATTGGGCTCAATGGCTCATCAGGGGTCTCAGACCAACTTAAGGCTCAGTTGGGCTCATCAGGGGTCTCAGACCAACTTAAGGCTCAGTTGGGCTCATCAGGGGTCTCAGACCAACTTAAGGCTCAATTGGGCTCATCAGGGATCTCAGACCAACTTAAGGCTCAGTTGGGCCATCAGGGGTCTCAGACCAACTTTGGGCTCATCAGGGGTCTCAGACCAACTTAAGGCTCAATTGGGCTCATCAGGGATCTCAGACCAACTTAAGGCTCAGTTCGGCTCATCAGGGGTCTCAGACCAACTTAAGGCTTGGGCTCAATGGCTCATCAGGGGTCTCAGACCAACTTAAGGCTCAGTTGGGCTCATCAGGGGTCTCAGACAACTTAAGGCTCAGTTGGGCTCATCAGGGGTCTCAGACCAACTTAAGGTTCAGTTGGGCTCAATGGCTCATCAGGGGCTCAGACCAACTTAAGGCTTGGGCTCAATGGCTCATCAGGGGTATCAGACCAACTTAAGGCTTGGGCTCAATGGCTCATCAGGGGTCTCAGACCAACTTAAGGCTTGGGCTCAATGGCTCATCAGGGGTCTCAGACCAACTTAAGGGTCAGTTGGGCTCAATGGCTCATCAGGGGTCTCAGACCAACTTAAGGCTCAGTTGGGCTCATCAGGGGTCTCAGACCAACTTAAGGCTCAGTTGGGCTCATCAGGGGTCTCAGACCAACTTAAGGTTCAGTTGGGCTCAATGGCTCATCAGGGGCTCAGACCAACTTAAGGCTTGGGCTCAATGGCTCATCAGGGGTATCAGACCAACTTAAGGCTTGGGCTCAATGGCTCATCAGGGGTCTCAGACCAACTTAAGGCTTGGGCTCAATGGCTCATCAGGGGTCTCAGACCAACTTAAGGCTCAGTTGGGCTCATCAGGAGTCTCAGACCAACTTAAGGGTCAGTTGAGCTCAATGGCTCAAGTGCTTTATGACAGTTAAAGCCATTTTGGTCATCACATTGAGTTTGTATATTGACTATTTTTGTTATGCAATGAAAAAAAATAATTCTTTCTATATTAATATATTTGCCCCAAAAAATCAATATATCTGAATGTCCTTTTGTATTATGATCATTTTTCCTTTAGAGAATATTGAGAATTAATCCTTTATTGTATTTTTTATTTTTTTGTGTGTGCGTTCGCCTTATTTCTCCATTCCCCAACGCGGTGTGCGTTGCACTGTGGTTTTTATTTTGCGCCTGCTTTATTGTATAATTCCAGTATTCTGAGACTTTAATTTTCTCTTAAACCAACTCGTAATGTGGCTCATGTTACTGACCCTATGGCTTGGTGACCTGCGTTGAAACTCCTGCTCTAGACAGGCAGTCTTTACAATGGAATAAACTTGGAAAGTAAATTGAAATGAAAAGAGTGACACACTATGGTACAACAACTGTTAACTGACAGATAAAGAAATTGGGGACAAGATATAAATACACGGTCAAAATAGAACTAATTTGTTTGAATCAATCAAATCAAAAACCTATCAGCTCTCTGGGGAGTATAGGTCCTCAACAAATACTCGCCAAGTCTTCCTAACATGAACCATTTGAGCCAATTCTGTTCACGTCATGCTTGTTGCCTTGACATTTTCCTAAGTTCCCTCTTCCATGAGTGTCTGGGTCTTCCTCTATTTCTCTTGCCCGGTGGATTCCAGAAGAGAGCTTGTCTGGTAATGTTATCCACTGGTTTCCTTAGTGTGTAGCCTGCCCATCGCCCCTCCGAATTTCATGTTCCACTGGTTTTTATCTAGTTTTTCCCCATCAGTTCCACGTTGGTGATAATGCTGTACCATTTCCACCCTTGTAGTTTTCGCAGGCAACCATTTACACCACTGTACCTTTTTCATAAGTACCTATGTTGTCTTCCGTGTTTCAGAGCCATATAATAGTTTAGTTTTAAAAGTTTAGTATATAATATGTGGCATGTTAATGATAAATTACTGAAAATATATTGGTCCCAAATGAATGATATTGTGTGGTAGTTTTATGGTGGGGAAAAAAATTCCAGAGTGAATGAGTTAAGAAGATAATACAAGCATGTCATTTTGGTATGATCTTTTTAAATAAATCAATAGTTTCTTTAATATTAATAATTAAGCTCAGAAAAACAAAACTTACGGTTTTTTTTATTCCTAACAACAAATTCTTGTTCTACTTTGTATTTGAAATATTTCTCAATGAGAGAACAGCAAAGATGGCAACTAACAGAACCCAGGTCTAAATTTACTCTTGTGTTTTAGTCTATCATAGATGCTCCTAGGCCATGGATTTGACTGGAATTCACACTGGTTGATGACTTACATTTGTGTCCACGGAAACGTGTTGCGGTTTTCCATTTGGATTATTTAGTTAATTCGTTCTGTGGTATTTTTGCCTACATGGTTATTGGCTATTTGAAATATTGTTTAGGTTAAGCTGTGTCATATTTCCACGTTCCAGTGCACACGGCTGAACTTCACGAGATTGGCGCCCTTCACCCTGTTTGCTACCAGCGTCAGTTTTGCTGTGGCTAAGAAATATACACATGAGCCAATAATGGACTAACACATCTCCCGTGATGGTTGGTTAGTTATTGATCCAGGGGCCTATGGGCTCCTGCCCTTTGGCCCAATGCCATATAGTGGTATCTGCAAATGTTAGATTTGGGCCCTTCTTGGTTAGCAAGATAACCTAACTTAATGTCTTTCTACTGGTTTAGAAGACTCTGCTGAGTCTGTATACAATCAGTTTCATTTACATTTCCTTGCTCTAAAATCTATGTGCATCATCCAATCTATTCTTAATTGCATTGTTTTTTGTTTGCGTTCGCCTATTTCTATATTCACCAAGGCGGTATGCGTTGCACTACGGTTTTTATTTTGTGCCTGTCGGCACAGTGCATCCAACTCCGGCATGCATTTTATGTAAGGGTCTGCTTCCTCTAGAGGTTTGCGTTCTCGGGGTAATGGCCGGTGCTCTGATGGGGATCGAACCCAGCACATTTGGATTGTGAGCCGTGTCACTTAACCACTAGCCCACGCTGTCCCCTGTGTGCATTAATTGTTCATGTCTCCACTATGCCTCCGTCCACTAAGATGCCCAAGACACATCGTTCACACACTGAGTGATGCCCCTATGACCTCTTGGGATTATGGGAAAGACAAGAGAAGACAAGGAGTAGAAGAAACTGGTTGTATAAAAACTCTGCAGAGTAAACCAGTATAATGATGATGAACTTTTACAGTCCAAATTGTTCATTGCAATCAATTATAGTAGCACCACTTCCAGTTCGATTTATCTGAAATCACATATCAACCACATCTTGTTATTTAGCTAAATTTGATTTATAAACAAAAACTATCTTTAAACTTAAAAATCATGATTTTAGTTTTAATGACTTTTTTCTGTTAGCCATGAAACACGTACAATGACTGTCCTTGTCTTGAACATTATGACTAACGTCTTGTAAATTAGGTTGGACTGTAAAGGTTTAAGTTAAATGATAACTGAAAATCTTAATTATATTTAATGTTTAGGTCTACATATTTACTTAGGTTTCATATTTCTAACCAAAAAAATCTGAATTACTTAACTTAACGTCTTTATACTGGTTTAGAAAACCCTGCAGAGTCTGTATACAACCAGTTACATTTACATTACCTTGCTCTAAAAGCAATGCGCATCCAATTTATTCTTAAATGCATTAACTGTCCCTGCCTCCACTACCTCCCCTGGCAATGCATTCCAAGCAGTCACCACTCTCTGACTTAAAAAATATTTCCTAATATCTAACCTGGACCTGTCTTTAGTACATATTACATATCATGTGAGAAGCGATCCTGAGCAGCGCATGAGCTGCAGCGGTCAGAGACCCATAGCTGACTGCTAGCATCAGGGCCAGCGAACCAGAGCTGCCAAGACCCTTCTACACCTTCACATGGTGATTCTGGATAATAGGCTGCAACACAGCAGACTGGATAAGGAGAAGGGATCGAGGAGGGAAGGCTAACCCGGTACTAAATAAATGCCTGCTGAATTCGGATTTCTTGGTCTTAGTCGACCTGTACTTCTACAGGAGCATAAGCCCCTGTGCAGGTCCCATCTCTGATGTGAGCTGGATGTAACCAGGAGGAGGATTTCCTGCTTGGCTGGCTAGGCTCGAGTAGCTTATTACTTCGCTATGGAGGGTGGTTAAATAATGAGCGAGTCCATCTTAATAGACTGTAGAGCAAAGTAGACCCGCAGCCTGTTAGGTGCCATCTATGCCGCTCTTAACAAACCACCTAACTAAGGCCGGTGTTATGCCATGTCACACAGTTAGCCGTCTCTTACGACATGCTCTCTGTGGGGCAGTAGTGCTATTCTTCTCCTTGTCATCCATAGACCCTTGCAAACCACTCGGGAAAGTCAGATGTGTCAGACCGTAAGGTGCAAATATCACAGTCAAGCTGTAAACTACAACACAACGCATTCCGTTCTCTGGACTACATTTTGTTAATGAAGCCCTTTTCAGGGCTTGGTAACGGGAGATTTAGAACGAACGAAGTCAAGTCATGTGATGAGCAAATGTTAACTAAAGTTTTGTGTCTTAGCAATAAGGCAGCATCACATATAATTAAAATATGCAACAAAACACATTCTTATCCAGGTTTTTTAAACTGTTTATTTTTAAAACAATATATTCATGAATTGCTTATAGCTCAAACAACAATGAGTGTCACACAAATAGATAACATTTTTTTTCTTCTGCTGCAGTGGCATGTCATTCAAATATATGCTTTGGTAGTTAAAAGTGGCAATTAACAATGCTATTGCTTCCACAGTTTCCAACTATATATGTACATTATTCTATAATGGCTCTTGCAGAAATACACTAATGAGAACATTGTTAAATTATTGTAGATTAAAAAGTGTTGCATCTTGCAACCGTCGACTTATAGGTTCCTTGTCAGGGAAGGAAGACTAATGTTTGGTCAGACAAAATACACTGATCAGACATGTTAGGTTCAGGCAAAACATACTGGACAAGACCTTCACCGTGGCTTCCTCATAGCCCTGCCTGGAAACGGGCTGTTTTCATGGCAGACTGGCTGACAAGGTGAGGGATCAATGTGATCCTCATAAAAGTGAGCCACACACAGATGAAGCCAAGCATAGCACAACCACCTGGAGGACCCCGATCCACCTTCATACATACTCGGGATGTGAGGAAAGCTACAACAAACTGCCACTAAACATCCTTTTTAGGGTGCATAAAAGAGTAATCCTACTTATTGTGGACATTCAATAACAACAACAAGTTCTTGGCAAGTGTGCAGTACAGTAGCTGTGTATGTGAAATTGTGAAAAAATCCATGTCTGCCAAACTGGACACTAGTGTGATCCGAACCGGGTGCATTGGATTGTGAAACAGATGCCTCACTCCTAGGTCACACAGCCCCCCAATTGTAGACTACCAATTATAAATTTTACGCCAAACAAGTTTAATCAACAGACTGGATTACGCAGACAAATATGAAAATATTCATGTAAAATAATTGAATTGCTGACAATAAATAGTCAATAACAAAATGTTCTTAATTTATGACAACAATATACATGATCAACATCATGTGTCTGTCGCCGCAGAAAAAGGATGTGTCGGATCGAAAGGTGCAAATATTGCAATCAAGCTGTAAACTAGTGACACAGTGCAGCCCGTTCTCCAGGCTTCATCCTGCTACTTGCAAAGCCCTGTTCAGGACTTGGTAGAAAGAGATTGAGAATGAACGCAGAAGAAGAAGAAGTATGTATCTGTTGAGTGGATTGCCAATCAGTTATGGATTTTTACAGCCGCCTGTTCCTAGCATTGTTTATCATCTGTTATTTATTCTCCTCTAATCATTTAAACCCATGTTGTCCCCCGTTTCCTTTCTCAACATTTTCATAACAGTGTGCTAAAAATAAAAACCCTCATAACAAATAACTATGTCTTTTCATTAAGCATCAGCACATATATTATGTTGCATTCTTGGTGCATATAGAGCTAGTAATTACGGTAGTCAATCTGTTGCAGTTATGTCCAAATCAGTGTTCTTTTAGTGACGTCATAAACTTAAGTTCGGGGATCGGATATATATAATGCATGTTTGTTTTTTTCCTGCTTTCGCTAATTGGCCTAATACAGGATATCTGTCACTTTGGCATATATTTCATTTTCTGGGGTCCTTCTTCTTCTTCGTACGCAGTCAGACAGTAACCATTCTGGGGTCCACTAATGTGATTTATGGTGCTGATGATTAAAGGACATTTTCTTCTGCAGTCATCATGGAGTGTGCAGGCTAGGTTTTTAATTTTACCCCCAGAAAGAAAAAACCTAGGCCTTACTGAGATTTTGAACTCATGTCTCATTGGTCAAGAGATCGGTCTACAAACCCTTCCACTACCTGCCTGCTCCTCAATACAGGATATATCTAACAAACAGTAGCCTTGATTGGTGCTTGTATTTCAAGTGGACTTTGATGGTTCCAGTTTTAACAACTCAAATATGGAAGGTATAAAGAAAAGAATTCACCAAATAGCAAAGGGTTACAGAATATAAACAACGTCCATCAAAACCCCCCAGTCTTCATGTTTGGCTGTCTAAAGTAATAATGCTATTCTGTACTGTTAAACTTTCAATCTTTTTAATCATAGGCTCGAAACTTACATTTTCAATTCATACAAATTTAAAATGTTCATGATTTTTTAAAATATGTCTGAGAGACGTATTACAAATAATGAAGGGAAATCTCATGGATGGTAGGTAGGTAGGTAAGTAAATAGGTAGTCTATTTATTCAACAAGGGTCTGTCGCACCAACTATCCATGAGCATGATGAGTGCTCGAGTCCTAGGCAGCTTACAATGAGGATGATGTCTTTTCAATTTGACCTAACCAGGTGATGCATGGGTGCTGGACCATGACCCAGAGGGTCATTTCCCATCCTTGATGCCCATGACTTGCTTTAACCCTTTGAACGCATGATCCCGATGAACTGGTGTGTGTGTGTGTACATAACCCGAGTCACCGGTAGAGCACACGTATCTTATAAGAACGGGCATAGTATGGATAGACATGGCAGAATTTGCATTCTACTTCCGGAATGTTACTTCAAAATGGTGGCGCCCATGAACTGATCACATTGCGACAAATTTTTACAATATTTTCATGATGAAAAGACATGCAGAAAAACCAGTAAATGAGTGTTCTAAAAGGCTTACAATGGAACAAGCTGTCAAGATTGTTCTCAATGATTCGGAGGACGATGAATTAGATTTAGATAGCAACTATTCTGAAACTGATATAGAAGTTGAATCAGATGATCATTTGAGTGATAACATGTGTTCATTAGACTCTGATGAAGCTACATCTTACCCTGGTCCTGATTTTTCTGGCGATCAGGCTGTTTTACAGGGGCGTGGAAGGGGGCGTCTCCCAGGTAGTGTCTCTAGTAAATTTGATGCAGATTGGTCTCCAATAAATATATTCAGACCTGTGTTTGCAGTAGACACAACATTTATGGAGCAGATAGGCCCCAAGAACATTCCAGAATCTATTAATCCAGAAAGTAAAGCTAGTGAATATTTTGAACTTTTTCCTGGATAATGATTTCTGGCACAATTTGTGTGAGCAGACAACTCGACGCGCTGAGAAGCAAGAAACCAACTAGCTACTATGCCACAAATTTTAAAAGTGTAGTAGTGTCAGAGATGAAAGCATTCTTTGGACTACGTCTTCAAATGGAACAGAGTGTGAGTAAACCACGTTACGAGGAGTACTGGTCTAGCTCGTCTGCTAACTTCGTGTCTCATACTCCTGGTTTCCGCACTGTGATGGACTGTGATCGCTTCCTTGCTCTCTGGACTTTTCTTCATCTTGTTGATGAGGAGGACCCGGGCTTTGGATAAAGCAGATAAACTTTACAAAGTAAGGCCTATGTTGGATGTGTTGCTACCAAAATTTCGGCACTATTATTCGCCTTCACAGCACGTGAGCTTAGACGAAGGTATGATCCCCTCGAAGAGCAGGCTTGCCTTCAAACAGTATATCAAGTCAAAGTCCATAAAGTGGGGAATAAAGGCTTACATGGCTTGTGAAGCAAGCTCTGGATATATTCAGAATCTGGAAATCTACACTGGAAAAGCAGACAATATTATTCCAGATCTTGGTGTTGTTGGTAGCAGCGTCATTAGAATTTTAACTTCTGGGAATTTGGTCAACAAAAACCATATTGTTGTTTTGGACAGATTCTACAACAGTGTAACTCTCTTTGACAAGTTGTACATTGATTATGGTACAGTTGCTGTAAGTACAGCAATGACAAATAGGAAATTTTATCCAAAAGTACTGGCAGGAAAGAAGAAAATGGACAGGCGTCATTCAGAATTTATTTGCCATAACAACATTGTATGCCTTGTCTGGATGGACCAAAGACCTGTAAATTTTATATCCAACTACTACAACCCAACAGAAATTGGAACTGTTAGAAGGAGAAGAAAGGATGGAACAGCTGTAGATGTTCCAACTCCTCAACTTTGTATTGACTATAATGCTTTCATGGGGGGCACAGATGTCAACGACCAAATTTGTCGTCTCAACAAGACAACGACATTATCGCTGGTCTAGGAGGCTAATTGTGAAATTCTTTATGTGGGCATGTAATAATGCCTACATACTTATGGATCATTATAGTCCCCACAATACAACAGGAAGACGCTACAGGACATTTGGGATGTTCATGAACAAAGTTTGTTTGTCCCTCATTGGGAATTATCGAAACAGCTACTGCAAAACTTCACAGCTGTGTTGAGGCACAACAGAGACTGCAAAATGTTGGTTCCCATTATCCACAAATGTCTCCAAAAGCTACAGGAAATAATGTTTGTGTAGTATGCTCATTTAAATTTAACAAGCATGTCAAGGACTTCCGAAACATGGTCTACAAAGACAGACCATTCAAACAAGTCAAGACAAAATTTTGGTGTAAACATTGTGAAACTTATCTGTGCCTAAAGGATGGGTCTACATACTGGGAGGACTGGCATAATAAGCAGGAATATTGGAGATGATCAGGTCAGTTTATTTGAGATAAAATAATTAAAACAGATCACTTAGTTTTGTCATTGTAACTAGTTTTATTCAGGTGTCCATTTTTTGCTGTCTTTCTTCAGGAGCCCAGGGGAGTGGGGTTTTACAGGCCAGGTGACCAGCATTCAAAGGGTTAAGAGCTGATGGGTGGGTACATCCTCAACATGGCAGGTTACATATCAAAATAGGGCCAAACGGTGATGGTTCAACATGGTGTCACCATCACACAGTTGCTGGTGACTGACCTTGACTACACAGATTGCGCAGGTATACCAGGCTCCCATCCTCAGGCACTGATAAAATCAATAGAGCACATATAAAACCTTGCATCTAGATTAGACCTCCACATCTCATGGGCAATGACCGAGATACAAAACCTTGGTTGCAATCCCACAACAGCAGGAATTATTGTTGACGGCAACTATATCAACTCCACTGAGAATTTAATTTACCTGAAACAAAACTCATGATGCATGAAGCCATCGGTACATCATTCAAAGAGTCGGTATGGCTGCTGCATTTATGAATACTCTGCATCGAGCCTGGAACCAGCAGACGCTCTCACTGAAAGCCAAGCTCATATTTTAGTCATAAATCTTGCCAATAATGTTGTTGTTGTTGAATGCCTACAATGAGTAGGTTACTCTTTTGCTCGCCCTCAAAAGGACGTTAAGTTGCGGGTTACAGTAGCTTTCCTCACATCCCGAGCGTGCTGGTGAAGGTGGACCGGGGTCCTACAGGTGGTTGTGCTATGCTTGGCTTCATTTGTGGGTCACTCACTACTACAGGGATCTGCCAATAATGTGAGCTGCTTCTATCTTAGTTACTTGATAGCACGAGTGTAAGTAAAATTGAAAAACCATAATGAGTACTGAAAAGATCCGGAAGAACGAAATTGGACATCAAACTTTGTTTTGGGACGTTGTGGAAACAGCGATATCACACAAACATTGTTAGGCTGGACATATGGTACGCATACCTGACAACAGTTGGACACATAGAACAATGTTTTGGTGGCCATATGCCTATACACGTCCATGGGGTCGCCCAACTGTGCGATGACGAGATGGACCAACCAAGGACCTAGTTCCACATTGGTACACCACTGCAAAAGATTGGGATGTATACAGAATATTGTTGGCTTCCTCACATGCGGCACATCTGCCGGACTGATGCTGAGTATAATGTGAAATGGAACTGATAAATACAATTAACATGTAGATGCACATAATTTGATTTCATCCATGATGAAATATGCCATATTAAAAATGAAAACAAATAGAATCCGTGTTCATAAATGATATGCGTAGATCATGTAATGGCATAATTTAAAGGGATTTAGCAAAGTTATTGTAAAAATCTTCTGCCTTTGAGCAAATGTAAATACAAGATGCTTGGTTGTTATATCTGGAAGGCACTGACAGCTTTGGTCTATTTACTCAATTTGTATATTATTTGTGTTTGCTTCTGTAGATAAAGGCTTTCCGTTGTTTGAAGTTGATTCTGCAGGAAAGTGTAGGTAGATTATATTTTCTATTAGTGACTGCATGAAAGTGTTGGTAGATGATCTCTTAGTCACTGCACAAAAGTGTTGGTAGATGATCTCTTATTAGTGACTGCACAAAAGTGTTGGAAATGTTTACAAATATACAAATATTTTCCATACTTTTTCATGAGGTTCCTCTATTTTATGTTTTCTCCACCCCCCTCCCTCCCCCTCTCTCTCTCCCTCCCTCCCTCTGTTCATCCATCTACTTTGTTTCAAGTGTTATGAACTCAATCTACTTCTCTCGTATTATTGTATTATTCACTCACTTTCTGTGTAGCACATCAATGTTCTAGTTTCTACAATTATTATTTGTGTATTGAACAAGGATATTGTTAACATATGCAAAATTCTCTATCCTTTAATATTTCACTCATTTAGATTAGACATTCTCACTTGTGACGCCCTTAGTTATCAGTGAAGACATTTTAACTGTAATGTAAGTTGTTGTTTTTGTACTTGTGCACACATAAAACTGGCACACATGGGTTTACTGCAGCTCCTTTGATTTTTAGTTTTTCCTTGTTTGCAACACGGATGTTTGAAAATGGCTCAAGTCGGCTACAAGCAACAAAGGGTACCAATCACTGTTAATTTTGGCAAGAAACTATTACGCTACAATACAGCTAGGATTTCTGAATATTCAAGAGCCCATCCAATTATACTCAAGCTCTATGTGCCAGAATGGAAGACTGACATGCCAAATAGAACCAGCATAATACAGAATGCAAATCTTGGAACTATTCCAACCTTTGAGCACGATGAAAATCTCTTCCTAGAAAAACGAGAGCAGATGTAGAAAACTGGGCCAGAGTTAGCGAGAAACTGTACATCTCCTCTCGAGCTGAGCTTTTGTGACCTAATTTTCATCGTGAGATATCAGAGTGAACTTATGATGAGACATGATGAAAACGCAGTGTAAATGGGCACATAAGTTGATATTAGAGCTTCATGTATTTCCTGTATGTACTGACACTTGTCAAAATTATAAATAAATGCTGAGATGACATTTTATTAGTTAATATTAACAGTTGTAATAGAAAGTATAGCCTTGGACTACAATGCTGATGTTAATATAATGAATAGGACATCTGTTTATTAAGATAGTGGTAATTCAAGATAATTCATGGTAATTCTACCATGCCTTCATTAACTTTAGAAAGGCGTTAGGCGTTTGACAGAGTGTGGCATGCGGCGCTATGGTCAACAATGAGGCATTATAAGTTCAACAGTGATATTGTGAGGGTAATTGCAAACCTTTATAAGCAGGCGACAAGCGCAGTCTCAGTAGAGGGAGCGCTTGGCGATTGGTTCCGTACGACGGTGGGTGTGCGACAGGGATGTATACTCTTCCCCACACTCTTCAATATATTCTTGGAGAGAATAATGGAGACGACCTTAAAAGGACATGTTGGCACGGTTAAAATAGGTGACAGGTTTATCACAAACTTCCGCTTTGCTGATGATATTGATGTATTGGCAGGCACAGAAAGGGAACTCCAGGAGTTAATTGGTAGATTGGATAGAACGGCCCTGAGTTTTGGTATGGAAATAAATGCAGATAAAACAAAGCTCATGACCAATAACGTAGCAGGGTTTCAATCTGTAATAAAGGCAAATGGGCAGGAACTTGAGGTGGTAAAACGTTTCAAATATCTGAGATCATTGATCAGCGAAGAGGGTTCGAAGCCAGAGGTAATTGCAAGACTAGCACAAACAACAGCGGCGCTGACTAGGCTGCAACCTATTTGGCGAGACAAGCGCCTCGACCTCGGCATAAAAGTCAGACTACTGCGCTCTTTGGTGCTATCAATATTTCTGTATGCCTGCGAGACCTGGGCCATTACAGCAGATATCCAGGGCAGGATACATGCAATGGAAATGAGGTGCTATAGAAAACTCCTAAATGTTACATATAAAGATCGTGTCACGAACGTAGAAATACGTCAGAGAGTTGAAGACGCTATTGGTCCTTTTGAAGATCTGTTCACAGCTATCAAAAGACGAAAGATGGCCTGGTGCGGTCACGTCGCGAGGTCCAACGGAATTACCAACTCGATACTCTTTGGATCCATACCGGGAAAGAGAGGGCGTGGACGTCCAAGGAAGAGATGGGCGGACAACATCACTGAGTGGTCAGGCCTTCGTCACGGTGTGATACGTCAGGCGGTGACAGACAGAGAGGGTTGGCGTGGGATTTTCATGTCTTCATGTGTGCCCCAACGACCTGATGGGTTACGGGATGAACTGAACTGAATTGAATTGAAGAGTTTACAGAACTGATGTTAATATAATTTTTAAGAAACTTGTTTTCTTCAAGAGTTTACAAAACTTAAGTTAAAATACTGTATAAGTTATTGTACCTTTCCCCGAGTGATTTGTTAAGAGCAGCTATAGATGGCGCCTAACTGACTGCGGGTCTACTTAGCTCTAGTGTTTAAGTCTATTAAGATGGATTTGCACGTCAGGTAAATCACCCTCCAAAATACTGGTTGTATACAGACTCTGTAGAGTCTTCTAAACCAGTATAAAGATGTTAAGTTAACACAAATTCATTACCACTTCTTCTTTCCGCTTGTATCCTGTTTGTGCCTTTCAGCGTCACTGTACAATGTAAATTTCAATAGAATAAAGTGTTTAGTGGCTGCCAAAAACAGATGTGTCGGACCAAAAGGTGCAAAAATCGCAGTTAAGCTGTAAACTAGTGACAACGCATTCCGTTCTCCTGACTACATCCTGCTACTTGCAAAGCCCTGTTCAGGGCTTGGTAGCGGGAGATTGAGATAAAATGCAGAAGTGTTAGTGGTACAGCTCACAAACCAAACTTGTGTGTGTGTGTGTACCCATATGGGAAGTATCTTATAACGAAAATGCATGCTGAAGTTGCATGAACTGGGTCAAAGCATAAAATACAGTACAACACTTTAGAAAACAAGGTAAATGACAAACAAATCAAATAAAAAAATTGGAGGTACATGTCACAAAAAATATGATGGCTTTGAGTGTAAAATATCAGGGACATCATTATACTGGGTCTCAGTTTTTTCTGAGGTCATGTGACCAGTTCGTATCCACGTCAGTGCCTAGCTTTCCCTAACTGTAGGTCAAGTGCCCATTTACAATACTAATTCAAAATGTATATTTCTCTCAGAGGTCCCTTAATTGTTTTTTAAGTGTTATAACCCTTATGTAACTGTGTGTCTATCTTAACAGGCATGGGGCATGTCTACATGAGAGAAATGGGACTGTACTTGTCATTATATAGAGTTATCTTGGAATGCTTAGAACCCTGTAATTCAAACAGGCATGTTAATGTCTGTTGCCAGGTAGCTGAATGGCTATCCGTAGTAGATATTTTAAACTTCCCGCGACTTACTAGGCCTGGGGGAAGGTGCAAATAATTTGGGTAGATTTTTAACTTGAATTTTGTTCGGGCAGTGGCCGTTAAACCTACTCTTTTCTATTTCTAGCTGCCAAGGAATTTTTAACATGCTCAACACTGAACATGGGAGTCCGATCTCACTATCCAGGGATCAGGGAAATTTTTACCAGAAGATCCACGTGAAAAAATTCTGGTCTCGACTGTTATTCGAACTGGCGAACTCTGGCAATCGAGGCGGACACCTTACCTCGAGATCACTGAACCCCGTTAAAAGTTATCCTTTAACAATTTTGTTTTTCTTCTCCACAGGTACTTAGATTTATTGTTCTCCCTTACGGAAAGTTTCAGTTTTTATACATATTCTTCAAAGATGACGTTAGTTTTTATATTTTAAATGTGTAGACCTTACAAATGACTTGCTACAACGACTTTTAACTCACACAATTACAACCAATTCACAGTTAGGTAGGAATGTAAGAAGATTTAGTGCAATTCTATGTGATTTAGGGGGGAATTTCGGGGCGAAGTGGTCAAGCAGTCGGCTTCGTGATCAGGTGGTGCGGGTTCGACTCCGGACTCCGCCGTCTTTTTCACGGATGCGGAGTCCCCTGCGCCTCCTAGTCGTCTTGTCCTTGACTTACCACTGGGGTCGGGTGGCTCGAGATGACAGAGTGAGGATCAAAACTAGCGCAGTTAATCCTTGATAAAAATAGCGCTAGGAAAATTAATTATGCCATCATCGTCTACGATGGACAGTGGCCATTGCTTTTTGATGTGATTTAGGCATGCCTCATTCAAGCTAGAACAAAGGAGCTGTCAGTATATTTAAAGACATTTGACAGCCCTGCACTGGTTATAAGGCGGTTCCTGGATTTACCAAACTGTGTGTGATAAGGCAGTACCTGGATTTACCAAACTGTGCGTGATAAGACGGTTCATGGATTTACCAAACTGTGCGCGATAAGGCGGTTCCTGGATTTACCAAACTGTGCGTGATAAGGCGGTTTCTGGATTTACCAAACTGTGCATGATAATTTGTCATGCCATCGGTATAAATGTGGTGTTAAGACAGTCATATAATCACATGTGGCATCCGTGTGGTAATCTGAATACCCGGTACTTTATTTAGACTGACATAGTGTCAGAGGTCAAACCACATTGACTTTTTGTACTCTTTCTATGAGAAGAGTAACAATATTGTTTTTCTTTAGTACTGCTACTGCTTGGTTGTGCTCTATGACCTGAAAATCCACTTTGTTTACCTGAAAGAAAAAGAAAACAGTAAACTAAAATACACAAGTTAACCAAAGAAGTCTGCAAAAGTTAGATTATCTTGCAATGAACATTCACATGAACTCCTTACTTAATAAAGAACTATTTAGTTTTCAATATTTCATTTAAATAAACATAACCTGCCATTTTTCATTAATTGAGAAATAAAATTAGCTTCATATTGCTAGAAGAATGACAGAAATGACAAATCGAACATGATTTTGAAATCAGTTGTCAGTTCTATTCAAGACCAAAGGGTTTACTTTCACATGTAACATAATTTTGTTAAAAATTATCTTAATTTAATCACAAATGCAAAAAAAGTGTTATTAACAATAGTAAAATAAAATGGCATATTTACTTCCAATATTTTGTCTCCAGGTTTCAGAAACTTTGATGCAGGTCCATCTGCGATGACTTTAGTCACAAAGATCCCCTTAAAAAAATTAAATTAATAATTGAAACTGAAATCAACATATGATGCTTCATATCACAATTTATAGTTTAGTTTATGAAATAAATGCTATAATAAATAAGTTTACAATAATCAAAGATCAGTCATGCGTTTACAATAAATCATAAGAGAAAATCAATCGTCAACAATAAATCATAAGAGAAAATCAATCATCAACAATAAATCATAAGAGAAAATCAATCATCAAAAAAAAATCATAAGAGAAAACCAATCATCAAGAGCATCAATCAATACAATATTCAGGAAATAATTAACAATCCTCTGCAAGATTTGTAGGCAATGGTCACTTGTTATTAGACACATTTAAGGCTGACAAAGTTAAAGATGGAAGAAATAAAATAGTGGAAGTTTGCGCCAGTAGAATAACTTAATGCAAAAACAGAACAATATTGTTGTTCTTCGTTTGTCATCTCACTTTCTATCGAGTTGAAGAGCCCAGTGTCCCGGTATGTATTTGTTTTTTGCCTCTCTCGTGGCTCGAGTAACATTTTTCCCCATTTTATGTCAGATTTTATTTACGCTGTCTATCCACCTTTTCCTTGGTTTAACTTAACTTAACATCTTTATACTGGTTTAGAAGACCCTGCAGAGTCTGTATACAACCAGTTACATTTACATCACCTTGCTCTAAAATCTTTGCGCATCCAGTTTATTCTTAAATGCATTAACTGTCCCTGCCTCCACTACCTCCCCTGGCAATGCATTCCAAGCAGACACCACTCTCTGACTAAAAAAATATTTCCTAATATCTAACCTGGACCTCTCTTTAATCAGCTTGTAGCTATGCCCTCGTGTTATTGTAGGTGGCTGTATTTTAAAAAACTTGTTATAGTCTAATTTATCGATTCCTCTGATCATCTTATAAACCTGTATTAAGTCACCACGAATTCTTCTCTCTTCGAGACACTGTAGGCCGGTTTTTCTGAGTCGTTCCTCATAACTGTAATTATAACTGTTTACCTCTTGCCCTTCTTCCAGATGTTCTCCTGTAGAAGGTTGCATTCTCACAATGTGGCCAAACCAATTCATTCTCTGTTGCTCGATGTACTGTAGGCAGGGAATTGTTTTAACCTTCTTGCAAATACTCATATTTGTGATTCTATCTCTTCTGGTGTTGTTAATGACCTTTTGTAGGCACTGTATTTTGTGATTTAATACCCGTGTCTGGCAATGGTAGCACAAAGTTGGGATGAAAATACTATATATCAACTGCTTTTATGCTTGGAGGGAAAACTTGGGGTGTCTTAGTGGGGGAGACAGCTGGTAGATGACAATGTTTATCCTCTGCACTCTCGTCTCTATCTCTCTATTGAGTCTGTCATTCTCAGTAAAACAGCTCCCAAATACCTACATTCTTTTACCTGCTTTATTTTTGTTTCATTCACATGAATATCAAGTGTGGTGTGAGGTAAAAAGCACAATATTGTTGATTATTGTTAGTATGTTCATACTTAGTCCATTTTACACATTCTTCTCCATTTACTACTTTAGTCCATTTTACACATTCTTCTCCATTTCACTACTTTAGTCCATTTTACAATTCTTTTCCATTTCACTACTTTAGTTCATTTTACACATTCTTTTCCATTTACTACTTTTGGTCAGAGAAGTGGGAATTAAGTAGTAGAAAAGCAAACATTAAAATGATGCAGCAAAAGCAAAAAGTGGAAAAACAACAAAATTGCAAACTAAAATGTTTTTATGCAAATGTGAGAAGCATAGTAAATAAAAGAGAAGAATTGGAACTGTATGTAGAGGAAGAAAAACCAGATATAATAGGGTTAACAGAATCATGGGCATATGAGGACATTGCAGATGGTGAACTTGAAATAGAGGGATATACAATGTTAAGGAAAGATAGGATAGTGGGAGACAAGGCTAAGGAGGGTGGTGTTTTATTATACTGTATAAATATTGTTAATATAACTAGCAGAGAGGATTTATCATGTGGTAACAAAAAGGAAAGTGTATGGGGTGAAATAGAAAGTGGGGGTGAAAAAACAGTGATTGGAGTGTGCTATAGATGTCCATCAAGTCAAAAGGAGGAAGATGAGGAGCTGATTAGTAGCATAGTAAAGGCAAGTGATAGGAAATTATTATTAATGGGGGATTTCAACTTTCCAGAAATAAAATGGGATATGGTAGAAGCACTTGTAGAGTCAAAAACCTTTTGTTAAGTGCATAACTGACAATTTTTTAATTCAACATGTAGAAGCAGCCACCAGAATCAAAAGCATACTCGACCTAGTTTTTACTACAGAGGAAAATATGATTGAAAACGTTACTGTTGGGGAACTGTTTGGCTCAAGTGACCATAAAATCATCCGATGGGATCTTATTGCAGGGAAAGAAGTAAACATAAACACGCAAACATATGACTACTCTAAGATAGATGTTAAGAGGATGAAAGAGGCAGTGAACCACATAATCTGGGAAGATATTGTCGGAGGAACAGATGTTGAACAGGAGTGGGAAAGTTTTAAAACAGTTCTCGAAACGCTAAAAGAGGAATGTGTTCCATATAGGGAGGTAAACCCCAAGCGTAAAAAGTGGATAACTAAAATTGTAGTTAAATGTAGAAGAGCTAAAAATAAAGCATGGAAAAAATATAGAGGCAAGTAAATCAAAAGAAACATATTTAAAATATTTGGACAAGCAATACATATCTCAGAAAGCGAATAAAACAGCAAAAATAGACTTCGAAAAGAAACTTGCTCAGAGGATCAAGACTGATAGTAAAAGCTTCTTCTCTTATGTTAGAAATAAACAAAGATCAAAGGACAAAGTAGGCCCTCTCATAGACAGCACAGGAAAAAAAATAAGTGAAAATAGGGAGGCAGTAAATCTACTCAATCACTACTTTGGTACAGTGTACACAAAAGAGGACTGCTCCAAGATCCCAAAGCCTGTAGATATTTTTCAAAGAGACATGGATACAGCAGGATTAGGATCAATCTGTATTACAGAGGAAATGGTTTTTAAAAAATTGGAGGGGTTGAAAATGGATAAATGTCCAGGTCAAGATGGTATTCATCCAAAATTGCTGTTTGAAATTAGAGTTCAATTAGCAAAACCATTGGCTATATTATGTTCTCAGTCACTTGTTCCACAGGATTGGAAAAATGTAGGAGTGATCCCCTTATTCAAAAAGAGCAAAAAATCAGATCCTGCAAATTATAGACCGGTGAGTTGAACAAGCATAGTTTGTAAATTGTCAATAATCAAAGAAAACATTGTAATGCATTTAGACAAGTTTAATCTAATCAGAAATAGTTAGTATGGGTTTACTAGAGGGAGATCTCAGTACATAGACCATTGACATCTCACCATAATTCATGGTTATGGGCTACTCTTTCTGCCTGTCTCTAGCTGTAATCATTTAATCATAGTTTCCTCTCACATTCTCTTCATGTATTTTTAGGTCTACCAATCTTTCTCTTCCCTACTGATTCCATATGGGATCCTGCCTAGCAATGTTGGATGGTGCCTTCCTCTGCATATGTTCTATCTAGCTCCATTTTATTTGCTTAATTTGTTGTTTCATTGGCTGTATTTGGCTCTTTCCCACAGATCTTCATTCCTCACCATGCCCTTCCACTTAATGCCCATTATCCTTTGTAGGCATTTGTTAACGAAGAACTGGAGCCTTCGTTGTATGGCCTTGGTCATTCTCCATGTCTCTCCTCCATAGAACAGCACCGACTTGACACTAGCACTGAATATTCTAATTTTGGTATGGCTTGGCTTGGCTTCGTTCGTTCTCCCGCTACCAAACCCTGAAAGGGCTTAAGTAGCAGAATGTAGTCCAGTGAACGGAATGCGTTGTGTCGTAGTTTACAGCTTGACTGCGATATTTGCACCTTTCAGTCCAACACATCCGACTTCAGCAAGTAATTTTGGTATGATTTTTGATTTCTCTGGATCTCCATATATTGTTTAGTGTCACAAGCACAATTCTTGCCTTTCCAATTCTAGCCCTTACATCTCCATCTTGTACTCCCTAATGTGTCAATTGTGTTGCCTAAATAAGTAAAGGCAACCATCTCTTCCAATGACTCCTCCTCCAGCATGATTGGTTCTTTGTTGATCAAGTTAATTTTAAGGATCTCGGTTTTCTTCATGTTGATATTCAGTCCAAATTTGACTGATTGTTCTTCCACATGGTGGTCCAATTTCTCTTGCATTTGGCTAAGGCTGTGTAATAAAGTACCAAATCATCTGTATGATCTAGGTTCTCCAATTGTGACCATAGTGGCCAGTGCATACCAGTTATTTTTTCATAATTTGATTCTTCATTATCCAACATATAGCCAACATGAACAGAAATGGCAAAAGAAAACACCCTTCTCTGCACCCTGAAGCTATCAGTCAATGCTCCTTCATGTACCACTCTACTAACTGTATCTTTATACATACTCTATATGACAGTTGTGTACTTCTCTGGTAATCTATAGTGTCTCAAAAGTGGGTAGGTTTAGCAATCAGAGCTGTAATACTATGGTATATCTGCATAATGGGAGCAGATCAGCCATGACAAACACAGGAAGCAAGAAGCGATGTTCCAAACCTCAGGGATGGCCCAAAATTTAATGAAAGGACACCAGGAGACATCCTTTGAATAATTGAGGACTGTACAGAAATCAAACCAAAATGAAGAAAGCTGATATTTTAGAATGGCTAGTCTCAATATCTAGATATAGAGAGGCAACTATGTAAACAATTAAAAATTGTATTAATAATTTGTTACAAATATGTAAACCTAGTTATAAAAAGTATCATAATAATAATAAGGAGCAAAAGCTGTCTTACTATTTTGTTTTTAAAAAATGTCTGTTAAATAAAAATATATATTTTGTTGCAGTAGTTAATTTTTTCAGACATCACATTATTTCTTCTTTTTTCTTCTTCTTCTTCATGCATTCATTCTCAATCTCTCGCTGGGATCAAGATGCTGAGCAGCGCATGAGCTGCAGTGATCAGCGACCCATAGCTGACTGCTAGCGTCAGGACCAGCGAACCAGAACTGCCAAGACTCTTCTACACCTCCACGTGGGGATCCATCCTGGATAACAGGCTGTAACAGAGCAGACTGGCTAAGGAGAAGGGATCGAAGAGGGAATGCTAACCCGATACTCAAAAAAAGCTTGCTGACGTCAGATGTGTTCGACCGAAAGGTGCAAATATTGCAGTCAAGCTGTAAACTACGACACAACGCATTCCGCTCTCTGGACTACATTCTGCTATTTAGGCCTGTGTCAGGATTTGGTAGCGAGAGATTAAGAACGAACGAAGCCAAGCCAATCTCTTGCTACCAAGCCCTGAAAAGGGCTTTGCGAGTAGTAGGATGTTATCTGGAGAATGGAATGCGTTATGTCGTAGTTTACAGCTTGCCTGCGATATTTGCACCTTTTGATCCGATACATCTGACTTCAGCTTACATTTTTAGGTACCAGGATAGCCTTCTCTTTTTGATCCTTTCTCTTTAGTCAGTCTGCACTGTTGCAACCTGTTATCCATGATCACTGCGTCAAGGTGTAGAAGGGTCTTGGCAGCTCTGGTTTGCTGGCCCTGATGCTTGCAGTAAATTTTGGGTTACTGACTGCTGCCGCTCATGCACTGATCAGCATATTGATTCCAAACCAAATTATTTGATGCTTACTATCACCATCACTAACCAAAATACAATATACATAACTAGTTCAACTACTTATCATGAGAAGTACCACACATATAAAGAGCCTTATTGCATAAAACCATGATATTAATACTTGTTTACTTACAATGTCCTTCTCTCTAAATGGGTTACCATGGGAACCAATACCACCAGCTATTGAAAATCCCAAACCTGGCTTTTTCTTTATAGTGATTCGAAACTGAAAAGAATTAAGATAATTTGTAAATGTGCATTAAAAAGGAAACATATGTTAATATCTGTTCTTCTAACACAAGATAGAAATCCAAACTTTCTGTGAAGTTGGATTTGTAAAAAATTCAGTGAAAACAACAGATACAAAATGTGTGAGTCCATGTTAAAATAAGTAGCAAGTCCTTGCAGAACGTCACTTCTTTCAACTCTAATAAAGAAGCAATAGCAACTTAACTACACACAGACATGTGTACTTTTTCATGAAACGCATAAAAGAACAAAACTTAAAGAGAACAAGCATTCAGACAAAATATGTCAGTTCATGCAGGATGTGGATGCAAGCAAAATTGAAGTGCATATTATTAACCAGACCTAGACAATAGAGACAATAATGGTATGAAAGCACACGTATCTGTATAAACTTATGTGAAAGAGAAATTGGACTATAACAAGTTTTTGTAAGTAAAGCTGGTTACATGACGCTCACAGGGTGACAAAAGAAACGCTACAAAGAGTCATTGAAAGTGTCTCTGAAAAGCTTCAACATTGATGTCACCACCTGAGAGTTGCTTGCACAAAATTGTGCCACGAAGTGCGCTAGTATCACAGAAGGTGCTCAGTTCACAGAGAGAAAAGCCGTTGAGAAAAGCAGAGGCTCATTGAAAGTGTACTGCCCAAAAAAAACAAAATGTATGACTACTCCACAGCTGGCTCCACACATGTGTGCACTGAATGTGGCAAGGTATGCTGATCCAGGATTTGTCTTTACATCCATAAGAGAACACATTTTGCAGCACAAGTCTGATGCTGTCACCATCTTTGCTTGCGATGGACAAGTATTATTATTATTATGACATAATGTCACTGTGTCCTTTTTAAGAAGAACGCATGAGAAGTGGATATTATGTTGATTACCTCAAAAAAAATTCAAAATAAAGATTGTTCATTCATTTATAAACCTGATTCTCTTGCATTGGCCTGCAAATATGTGCAAAATATACAATTATTGCTCTCATTGAAAAACTTGTAGCCCAGTGACAACAAATTAGAACTAACAAAGTAGTGACTATCTGAAGTACAAAAATGCTCAGGATCCAGTTGTCGAGAGAAGTAATATCAATGTAACTAGTTCTGACAAATATCAAAGAAAATGATCCATCATAATAAGGTTTTCTGAAGCTCCAATACATTTCCCTTACTGATTTTATAAACCTAAGGCAATGATCTGCTTAATGTCAATTAAGTAAAATGGCAGGCTTACAGCAGACTCTTCGTCACATACTTTGTGTTAGATGATCAGAGATAATAACAAACATAGATCTGTGGGAAAGAACACAGCAACAGCCAGCAGAAAATTGTGGAGAGAAAATGAGGAAGGATAGAACACACTCTTTGAAAGAAACTGGACAGCATAACCAGACATGTGCTGGATTGGAACCGACAGAGTTGGAAGGCCAAGGAACACCTGGTAGCAAATGATCGAGGAAGAAGTCAATTCAATTGTGGTCTTGTAGGTGGAACTCAAGACAACAGCACAGAATAGGAACAGATGGATAGCATCTGTTGTGACCATATGTTCCAAGGGGAACCAGATGGATAAATGATGATGGTAGTAGACTCTGCTGTTGAGGATGAAGTGTGAGAGACCTTACTATACAATGTCCCAGTATTTGTGAGGAGTGGTATTCAAACCCTTCTTTGCTGCCTTGTCTTCTCTAACAGTCAGGCATTTATCTATAGCTGGGTAGACAGGTGCATACCATATCTGTGAGTGGCGAGTCCTTTAACCACTTACCTGATAAATATCAATAACCTGAAACATTTTATTTACTGACCTGCTCTTTGTGTTCATGTGTTGCGGAATTCGGTGTTGTTACATCTCGTGAACAAATGTTCCCAGACCCTTTCACTGGCGTTTGTCTCTGTGATGATGCAGCTGGAGTTACTTCTAATTTGTCTGACCCTTGTCCTCCTGGACTGGAATGTTTTTCACATTTAGTTATTAAGTGATTGCCTATGGGTTCATACACATGATGTCCATGACCATATCCACTATCCGTGGAACTGGACACTTGAGAAGATTGTTCTTGATTTGGAATGGCTGAAAACTCTTCATAGTTTCCAGATGAACGAGAACAAGGTCTTTCTTGCCTGGAACTAGTCTGGGGTGACCCATAAGCACTGCCAGATTGAGGAGAGTCATGAGGGGAAGAATGATTGTGTCCATCACTTTGTGAGTCAGAAGATTCTGATTGGGAATGTATTCTTGCCCTTACTTCTAGGGGATAAATTGACCTAATCTGGGATGCTGAACATATTTGTGAAGAGCTGCTACCAGACCTACTAGAATGGTTGTCTCTGTAAAGTTTATATGAACCACTGCCATAGTTATAATCTTGCCTTCTGTGATCAACATCAGCATAGTTTGTGAAGCTTAGTTTCTCCCTAGGTGTTGCAGTGAGATCACGATAAGGACTACTTCCATGAAATCCACATGGGGAAGACTGAGACCGATTCCCAATTAGATTTTGGATGGCAGGACTTGAGATAAGAGATGAGGCTTCTCCTATAGTACCAAGCATGTTTGACACACTTCGAGGTGAGTCAACATGACTAGATGATGAATCACTGGACAGTCTTTTTGTGCGAGGTCCTATGCTTGCATTATCTGAAGGCCTTCTGTAAGGGGGAGCTGGGTTATACGGAGGTGGTATGGTAGGTGACTGCCCTGGTAAAGCTGAATGATCAGAATTCTGGAAAGGAAATAAAGCAATGAAATGACTTGTATCACAAGCAACATAATCTACTTTTTAAAGAACATTTATCTATTTGCTGTTTAGAACATAGATGTGACCTGAGAAATAGTTTTATGTGACCCGCAGGTTATAAAAACAATTGCTTTAAAATGATACATATTTTTGTTAGGCATACACAGATTTTATTGCTGTGTCTACATAATTTTTTTAATATTGTAGATTACCACTATAATTAATTCTCAAATGGGATTCTGTATTTCTCATGTTAGCAGAGGTGATTTGATTGGCTGATTAAATCTCATTGCATGGGTATGATTCTTGCTTAGGGTGCGAGAGGTCCAAGGTATATGGTTCAAATCCCAGACAAGTCCTATTTTTGTCCTTCTCATTTTTTGTTTAAAATCTGATCAATACATTTCATTTATGACAAATATCATTTTTGGATAACCACACTACATAATAAATAAATAGTTGAGATAGGGAAACAGCTGCGGTTTGTTGATTTTCTGGGCATAAGCGTCAGTGAATTTACATGATCAAAGACAATGATAAAGCAAGCACATTTTTTTTGTCATCAATAAAGTGAGATTAATAAAGCGAGATAATTTTCGAATGAAATGAAATGAGTTTTTGTCAGCCTGTGTAGTCAAAACAAACCAACACGAGATACTTCCTTTACGAAATTTAATTTTCAATATGCTCGCCAGCCTAGGAATATGATCCTTGCCTTGGGTGCAAGGTTCTGGACAAGCCCTTAGAATCTTTTTTTAAAATTTTCTGTTCATACTTTTATCAGTATGTTTTATTTTATTATTATATCATTTTCAGATAACCTCATCCACTATTTAAAAAGCTAAATTTAAAAAAAAACATAAAATGCAAAATGCACTTTTCTGGTGGAAGATAAGAGTTATGGGTTTTTGACGGAAGAGAGGTGAGTTGGTAGAGGAAAAGATGGGCAAGTCGAGAGGTAAAAGATTTGCGGGTTGAGGGGGAAAAGATTGATGGGTTGAGGAAGGGGGGAAATGTGAAGGTTGGTGATGGGAAAGTGTGCAAGGTGTGTGATGCAGGGAAGAGGTGCAGGAAATGAAAGGTTTTAATTGTTAATCTGCTGTTATTCTTTGATATAGTCCTATTGTGCAGTTCAACTGGCAGACAAATGTTCTGCTAGTTTTTGTTATTTATTTATACATAGCTTTCAATTGCTACAATATTATTATTCCTTCTATGCTACGAGTTACGACTATTACATAGATCTGATGGGGGAACTAAGATGCTAGTCCAGTCAGGCATAACATTCTGACCAGGACATCGCGTCAGGGTCAATACACTGACCAAGACCACACTCTCTCTTCCATGTAGCTTTCCCTGGTTGATGAGATATGGATCGATGTAATCTCCGTAGTAGTGAGCGCCATGCAGATGAAGCCAAGCATAGTACAACCACCTGGAGGACTGTGGTCCACCTTCATCAGCCTGGAAACAGGCTGTTTTCAAGGCAGCCTGGTTGACGAGATATGGATCGATGTAATCCCCGTAGTAGTGAACGTCATGCAGATGAAGCCAAGCATAGTACAACCACCTAAAGGACTGTGGTCCACCTTCATCAGCATGGTCCTAGATATGAGAAAAACTACTACAACCCACCACTTAACATCCTTTTGAGGGAGCACAAAAGTGTAAGTTTACTCATTGTGGGCATTAAACAACAAGAACAATCTCCTTTCTAAGTTTGAATCCAATTATTTTGACCTGTCTTCTTTTTTTAAATTGTATTTAATAGTGATCTTTTCATATTCAGTTCTTGTAATATAGTCTTGTATTTTTCTGCTGTTGGAATAGCATTCTCTTACCCCAACATGGACTGATTTTATGGGGACATTACTAAGAAATTATGAGTGAGGCACTTGAAGGTCATGTTGGTACTGTCAATATAGGGGGCAGAACGATTACCAACCTTCGTTTTGCAGATGATATCGACAGGTTGGCGGGGTCAGAAGCAGAACTCCAGGAATGGGTCAGAAGGCTCAATGAAACAGTTCTTGACTATGGTATGGAGATAAATACTGGAAAGACAAAATTAATGACCAACAACGCCACAGGCTTCAACAGCAGGATAAAAGCTAACGGTCAGGAACTCGAAGTGGTTGACTGTTTTAAATATCTTGGGTCGATTGTCAGTGATGAAGGATCAAAATGTGAGGTGTTGGCCAGAATAGCACGGACAATAGCGGCGCTTGCACGGCTTAACAAAATCTGGCAAGATAAACGGTTAGCACTACGCACGAAAATCAGATTAATGCGTACACTGGTCCTGTCAATATTCCTCTATGTGTGTGAGACATGGACAGTTACAACTGACCTTCAACGAAGGATACAGGCCTTAGAGATGAGATGTTTCCGAAAACTTTTAAACGTCACGTACAAAGATCGAGTTACAAATGAGGAAATACGAGATAGGATTACAACAGCAATAGGGCCTTTCGAAGACCTCTTGGCAACTGTCAAAAGAAGGAAACTGACTTGGTACGGTCACATATCGAGATCAAATGGTCTTGCAAATACAATCCTCCACGGAAAGGTGCATGACAGATGACGAAGAGGCCCCGGCCCAAAAAGAGATGGGAGGACAACATAAAAGAATGGACCAGTCTCCGACCAGAAGTCATAGGCAGCGGCATCTGACAGAGAGGGGTGGCGTGGGGTTGTGAGGATGTCTTCATGTGTGCCCCAACAACCTCACCAGTTACGGGATGAACTCACCTTACCTGACCTGACCTGATATTAAGTTAGAGTAATAAAAATAAACTAAATGCATACAACAAATCATGAAAAATGATTTAACAGTATGAAACAAAATTGAATTACAAACTTACCAAATGCTTTTGTGACACTGATATTTCTTCTAATACTGTGCATAATTTACTTCCGTTGTAGTCCTTAACAGTTGCATAATTCAGTGAAGCTGATTCTTCTGCCAAGGACAGAGGAGCTTGACTTTGTACAGGTGTACTCTGGTCCACAAAAATGTCTTTTTGAAATGTAGGCGGGGATGGTGTAGCAGAATGGGAAGAGTGTTGAAGAGACAGATTACTTCCACTCAAACTATCACATTTTGATCCGTCTGGTAACCCAGGCAAACGTTCTTGACTACTGCTATTTCGTGATGACTCAACCTGTTTTTGTTGGAGCGGTTCCAGATCACTGGGTTTTTGTGCTGGTGACCTTGAAGTCAAATGTGTTTGAAATACAGTCTCTGATGAGATTTGATTAGACGAGTAATGGTTACTGGCTTTTATGGCCACATTGTTTCCTTTTGTATGAAATGGTTGGTAATATTCACTGTTAGGAATATGTTTAAGGAATTCATCATTAGACATGGTATTGTTTCCATCACCTAAGACATTAAGATTATTAGTCTTGGTGCTGTTGAGTGGGTGATCACTTCTAGTTTTGGTATTCTCCTTGAAGTCACTGGCCCTACAATAACGTGACTTGACCTCACTGCTTGGCCTGTTATCAAGTTTATAGAACTCTGACTTCAAAGGAGAATTTGGACGGAAGTTTCTGGACGAGTCTGGAGTACTTGCCCTTGATTGGGCTGCAGTATATGATGAGTTCTGAGCTGGACGCTGAGCCTGTTGATATTTTCTCTGAAAAGCTGCGGCTGCTGCATTTGCTGTAGGAAATGAACCTCCACCAGGATAACCCTCGAGATTACTAATGCAGCTAGTACCTTCCCTCCATCTGCCATTATTTTGGTGGTGGTAATGATATGGTAATGGTTGAGATTGCACAGAAAGTATTTCTAAGTTGACTCCTCGGCTCGAATCATCCCTGACATCTTGTCTGAGTTGAATTAGTTCATAATCACTACGAAAATCTGTATCAGAGTCATATTCTCTCATGCGTCTTGACCTCCTTCCTTTGTGTCGATGGACAATCTGTTTATAGTAGAGGTCATCATGATGTGATGATGATGACGTAAGGGCTGATGCTTCAAAGTGTCTTGGAGCTGATGTTACTTCCTTAACATCACTTGATGTGAGATCTGGTACAGAACCTGAATGGTCAGACAATCTGCTCTCCCCAAGCTTGACTAGGGAATGAGACACATAACAAAATGAATGTAATAACACTTTTATTAAAAACAGAGAACAGGAAAAGACATGATTAGACTTAATGTCTGGTCAAAATAAACGAGGAGAAAACCACATGCACAATATTCTCGCTTTCATTAAAACCCCAAAGTACCAAGTTAAGTCTAAATGGCAAATTCCTGCAGCCAAACGACAACCCAACCTATCTGGGAGTCACATTTGATCGGCGCATGACATGGAAAAGTCAGATTGAGAGAAACCGAATGAAAGCCAGAGAAAGAATGGCAATCATGAGGAAACTTGCTGGCACAAGCTGGGGAGCAGACGAAGGCATATTAAAGAAACTGTACACTGGAAGAGTGAGACCAGTTCTCGAGTATGGCATTGCGGCATGGACAACAGCAGCGAAGGCGAACTTCGATAAAGTTAGCAAACTTTAAAACCAAGCCATGAGAATTATAGCAGGTGGCATGAAGTCAACGCCAATTGTAGAACTTGAAAAGATTACAAAACTGCAATCCATGACCGATAGAAGAGACTGCAGAGCCCAGCTGCAGTCAGAGAAGCTCCGAAGACTGACCGACCATCCAATGCACCAGAGACTAAACAATTTGGGAAATGGGAAACTAAAGCGGAGAAACTTTGCAGAAATAGCCAAAGCAAAGATGCACGAAGATCCCATAAACGCACTAACAACACTAAAACCCATCACTACTGTACGAAAACCTACCTGGAGGCAGGATATATTTCCAGAGGTGGTAGAAAATATACCAGGTATTGCAAACAAAAACTGCCAGACTGAAAAAGAAAGGAGAGATACTACCCTAAGCTTCATAACGAAAAGCTACCCAAGCATGGACTGGACCCATGCATACACCGACGGTTCTGTAACAAACACAACACAGAACGGAGGGGCAGGAGCATTCCTGAACCTACCAAATGGCAGAAAAATAACACTGTCATTCACTACTGGTAAGTAGACAAGCAATTTCAGAGCGGAGGCAGAGGCACTGAGGGCGGCAGTGGAAGAAATGGTGACACACAGTGAAAATGAAAGCCATATAGTCCTGCTTACAGATGCTCTCGCCGTAGTCACAGCGCTAAAAAGCCAGAAAAACACTGAGCTTAATGACTTAAGAGCAGTACTCTGCAAACTGTGCCAGCAGTCCGCACCAAAAAGGGTAGTGGTACAGTGGGTCCCATCACACTGCAACATCCAAGGCAACGAGGAGGCAGACAGACTGGCAAAAGAAGGTGCAAGACTACCACAAACAGATACCAGTATGACGTACGAAGAGTCAAAACGGCTTATCAAAGCCAGATACATGACCAAATGGGAAACCGAACATACTGGTTACACCAAAAACGATGCCTATTACCAGTTGAACCGAAGAGAGCAGGTCGTTGTCTTCAGACTTCGCACTGGCCACAATAGACTGAGGTATCACCTATTCAACAAATTGAAGATAGGGTGTACCGACGAATGCCCGTGCGGTACTGGTAAAATGACCGCTGAACATCTGCTGCAGAACTGCCCGACATACGAGGATCAGAGAGAGCAGATGTGGCTATCACCAGTGGAACTGCAAGACAAGCTCTATGGCAGTGGCGACAGCTTCAGGATGACCGCCGCTTTTTTCGAAAAAATAATGGTTACTGTCTGACTGCGTACGCAGAAGAAGAAGAAGAAGACTTAATGTAAGAAAAGATATGACATAATAAATCCAATCATCATTATCACCATCACCAACACCACCACCATCATCATCACCAACACCAACATCATTATCTTCAATATCATCATCCTCATCACCACCATCATCATTTTAGTATCAATGGTTTCTAACATGGTGATCTTGTTAGCCCCATGCACAACCTTTCACAGTTGCTTCTTGCAACATGTTGGGAAAGAAACAGTGATCCATTATGATTAACATGGAAACCCATTGAGTGTTGAGGTGAATTAATTAGTCAAGGCACACTATCAAAGACGGATGTGTCGGACCGAAAGGTGCAGATATCGCAGTCAAGCTATAAACTAGCAACATGCGTTCCGTTCTCCGGACTACATCCTGCTACTTGCAAAACATTGTTCAGGGCTTAGTAGCAGGAGATAGAGAATAAATGCAGAAGAAGAAGAATAAGAAGTCAAGGTACAATTGGCAATAAATCCCATAGTTAAATCAGAAAGAAAATCTTGAAAGATGTTATTGTTCAAAGGAGTTGAGTTGTTGTTTGTGAATGCCCACAATGAGTAGATTACTCTTTTGTGTGCCCTGAAAAGGACGTTAAGTGGCAGATTGCAGTAGCTTTCCTCACATCCTGAGCGTGCTGATGAAGGTGGACCAGAGTTCTTCAGGCACTTGTTGCTATGTTTGGCTTCATCTGCATGTCACTCACTACTACGGGGATCACGTCAATTCCTCACCTCGTTAGCCAGGCTGCCAAGGAACCAGCCCATTTCCAGGGAGGGCTACTAGGAAGCTAAGGTGAGGGTTATGGCCAGTATGTTTGCTTAACCCTGACTAACATGTCTGATCAGTATATTTTGTCTGACCAAACGTTAGACCTCCTGCCCAATGAGTTGAGTTAACTCTTTATATATTTTGGGAAGTGGACTGCAGTGGCTTTTCTTACATCCTGAGGAGCACTTGAGAAGGTAGACCGAGGTCGACCTGGCTGTAGTACAATGCAAGACTCCTCAGTAAGTGCACCACTATTCGGATTACAGTGTTTAATAACCATCTTGTTGGCCAGACTGTGTGACAGTCTGTTTCCAGGAGCATTATGTTTCACCTGACACAGATTATTCTTCCTTTTTTCTTGAAAGATTAATCTATTAATAAATTTGAACAGGAATTTCGAAGACTAAATTCACATACCTTTTTTGTTTTTATTCTGTGCATCTTTTAAAAATCCATTAAGACCACTGTCAAAATCTGGCACAGATAGTCTGTGCTGCATGCGGGCTTTATCTTTCAACAGTTTTTCCTGAAAATATATAAATAATTATGTTGAAGTAAATTACAAAAGGCCAATCATCTGTTTCTCTTGGTACACTCGATTATAAGTATACACAAAAAAAGGACCTCTTCACCCCAGAGGTAGAAGAGGAGCGACTAATAGAAGCAATTATAAATTGTATACTTCATATAACATAACACCTCTTTCTTCTCGTCTCTTAACGTAGTCTTCGTGGGTTGTTCTAACAATATCTTGATTTTGATCACCTGTTCCTCAGCGAAGCTGCGGGTCCAAACTTCATCTCCAGCAAACCCTGTCTTGGGCCATGCATGGAAGTTCAGTGCATGGTAAGCCCTCCTCCAGAGGTGTCTTGAATGTTGTTGTGTACAGTACAGCAAGGGAGTCTGACCAATTGGAGGTCTTCCCCGCAGTCTCTTTTTACCTCTGAGAGACCGGATTACTGTCGCTGTGCTCCATTGACCATCGTTTTGTTTCAACATGTGACCTGCACATCTATGTCTTGTATTGTCTGCATAGATTACTGCATCATTGACTAAGGACAATCGTTTTATGTCAGAATTGTGGAGATTTTGCACACGTTGATTCTGGAGAGTGATTCCGATTAAACATTTGTCAAGAAAGGTCTAGGTCTCTGTCAATTTGTCCTACAGTGATTTTGCTAGTGTCCATGTTTCAGCACCACAGCAACATTGCAGGAAGCACAGTGGAATTAAAGAGAAAGACTCATAGGTTCTGGTCTTGGCAACCGTCCAGGACTGTGTTAATGGACGAGAAGGCTGCCCAGCCTGCACGGCAATGTCTTGTCAATGCAGGTTCCAACTTATTCTCCATGTTGAGGAGCCCAAGATAGATGTACCCATTAGTTGCACCTTGTCAATGAAGACTGGGTCAAAAATGACAAACTACTGTGTAACACTTTGGTCTTCATCTCCAGTCCTGCTTTCCTGCCCTCTCCATTGAGTAGCTGCATCATTTGGTTGGCTTCTGCTGCTGACTGATGAGCACTATGTCGTCGGCAAATCGAAACTGATTAAGGCATCTGCCGTCAATATTGATGCCAAAAGTGTTCTAGTTGCATCGACTGATGACTGATTCCAAACATGTGGATCCTCTTTTGAATTGGTACCACAATTGGACGTTGGAAGCGACGAAATGTGGTAGTGCAGTTCGTATAACTGTTGTCAAGAATTCTGATTAAACCAGGATCGACACCTTACTCCAACAGTAAACACCAGACAAAATGTGGTTCTTCAGAATCAAAAGATTTTTTGTAATCAAGGGAGAGGAGATGGCTACCGCCCTCATATAGCCGAGCCTTTGAAATGTGAGATCGCTAACCCCTCACACCCCCACGGCAGTAATGCTATGGGATACTTTACTTTACTTTTAGTAAGATTTGTAATTAGCAAGGTGTACAGTGCCATGAGATGGAATCTTCTACCCTAGAATAGTTTGCCATCAACGGTGATTAAGTAAAGTTGAACATCTGAATGAGGCCAAAGAAGCAGAAGCAAATGAGCTGACAGTAACTAACTGGCTGCTTGCATCAGGGTCAGTGACCAAGACCCAATTCCACCTCTAAGTGGCGGCCCTGGAAACAAGCTGCACTAGTGTAGTCTGGCTAAGACAATAGGTGAGCTGATGAAGACACTCTCTTTGTTCAGCCGTGTGGACAATCTTTTTTCTTGCTGTGTATGCTGAAATGGTTGACGCGCTGTGATTTGGGTTAAAGTGAGGAAAAAATTTCTCCTTTTGTCAACCTCACTCTCTGGTCCTGACCTGCCTTTGGCCAGTAGCAAGATTTTATCGAGACGACTGGAGATAGCACAGGATGCACAATTTTTTCTCAGGGTTTACTCCCGAAGTCTTTCTCGTAAACAGGTATACCGCATGGCAGCGGAGGGTGATGACATCTATGTTGTGTGTCATACCTTTCCCATAACCGCAAGAGGTCATTAGGGACATCACTCAGCGTGGGAGTCATGTGTTGTGCATCTGTCCCGGACGTGTTCTAGTCCATTATAGTCATGTCTAAATTACACAGTCACACCAAAACTGACGCTATATGTAGCTAGAGTGAAGGGCGCCAATCTCATGAAGTTCAGCTGTGTGTACTAGACCATGAAAATATGACACAAGTTTAAGCATAGTGCTAATTCATATAGCTGATGTCCAGGTCAGGATAATCGGAAGGAAGAAAACACAAAAAACAAATGAATTAACCACGTTTCCGGGAACACAAGTGTAAGTCATCGACTAGTGTGAATTACAGGCAAATCCATGGCCTGGCAGCATCCATAAAGAACTAAAACACCAGAGAATTGTAGCCAGTAGGGTATGAAATAGGGATCGTAGTGACAAATTTAACCCGGTATTAAAAAAAACTATCTAAAATTGGATGTGTTATATTTTACTGTTCTTGGAGTATTTAAAATTCTTACCTTATCATTTCTGTACAAGCGATGAGATTCCTGTGGTCTTGGAGATGTGGGTTTTGTGATCCCCCTAGCTTCCTGAAATCTTAGATCATATTGATCAGGTGCTTTTGAGTAACCATATTCTTGATGATCAGCCTATAAGATACACACAGAAACATACCTTCACAGTGAGACACTGCAGCTCTGTTTTAGTGTCTGTCCACAAAATCTGATAACAAGAGCGAACAAAATAAAATATCTAACAATACTAGTATCTCTTTAGAGAAAATATGAAACAGTTTGTCCGTTAAGTATTCTCGTTATGTATTCTCCTCTTCTTCTATGATTCGTTAGTTGATTATTGTTGTTGTTCGTTGTCCCTGATAAAGGCCTATAGGTCGTAACGTAGGTTTCGTTTGTGCTTTCGTCTCAATGCAGTATCTGATCATATCCATTTTTAATACATTTTTTTCACTTTGTTTTCTTACTCATTCTTTTCCTTCTTCATTCGTTCTCAAGATCCCGCTAACAAACCCTAAACAGAGCTTTGCAAGTAGCAGGATGTTGTGCAGAAAATAAAGGCCTATAGATGGTAACGTAATTTTTGTTATGTGCTTTTGGAGATGTAGGCGGTGACAGAAGCTCTGGTGTGGATCTACTGTCTTGGTCATGCCGGGGTTCCTGGCAACGAGCAAGGTGATTTTTTGGCGTCACACGCACCCATAACAGGCACAGCGGACATGGATAAAGGTGACATAGTGAAGGTTATCTAAGACCACCTGCTGGAAAACGACACTGCTTTGGATGAGTCTGCAAGGCACAGGCTGCGGCACTTTGGAATCAAACTAGGATTCAGTGGATCAGGGAACCTGAGAGGACAAAACAGAAAGGTGTACAGCCAACAGGCTACATCAGCATTCAGACTTTGCGCCATCTGCTGAGAAAGACTGAGCACCTATGGTATGCTCGGAGTGCAGTGAAGTTGACTCCTAGAACAGAACAGCTTTTGTCTCAATGTGGTATCTGACCATACACATTTTTAATAAATTGTTTTCCTTTCTCCTTAGCCAGTATACTCTATTGCAGCCTGTTATCCAGGATCACCGCGTGGAGGTATAGAAGGGTCTTGGCAGCTCTGGTTGGCTAGCCCTGATGCTAGCAGTCAACTATGGGTCTCTGACTGCTGCAGCTCATGCGCTGCTCAGCATCTCTCCTCACATGATATGTAATTCATAATTTTTTTGGTTAGAAATATGAAATACGGAAACGTTGTGACGCTGTGTTGCAGTTTACAGCGAGGCTGTGGTATCTGGTTTCATGGCCATAATTCAAGCAGCCAGCTATAAGTTGCTGAAGGAATGAAGAAAGAGAAAGAAAGAAAAAGGAAGAGAAGGAGAAGAAGAAGTGAGGGAAATCAAGAAGAAGGAAGCAGAGAAAGAAGGAAGGAAGAGGAAGAGGGAATAAGAAAAAGGAAGGAAGAAGAACAAGGAAAAGGAAGAAGAAGAAAAGAAGGAGGAGGAGAAGAAGAAGTGGACAAAATCAAGAAGAAGGAAGCGGTGGAAGAAAGAAGAAGAAGGAAGTGGGAAGAGGAAAAAGTAAGAAAGAAGAGGTAGAAGGAAGAAGAAGAAGGAAAAAGGAGAAGAACAAGGAGAAGAAGATCAAGGAGAGGAAGTGGAGAAAATCAGGAATAAGGAAGAGGAGAAAGGAAGAAGAAGAAGGTAGAGGAAGAAGGAAGAAGAAGATGGAAGAAGAGATGGAAGAAGAAGAAGACAGTGGAAGAATGAAGAACAAGATGGAAGAAGAAGAATAGGAGGAAGAAGACAAAGAAGAAACAAACAACAACCACACAAAATTTGTGAAAGGGGTACAAATTACCTCATCTGCAACTCCTGCTAGCCTAGAGCTGTGATCATTAGCAGCAGCACCATGTGCGACATCTTCCCCCGACCTGGATCCATCTGTTATATTTTTTATCTGCCTTGTGGTCAAATTGTGGGCATGTCTCACTTTCTGCCTCATTTCCTTAGGGTACGGAGTGGGACAACGAACCAGTGTGCCCTAAATAAGTTCAGTAGAAGAGATATACACTGCAGGGTAAGATCTGGTGAAGGGTTAGTTCATAGCTTAGTATGATCATATAATTCGTGGTGACTTAATACAGGTTTATAAGATGATCAGAGGAATCGATAAATTAGACTATAACAAGTTTTTTTAAAATACAGCCACCTACAATAACACGAGGGCATAGCTACAAGCTGACTAAAGAGAGGTCCAGGTTAGATATTAGGAAATATTTTTTTAGTCGGAGAGTGGTGTCTGCTTGAAATGCATTGCCAGGGGAGGTAGTGGAGGCAGGGACAGTTAATGCATTTAAGAATAAACTGGATGCGCATAGCTTTTAGAGCAAGGTGATGTAAATGTAACTGGTTGTATACAGACTCTGCAGGATCTTCTAAACCAGTATAAAGACCTTAAGTTAAGTTAATTTTTTTTAAACCATAGGTTTGTGACAAATTATCAATGAAATGGATAATGTTGTTTGATAAGAATATGATTGTCACATGTTGGTATACAGTGTAATAGTCTGAAGCATGTATGCACCTTTTATCATTAGTATAGTAATTGTTTTTCACTGTAAGACATTGAAACTGTTGTTTCAAGCAGATGTCAATTACAAGAAATGTTTGTTTCTGTATTTATTTAAATTAAAAGTAGTGAACAAGAAATTGTGTGTGTATTTGTACTTTCTATACATTTTCCACCAACAAAACAATTTTCTGGCTACCTGAACTCAAGGGAAGGAAGACTAATGTTTGGTCAGGAAAAATATACTGATCAGACATGTTAGTCAGTCAAGCAAAATATACTGGCCAAGACCATCAACTTGACTTCTCCAGTCCTCCCTGGAAACGTGCTGTTTTCATGGCAGCCTGGTTAACAAGGTGAGGGATTGATGTGATCCACCTTCATCAGCACGCTTTTCCGTTTGTGAATGTTTGTGTTGTTTGTGAATGCCCACAATGAGTAGGTTACTCTTTTGTGCACCCTGAAAAGGACGTTAAGTGGCGGGTTGCAGTAGCTTTTCTCACATCCCGAGCGTGCTGATGAAGATGGACCAGGGTCCTCCAGGTGGTTGTGCTATGCTTGACCTCATCTGCATGTCAATCACTACTACAGAGATCACATTGATCCCTCACCTCATTAGTCAGGCTGCCAAGGAACCAGCCCATTTCCAGGGATGGCTACTAGGAAGCCGAGGTGAAGGTCTTGGCCAGTATATTTTGCCTGACGTGACTAACATGTCTGATAAGTTTAATATTTAACTGACCCGACTAATATGTCTGATCAGTATATTTTACCTGACCTGATTAACATGTCTGATCAGTATATTTTACCTGACCCGACTAACATGTCTGATCAGTATATTTTACCTGACCCGACTAACATGTCTGATCAGTATATTTTACCTGACCTGATTAACATGTCTAATCAGTACATTTAACTGACCCGACTAACATGTCTGATCAGTATATTTTGCCTGACCAGACGTTAGAATTCCTCCCCATCAAAAAAGAGTAAACCTACTCAATGGGGGCATTCGCAAACAACAACAACAACAACCTATACTCAAACTAAAGCAGACGGGATCAAGACGCTGAGCAGCGCATGAGCTGCAGCGATCAGCGACACATAGCTGACTGCTAGCGTCAGGGCCAGCGAACCAGAGCTGCCAAGACTCTTCTACACCTCCATGCGGTGATCCTGGATAACAGGCTGCAACAGAGCAGACTGGCTAAGGAGAAGGGATCGAATAGGGAATGCTAACCCGGTACTCAAAAAATGCTTGCTAAAGTCGGATGTGTTGGTTCAAAAGGTGCAAATATCGCAGTCAAGCTGTAAACTATGACACAACGCATTCTGTTCTCTGGACTACATTCTGCTACTTAGGCCCATGTCAGGGTTTGGTAGCGGGAGATTGAGAACGAACGAAGCCAAGCCAAACTAAAACAGACAAACATTATTCTGAAAAAGTTAATAAATTTTTAAAAAGTACACCAGGTCCAAGTTTTTGTGAAGTGGGAGTGAACAATTTCTTTGCACATTGCCTTGCTGTACCTAAAGAATGAAGTTGCTAATTACATCTGGGTGTACTGGAGCATGAAGTGTCTAGAGACAGTTGAACCCTGGGCAGTAAAAACATGTATAGTTCAATTACAACTTAAAAAACAAAAACAAAATAAATCAATGAAAATAAAAAGCAATGTAACAGCAGTTTTTGTGCAATATCATATATAACAGCAAAAAAAACTCACTTTTATTTAGTAAATGTGATAGCTTTTCTATGTAGAATATTAACCCTTGATTAAAGGAGGGTATGTAGAGAGAGAAAATGGAAATCGGAAATGTACCTGATAAAAAGCGGTTCATGTTTTTGGAGCATGAAGCAGAAAGTTAAAACATTTTGTGACAAGCAAAACTGCTGAACAAAGACATGCAGGGTCACAAGGATAAAAGTTACTTAACAATTTATTATCATTACATGTATTCTTGATTCTAGGAACCAACATCATCACACAGTTACTTAACAATTTATTATCATTACATGTATTCTTGATTCTAGGAACCAACATCATCACACAGTTACTTAACAATTTATTATCATTACATGTATTCTTGATTCTAGGAATAACATCATCACACAGTTACTTAACAATTTATTATCATTACATGTATTCTTGATTCTAGGAACCAACATCATCACACAGTTACTTAACAATTTATTATCATTACATGTATTCTTGATTCTAGGAACCAACATCATCACACAGTTACTTAACAATTTATTATCATTACATGTATTCTTGATTCTAGGAACCAACATCATCACACAGTTACTTAACAATTTATTATCATTACATGTATTCTTGATTCTAGGAACCAACATCATCACACAGTTACTTAACAATTTATTATCATTACATGTATTCTTGATTCTAGGAACCAACATCATCACACAGTTACTTAACAATTTATTATCATTACATGTATTCTTGATTCTAGGAACCAACATCATCACACAGTTACTTAACAATTTATTATCATTACATGTATTCTTGATTCTAGGAACCAACATCATCACACAGTGGACATTCCCATAAGTGCTCCGTTTTCTGTCCAAGCAGCCAGCCAAGTGTATATATACTCCCAGTCAGGTGTTGATTTCGTGTTCTGATCTTTCCAGACAGAACGTACTTTCTTGCCTCTCCCCTAGTCACTCACAAATCTATCATCCTCTACATATATGCATTTTTGCGACCCTCTTTCTCTTCATCATTCTGTAGACTGTTCATGACTGCCCTTATCAACTTAACCCTGTCTCTCATCATTCTGTAGACTGCCCTTATCAACTCAACCCTGTCTCTCATCATTATGTAGACTGTCCATGACTGCCCTTATCAACTCAACCCTGTCTCTCATCATTCTGTAGACTGTCCATGACTGCCCTTATCAACTCAACCCTATCTCTCATCATCACCGCATCGTTCACCACAGCTCGTCCTGCCACTGCATCAGCTCTTTCATTGCCTCAGATGCCTACATGTCCCAGGCAGTAGACCCATGTGACACATTTGCATATCAGAGATGTTCAGAAAAGAGGCCCACTCCCTTTTTAGCATGCACCTTTGTATCTTACGGAGCATGCCTTGCGAGTCTGACAGTATCACTGCATGTGTCACTGGTTCCATCACCAAAAAAGTAAGGGCCGCTGTTATTGCCTCAATCTCTATCATACCCGATATGGTAGTAGAGTAGGTAGCTGATTTCTCCACCATCTCCCTGCCATTTTGGTAGTTGACGAAACCCCAACCGCACTTGTTTGCAACTCTGTGGATGAAGACATCTGTATACAAAATTGGGTCTTGTGGTACTGAGTGTTGCTGGATCAGCTTCTGTCCTAGTGCCGCCCCACTCGCGACACTCTCTGCTCAGTTGTATCACCACCCTTGTCATGGGGCTTTCGTTGTCCACTTCTACCCATTCACTACCTTTTCCCACTTCTTCCAATGCACAGATCCTCATCAGGGAGTCTTCTACCTCTGCCATCCATGACCTTCCTTGCTTAATGCGCCTGCCTTTGAGTGTATCCAAGTCTTGGTGCAAATGGTAGTGTTCGTTGTTGGTGTACGCCTTTACCATCATTACATGGACACAAAAATATAAGAACATAATTTTTATATAGTTCTAGGAGCAACAATTTCTTTACTTGAAATATATGGTGTAATTGAAAGATGTGTAGAAGGATCTTGAAGCTATTATTACAGTACCTAATATTTTCTCTTCAGATTAATCTGTTAGATTGGTTGCATGGATATGATTATGTGACCATTTGGAAGTATATTTATTAGTAAATCTGGTCTCACCTCTTCATCTGAGCCATCAGCAAAAGCAAAATGAATTTGCTGGCGCTGAAGTCTTTCCTCATCCCACATAGAAGCATGGAAGCTCTCGTTGTCTCCTGCAGACTGTCTCTCATCTGGGAAAGATAAATCCACATTGCTGTGAACTTCTGAAAGTACTATCTCAAAAGAAAAAACAACCAGAAACAGATGTTCATCTTGGTTACCATCTTTAAGAACCAAAGCTGTCAGTCAGCCAGCCAGCCAGTTATCAGTTCACTTGTACCATATTGGATATCGCGGGAGAGTAAGTCACCTCTTCTTGGCCAGATGTATTGCATCTGATGTCATCAACCTGTGTAGCTAAAAAAATCATCATTATATTATCTATCCACCTTCCTCTGAGTCATCTTACTTGGATGCCAGAGCACTATAGTGTATAGAGATGTATTCAACACATGAGATGGCCAAACCATCTCGTCTTCTGTCTGAAGATGTATCCAACAAATGAGATGGCCAAACCATCTCGTCTTCTGTCTAGAGATGTATTCAACACATGAGATGGCCAAACCATCTCGTCTTCTGTCTAGAGATGTATCCAACACATGAGATGGACAAACCATCTTGTCTTCTGTCTGGAGATGTATCCAACAAATGAGATGGCCAAACCATCTCGTCTTCTGTCTGGAGATGTATCCAACAAATGAGATGGCCAAACCATCTCGTCTTCTGTCTGGAGATGTATTCAACACATGAGATGGACCTGACCCTTCTATGAATATCCTCGTTACTCAATCTGTCTCTCCTGGATAAACCAGTGTTCATTTACAGACATCTCATTTTACAGGTAAAGAATTTGCTCTTTCATGTCTTGGACATGGCCCAATGTTTGACTCTGGTCTATTTGTAAGCTGTATATGTATTTTGAACAAATCGACAAGCTTGTTATTGTTTCTAAAATTCGGCAGCTGAGCAATCACAAAATTGTTTATAAACTTCAGTACCTCAATGAACATGCTGTTTATGAACAGTACCTTAACAAAAATGTTTCTACAATACATGGTGCTTATTATATAATATCATCATCATCATCATCTGGTAGATCAGTCCTGAAACTGGTTGTGTTTGTCGGAGCATGTATCCTCATTTGACCATATCCTCAGCAGCTCTTTTCATTTCAGCATAGGTTCGTACTTTAATGTCCCTGAGTAAAGGTGAGTCTTGGTTGCCCCCTTTCTCTTTTTCCATTAATCCTGCTCTCTAGTATTTTCTGTGGAAGACTTTCATGTCTCATATTGTGGTCCAGGCAACAAATTCTTTGTTTCTGTATCGTTTTCAATATTTGTTTTTGTATGCCAACTTTAGTGAGTTAATTGTCATAAGATTTTGTTGTTATACAACTAACTCTTTCCATTCTATGGTAGCACCCAATTTCAAATGCTTCCAAGCTTTTTTTCATCCTTGTAGCTAAAGAGGGTCATACAATAATTATAAGCTACAAGACATAGAAAAGGGGACCTATATAACCCATGGTAAATGAGGAACGATTAAGTAATACTTCCTATATGATACAGGAATAAAAGAGTGAATAACTAATTTCCTGGGATTTAGAAGAAGGATATGTCCTATAGGTGATAAGAGTAATCTCAAAAATGCTACAGTGAGACAGTATCCAGAAAGGACATATAAATTATGCCTGTAACAAACAACATTACCGACTTGTAGAATTAATCATCTCTGATGTACTCACTATGGCTGTCTGGCTGACCTTGTGGCAGCAAATAGCAAGTGAGTATCTTTCTGCCTGTGCCAGCTTCATAGTCAGACTGAAGGGGAATGAGTGGACGAGTCTGCAGCAAGATAATATGAACAATCAGCACAGCTAATTTAGTTATCTATGAAAGCTAAACTTCTAACACCGTTATATGAATTCTTTGATATGACAACATTGAAAGTGACAGTTTTTTTTTATGGTGTCATTCAATGGATAAACTATACTTAGTCTTAGTCGACCTGTACTTCTACAGGAGAATAAGCCCCTGTGCAGAGGTCCCATCTCTGATGTGAGCTGGATGTAACCAGGAGGAGAATTTCCTGCTTAGCGGGCTAGGCTCGAGCAGCTTATTACTCCACTATGGAGGGTGGTTGACTGATGTGCGAGTCCATCTGAATAGATTTAAACACTAGAGCAAAGTAGACCCGCAGCCTGTTAGGCACCATCTATGCAGCTCTTAAAAAACCCCTAACCATGGCTTTTGTTATGCCATGTCACACAGTTAATGGATAAACTATACTAGAGTTAGAATTTAGGTAAAAAATATTCAGATTGTTGGTAACCAACATTGTACCACAGTGCATGGTACAAAAATATAAATGTACAATAAACACCCAAACACTAACATGAGACATAGCATAGTTTCCATCCTTTAAAGGTTAAACTCGTTCCAGGACAAGTTGATGTCAAAGGCAGAAAGAAAGATGACAGTTTGATGAGCACAGCTACGGTGGTGGGTGGTTAGGGAAATCGGCCTAAAATAAGATTCATGAGTTGATCCAGACTCTACGTCTTTGGCCCGATTGGTTGAATTGGGGGTAAAATGAGAGGCGGTGAGGTATGAAAACCATACAGTAATCCAAAGATGACTTCCTAATCAGCACCGAACTGAAATGGTCAGTGATCACGTGCTGGCAAAGATACTTAGGATGAGATTTGAATGCTTATGGACTTGTTCCACATGCGATGAAGATGATCCAATGACTAGTTAACTAACTAAAGGTAAACCATAATTTGTATAGGACTTTTTGCATTATTTTTAGTGTACGACTATACACTATTTTCCACATATTTTTTAACCTAAAGAGTTTTATTGTTACAAATAATGTAAATTTGTATATATTTGTGTTATTAATACCAAAATTGAGAATTCATCCATTAATTCTTATAATCAAAATCAATCAAATCAATTAAAAATTTGCTTTATTATAATCTACTATTTACAGAAAATGGTTTAAATAAACAGCTTATTCCACTAAAGTAAACTTATACATCATGGACTGTCGAATCTTTTCAGAGGCCAATTCAGCAAAACAGAAATGTTACAGTAATTAATTTGTGTACAAAGGCATAAAATAACCTGGTTTTCTGTCAGCCACAAGGCTTGTAATTCCTTCAGTTTGACAATGGAGAAAGGAAGATGGAGCAGACGGTTGTCACTCAGATTTAGAACTCGAAGACGAGGGATGCGACCAAGCTCATCAGGAATGTACGTCAGTTTGTTGTTCCGCAATGATAACACTGTAATTCCACTGCAGCTACCTATCTGTGAAAAGATCCATTTGATGTGTAAAGAACCATTTGATGTGTAAAGATCTATTTTGATGTGTAAAGAACCATTTGATGTGTAAAGATCTATTTTGATGTGTAAAGAACCATTTGATGTGTAAAGATATATTTGATGTGTAAAGAACCATTTGATGTGTAAAGATATATTTGATGTGTAAAGAACCATTTGATGTGTAAAGATCCATTTGATGTGTAAAGATCTATTTGATGTGTAAAGAACCATTTGATGTGTAAAGAACCATTTGATGTGTAAAGAACCATTTGATGTGTAAAGATCTATTTGATGTGTAAAGAACCATTTGATGTGTAAAGAACCATTTGATGTGTAAAGATATATTTGATGTGTAAAGAACCATTTGATGTGTAAAGAACCATTTGATGTGTAAAGATCTATTTGATGTGTAAAGAACCATTTCATGTGTAAAGATCTATTTGATGTGTAAAGAACCATTTGATGTGTAAAGATCTATTTTGATGTGTAAAGAACCATTTGATGTGTAAAGATCTATTTGATGTGTAAAGAACCATTTCATGTGTAAAGATCTATTTGATGTGTAAAGAACCATTTGATGTGTAAAGATCTATTTTGATGTGTAAAGAACCATTTGATGTGTAAAGATCTATTTGATGTGTAAAGAACCATTTGATGTGTAAAAAACCATTTGATGTGTAAAAATCCATTTGATGTGTAAAAATCATCCATTTGATGTGAAAACTCTGCTTTCAATGAGGAAGTATGACTACATTCACAACTTTGGCTTCACTGATCAAAAATATTTTTTTTAAACCCATCTTTTCTTGTCTGCGACCTCATTTTAAAAGTTACAAAAATATGTAAAAACAGATCATGTTTATTCTGAACAGGACATTTTGTTACGTTGTCTCATAGTTTAGTGAGGCTGCAATATCTATGCCTTTTGGCCTGACACATCTAGTCTCTCTCTCGTCTAATCCCGTCTTTGCCATAACTCTAAGAGATCATAGGAGCATCGGTCAGCATGTGAGCGATGTGTTCTGGGCATGCTTCTAACTGGGCAGGGTCCAGTTCTCTTCCAGGCAACAAGTGAGTCCATTGTTGGCCTGTATGAATATTTCTTGGAGCACCAAAAATGGCACTAACATGGCGAACATGCCAATTTAGTGAAGCTCAGCCGTGTACACTGGACTGTGGAAGTACCACACAGGTTAACGAAAATACTATTTTAAATAGTTGATGACTTTGCCCCAATAATCAGAAAAAAATAAACCAAATTGAACAAACTAATTAATCAAAATGGAAAATCACATCACATTTCTGTAGACACAAGTATAAGTCATTGACTCATTTGAATTTCAATCAAGTTCAACCCGGTGGTAAACAAGATGGACTTAAACACGAGAGCAAAATAAATCTGCGTGTGGTAAGGTGCCATCTTTGTTGCTCAACCAGTTTCAGCACTTAATTTTTGTACCTGGTTTGATTAATATTCTCTCAGCCAGACTGCATACAAGCAGCCAGATATGAGAAACTGACTGACTACTGTCAGCTCATTCCCTGCATTTTTATCCCTAGATAAGGCTATTGAGATGCAGTTTACAATTCAGAATTAAGTCTACCTTACTTTATTTTTCAAACTGCTTTCATTCTTTTCACATTTTCCATTATGCTTCATTCTTTAAAAACAATGTCCTTAGTCCTCAACAAAAACTTTCGGCTCTGCTGTTCACAAATAGATAAAGGTAACGGAATTCATTGCTAAATTAGAAATAATATTATGTTGATTATACTGAAAAAGGTTTATTACACTTATGCTTGCTGACTTCACTGAACTAGAACTAGTGTATGAGAATGACCATTAATGAATGAATGTATTCAATTTAAAGGAGCATGCGCCTAGTCGATACTGAGCTGGCTTGCTAAGACTTGGATTATACCGCGCCAGGGTTCAAAATCCCAAATGGACAGAAACAAATCAGGAAATGGCTGTAAATGAGCACCTGATGTATGAGTTGGTGAAGGTATAAACAGCAATGATGGGAACTGGCCACCCTTCCTAACAGTGGCTGCGGCTGAGTCGATGAAGGGTTATCTTCATAATAATAATGTTCGCCTAGGTATCTAGGGCTGTTGCGTCGATTGACCACTACCATGTCCAACTGCTGATGCTTGTAGCCAAACCTTGCTCACTGCTGAAGGAGAGATTTCTATCTGTTGGAGCCATGTAAAATTGTGGGCGGACTCTTCCGCGCCTCCAGCTGGTTGGTGGAAGACTGTTGTTACACACGGCTGACTTGGACATTATCTGGTGAGGCAGAACTTCCCGATCCAGTTGGACCCTGTGACCAAACACAGACAGGTGACAGCGGACCAGAGTGTCCCAGATGGAGCAAAGACTCATCTTTGCAGACCCCTCGACATTGTGGACAAGATCGAACCACCGGATATCGAGCGAGGAAGCGTCGCTGGCTGCGCATATGAACATCCCCGATATTTATATATATCTATATATATCTTCATCCCCAACAGAAATTGTTACCATGGGATTTACGTTTACCTTTAAATTTAAAGAATCCTTTCAAAATTTCTTTTAAACAAAGTTAAAATAACATTCTAGGTAGGTACTTAGTGAATTTATTCATTCTTTTTTGTCCTAGGAAAAACTAAATAATGATAATATATAGCAGGATGGCACAAAGGCTGGAGCAAGTGTCACAGATTGACAGACAGCGAGTCACATGTAACAGAACTATCCATATCATATAGCCCCTAATGTGATTGGCATCAACGGGCGTGATAAGTGATGTTTAAGGCTAAATAGTATTAAAGAAATTTCCACTAGAATTGCTTCGGCCTCATGTGTCTATAATCAGCTCACCAACATCTAGAAATCAACGACACTGAGCATACATACCAAGCTTAGACTATTCAACTCAATCGTAATATCAGTTCTGACATATGGATGTGAAAGCTGGAAGACTACAAAAGCATTGGAAAACAAACTTTGAAAATAAATGTTTAAGAAAATTATTTAATGTACGCTGGGACTCAATAAGAACAGAGACAAACCAACTATACGTGTCGACCATCATCTGGAAAAAATGTTGGATATACATCAGACATGTGTTTAGAATGAACAACAACCATCTTCCATTACAAGCACTAGAATGGACACCCAAGGGGCGTTCGGAAAAGACGAAGACCCAAGGAAACACTCAGAAGAACAATCATCCGGGAGGGCTCAACTGTGGGCCTCAGAACCATACACAATCTAAAAACAGTGGCGTCACACCGTTCCAACTGGAGATCATTTGTTTTTGCGTTATACGCTTTATTTGTCGTGTAAAGAACATAAATAAATAGATAGATAGATATAAGGGATTTAATTAAAATATCTGAAAAAAATTTTTTTAAATGGTGAGAACAAAAACATAACACAAACTCAGTGTGAGGCTATGGCAGAATGAATGATAACTTCTTTATACTGGTTTAGAAGACTCTGCAGAGTCTGTATACAACCAGTATCTTTTGCATTTACCTGATCTAAAAATACTTATGTGCATCCAATCTAATCTTCAATGCATTAATTGGTCCTGCCTGCACTACTTCCTGTGACAATGCATTCCAAGTATTCACCACTCTCTGACTAAAAAAATATTTTCTAATATCTAATCTGGACCTTTCTTTAGTTAATGTGTGGCTGTGTCTTCTTGTTCTTGTAGGCAGCTGTACTTTGAAAAAACTTGTTATAGTATAATTTATTCTTTCCATTGATTATCTTATAAACCTGTATTAAGTCACCACAAATTGTTCTCATTTCTATTCAATTTAGGCCGGTTTTTCTTAATCTTTCCTTATAACTATAATTCTGGAATCCCACTTTCTGTTTTGTCACACTTTTTTGTATCCTTTCTTGCATTTTGATATCCCCTTTGTGGTAAGACTCCACACCTGTACACAGTACTCCAATCTAGGCCTAACTAATGTTTTATACAGTTTGACTATCACTCCCATGCTCCTATGTTTAGACAAAATATTTCATTCACTTTGGAACGCTCATAAAAAATATGAAAAATGTATAATAGAAATAAAGAACCACATCTCATTAGCTTTCAGAAAAAAAACACACACACACACACACAAAGAACCAAGTCCATAATAATAAAAGTAAGAAAGATGATACTGCTGTGAAGACCATTGAGCCCGCAGCGTTGTCTTCATGCATCCTTCAGGATAATTGAGTTTGAGACCTCGAACTAGAAGATTCATTCATCCAATATGTTGCTAATATTTGCAGAAAATCATGTTTCATTTCTAAACATAAATCTAAATTTCAGCTCTGTATCAATAAAACTGCTTAGTGAACACAGAATAAATATGGATTTACCTCAGCCGGTATAAAGTGCAGCAAATTCTCATCAGCATAAAAAGTTCGTAAGTTTCTCAGCAGCCCAATACCCGCAGGCAAGTCTTCTAAGTCATTGGCGCTTACAATTAGTTCTGATAGGGATGAAAGTCTGTCAAACAACATTAAAATAGTTGAGATAACAGTTTGCCTAATGAAATGAAGAAATAGGTAACACATTTCTGAATATTAACAGGTTAGTCAGCCTTCAGACTGATGTTGAAGTCGTCTGATCTGATCATGTCACACCATTGCCCTCTGTTAGTCAGTCTGGAGATGTGTTGAAGTCGTTTGATCTGATCATTTCATGCCATTGTCCTCCGTTAGTCAGTCTGGAGATGTGTTGAAGTCATTTGATCTGATCATGTCACACCATTGCCCTCTGTTAGTCAGTCTGGAGATGTGTTGAAGTCGTCTGATCTAATCATGTCACACCATTGCCCTCTGTTAGTCAGTCTGGAGATGTGTTGAAGTCGTTTGATCTGATCATTTCATGCCATTGTCCTCCGTTAGTCAGTCTGGAGATGTGTTGAAGTCATTTGATCTGATCATGTCACACCATTGCCCTCTGTTAGTCAGTCTGGAGATGTGTTGAAGTCGTTTGATCTGATCATTTCATGCCATTGTCCTCCGTTAGTCAGTCTGGAGATGTGTTGAAGTCATTTGATCTGATCATGTCACACCATTGCCCTCTGTTAGTCAGTCTGGAGATGTGTTGAAGTCGTCTGATCTAATCATGTCACACCATTGCCCTCTGTTAGTCAGTCTGGAGATGTGTTGAAGTCGTTTGATCTGATCATTTCATGCCATTGTCCTCCGTTAGTCAGTCTGGAGATGTGTTGAAGTCATTTGATCTGATCATGTCACACCATTGCCCTCTGTTAGTCAGTCTGGAGATGTGTTGAAGTCGTCTGATCTAATCATGTCACACCATTGCCCTCTGTTAGTCAGTCTGGAGATGTGTTGAAGTTATTTGATCTGATCATGTCACACCATTGCCCTCTGTTAGTCAGTCTGGAGATGTGTTGAAGTCGTCTGATCTAATCATGTCACACCATTGCCCTCTGTTAGTCAGTCTGGAGATGTGTTGAAGTTATTTGATCTGATCATGTCACACCATTGCCCTCTGTTAGTCAGTCTGGAGATGTGTTGAAGTTATTTGATCTGATCATGTCACACCATTGCCCTCTGTTAGTCAGTCTGGAGATGTGTTGAAGTCGTCTGATCTGATTATATTCTCTGTTAGTCAGCCTGGAGACTGGTGTTGAAATCATCTGATCATGTCACGCAACTGTTCTCGGCAGATTTCTTCAGCTCAGCATAAGTTTACACCCCAATGTTCTTGCATGCCATGTAATGTACTTGTTTCTTGGATGTATTGTTCTTTTTTTTTGCAGAATTTTGTCTTCCAGTAGACCTCAATTTCTTGTATTGTGGTCAAGCCAAGACAATCTACCGTTTTGTATATTTATCATTAGTTATATGTTTCTGTTTCTAAGAATAGATGTCACTGCACTCTGGGCATACCCATAGGTGCTCAGTCTCTCTCAGCAAATGGTGCAGGATATGGATGATTATGGTTTCTATAGCTTGCTGGTTGTACACTCTCCTGCTCTGTCCTCTCATGCGCCCCACTCCACTCAAACCTCGTTTCATGTCAAAACTATGCAGTCTAGGGATTTGCTGTCATTATTTATCTTTGCTGAATATAGTCATGGTTTTGTAATTATGGATGTGTAATGAGACAGACAGATGATACTATTTGACATTATATTACATAATCTTTAACTATTCTTCTTTTATCACTCAAATAGGAGCACTGAGCCACTTCTGCAGTTGATGTAGTTGCAGGAAGCTGGGATAGAATTATTTATGTGCTTTTGAAGGGGATGGCGTTGGCTAGTGGTTAAGTGACATGGCTCACAATCCGAAGGTGCTGGGTTCGATCATTATCACAGCACTGGCCGTTACCCCAGGGAAGTAAACCCTTAGAAAATGCAGGAGGAAGCAGACTGGGCCGATAGGCACAAAATAAAAACCACAGAGCAACGCACACCGCCTTGGGAAATTGAGAAATAAGGTGAATGCAAAAAATTATATTTTTTTAAATGTGCTTTTGAAAAGGTGGTTTCTGAAGCACTTTGTTTAACATGCTGATTTCGCCAGTGCCATGCACAGCCTTACTTAGTCATCTTTCATGAAATGCACAGTAGAAAAGGAATTCAGTTCCCAGTTGGTGCTGGATTTTCTCAGAACTGCTCTCAGGGTCGTTCCAGCCTAAAAATATGGGTACCAGAACAATCTGACAAAGTAAAGGCCTCCGGGGTGATGCTGACCATATCAGCAGTGTGTGTGTGCTTGTCAAGACAAATTTGGACCTAACACCACATTTTCCATATGCCACACTTGCGTGTTAACAGGGTTTTATTGCAATCCATTGATACTACAAAGCTGAAAGTGAAAAGTACTTGGAATACTTGGAATCCTGGTATTCAAACAGGCATGTTGGTTACTGTCTGACTGCGTACGCAGAAGAAGAAGAAACAGGCATGTTAATGTCTGTTGTCAGGTAGCCTCATCCTTTTATGTTTTTTACAACTTCCTGCTGCTTACTAGTCCTGGGAGAAGTATATTGACTAAAATGTATTTGTTTAATCACATTCCCCACAAAGATTAAGAACAAAATAGAACTCAAAATCGAAAAAAAAACTTACCCTCCCAAAGTTTTAGGCAAATATGCCAGCTGGTTGTCATCAGCTTTGAGTGTTATGAGGTTGCTGAGGTGACCTGAAATATACAAATTCTGACTTTTCAGTTCCTGCAACATCGACTTCAAATCTATGCAGCCTTTTGTGTTTACATTATCCTTTATGCAACTTTGGGATCAATAGCATTTGCATGAAAAGATCAAAGGCTATATAGGAATCTAGTAAATGATGAAACTTTCTTATGTGAAAATAATTTGAGAGTGAGACATTACAAATATATTTTGTATACTATTAAAGAGCATCTGATTATCACATTGATACAGCCAGCTTGCTTGCTTACTGTTAGGAAAATGGCAGCAAGAAATAGACCTGGTTACCCCACCTCATAAAAAGCCGAGGACTAGTACAATGAAATCTCTAACACTTCATCCTCAGCAGCAGTGTTTGCTGTTTGTTATAGGACTACCTTCACCTTTTACACATTGAAGAAAATCTATTCACTCCTTGGTTATTGCTCATATTAGTGAGAAGAGAATTGGATCAATCATAGTGTTAAAGGTGACTACTGAAGGTTGTGCATATTACTAGCCAATATATCTTAAGCCGTTACAGAAACTTTCATTATTACAGCATGGTAGCATCTTTTTTCTAAGGTTTCATGGAAGGGTAATCCGGGGCAAACAAAATAAGAGGAACAATAACCAGTCACATGATAACTAAGTTAAATATGTAGGAACAGAAAAGAATTGAAATCAATTGATAAGACGAGCGCATGAGCTGCAGTGGTCAGCGAACCAGAGCTGCCAAGACCCTTCTACACCTCCACGCGGTGATCCTGGATAACAGGCTGCAGCAGAGCAGACTGGCTAAGGAGAAGGGATCGAAGAGGGAATGCTTACCCAGTACTCAAAAAATGCTTGCTGAAGTCGGACGTTTATAACCGAAAAGTGCAAATACCACAGCCAAGCTGTAAACTACGACACAACGCATTCCATTCTCTGGACTACATTCTGTTACTTAAGCCCTTTCAGGGTTTGGTAGCGGGAGATTTTTTGTTGTTGTTTTTTTTGCGTTCGCCTTATTTATCTATTCCCCAAGGCGTGTGTGCGTTACACTGTGGTTTTTATTTTGCACCTGTCGGCCCAGTGCATCCGACTTCAGCATGCATTTTATGTAAGGGTCTGCTTCCTCCTGCATTTTCTAAGGGTTTGCTTCCCCGGGGTAACGGCCGGTGCTGTGATGGGGATCGAACCCAGCACCGTCTGGTTGTGAGCCGTGCCACTTAACCACTAGGCCACGCCGTCCCCTGGTAGCGGGAGATTGAGAACGAACGAAGCCAAGCCAAGCCAATTGACGAGACCATCAATGTGGAACTTTGGGACACTAGCAATTGTCAATGGAAGAAAAAGTGTAAAAGATTCTGGTAGTTGGTACAAGTTTATTAGTTGGCCATCGCAAGCGATGGTGGCAACATCAACAGCCAATTTTGTCTTGATGATGTAACTTGCGCTGTATTCAATAATAGTGAGGAAGAATGCGCTTGTCATCGACCTCACTATCTGGTCCCGAGCTACCTTGGACCAGTCGTATGACATAAGTCAAGACGACTGGAGGCAACTCAGGATGCAGGCCCTCTGGTCCCATCTCCCATGAGATCAGGGGTCACTTTAAAACTTGTGGGATTCAAGTCCATCATTTATGTTCATCGCTTTTGGAGGCGAGTGCACGACCTCTCGACCACAACAGCCCTTGAAAACTCTACAGAGTCTGTAGACAATCTGTGTTACATTCCAGTCATGTAGTTTTGTCAAAAAATGAGCAGCGGACGATTGGGATGTTTTATGCCCCCCGAAGTCACGTCCGCGCAGTACATAGTCCAATGATACAGTCATCTAATAATAACAGAAGAAAGTTGTTCTAAGCTCCTAGAGTGACAAAAATAAAGGACGGCCAATGCAAAAGCGAGTGATGCTTTCATAACAAGACAGTCACTCTTTTTGAGAGCACACGGTTAAATAAAGTGAAAGCCCACAAACATTTACAGAAGAACAGAGACAAAAATGAGAAGGCTATTGAAGAAATTAGAAAGACTAACAAGCATAGTGTTTATTTCAGCATAGACTGCAGAGACCTAGTTGATTACTTATTCTCTAGAGTTCAAGAAAGACTTTTGTTAGTCCATCTCATTAATTTTTCCTACCTATGGTGTCAGGAAGCTCTACAAGGTTGTTGCTTGTGAGGTGAAGGTCAGCCAAAGACACACAGCCATCAATCTCTTTTGGCAATTCTTGCAGCTGATTACTGCTGACATCTAGAAACATCAAATGCTTCAAGCGACCAATGCTCTGGAGGACACACAGAAGCCATTATATAAAACTTGTTTAAAACATAAGTGCATTCCCCTGCCAAAATAATGCCACTTGTTCTGAAGTTTATAACTAACTTATTCTAAACTTAATTTTTCTTTATTGTTTTGGCTGGTGAGTGACTTATGCATCCTTTTTTATATTTTTACTGTATATAATTTTTGCTAACTTTTTAAAGCGTTTCGGGAATAATGTTTTTTGGGTCGCAGGTTGGATGTGGTACTTCTTTTCTTCTTCCATTTGTCTTCCAACATACCAACCAACATCACCATTTTTCCTGTCACTGGTGTTCGAGTATAAACGTTACCATAACAACTGATGGTGTCACAGATGCTTTACATGAGCATCCTTGCGACTATCTGTGCTAAACACAATCTGCGAATTAGCGAGAACAAAACAGAAACTATCATGATCAGTTTAACACCTGGGCCACTCAACATAATAGCTGTCCATCGTTGTCGATGAGGACCGCCGACATCATCCTTGTCACAGATTTCCCTGTTGGGTGTGGGTGCGCATGTGGCTGAACAGGCCAATGCGAGCACGAAAACATCTGCTACATATTGGGCACACGAGGTTTGTAGAAGGGGATGGTGTTCCCGCTGCTCGGGATTTCCGCGTCTCGCGTCTGTTCTGGGCTTTCACAACACGGTCATCTTCACCAGCAGCTACACCCGATTTGACTGCGCTACTCCAGTCAGATCTGTTTTTCGCAAGACATTCCCAGGTGTCGATGTCTATCTTCAGACCGTCTTTAAAACGTTTCTTTGGGCGCCATCCCTCTCTCAGCTCGCCGTGTCAATGATATTCCTCTTCAACAGGTCCATGAGTTCAAGTATTTGGGCAGTATTTTTTCGGCAGTGAAATTGACAATAGGTGTCAGAAAGCATTTGCTGTGATTTATCAGCTGTTATCACTACTTTGGCATCTGAGCATTAGTTTGGCAGCAAAGCAACAGCTGATAAACAGTATATTTATGCTGACTGTGTGCTACCACTGCCAAACATGGCCTCTGTCCAGGGCACATGAGAGCAGAATTGTCCTTGCTCTGTATAATAAAGTTGCTAGTCAAATGCAGAGCTTCCGTAGTCATACTTTATAAAATGCTTGGTATGTTGCAGTGAGTGTATTCTTTGATCCACAGTATTCAGTCCAGAAACGACTTAGACTTCCACCAACTTTGCGTCATTGTCCTTCTTATCTTTCTTTTTTTTTCTGTAACTGTTTTCTGTCATTGATCTAAAAGATTTTCTAATATTTTTGTCCTTTTGTCTTTGTTTCATTAGTTTTAAAACTCTTTTTTTCTATTTGTACTTCATTAATCCTTTATTAATTTTAAAGAAATTTAAGAGCACTCCTGCCCTTTGCCTCAATCTGTTATGAACACCAATTATTGTCCATCTTTCTTATCACTGTGGAAATTAGGGTTGTAACTGTCTGCTACGCCCAATTTGTATTATGGGATGTCTATACGTATTGATTTATGAGGCTCTGATTGCTTTTGGAATACCTTCCACAATTATCATCAGAGTTTTCTCTGACCTCTCAATACGTCTCTTTCCTTCAAAATGTAACGTCTTTATACTAGTTTAGAAGACTTTGCAGAGTCTGAATACAACCAGTTTCTTTTACATTCACTTGATCTAAAAATACATATGTGCATCCAACCTATTCTTGAATGCATTAATTGACACTGTCTCAACTATTTCCTGTGGTAATGCATTCCAAGCATTCTCCACTCTCTGCCTAATACAATATTTCCTGGCATCTATTTCTACTTCAATACTACTGATAGTAACATAAACTGTACATAAATGAAATTGTAATCATGTAACAATGCTGATATTGCACTTACATTTAGATACGATGCTGATATTACTTATAATCTACTAAATTATATATATATGCATATGATGTTCGTCCATCACATGTGATGAAGACCACTCTCTTTGTTCAGCCATGTGGACAGTCTTTTCTCTTGCTTTGTCCACTGAAAGGGGTGACTTGCGCATTGATTTGGATTAAAGTGAGCAAGAAACTTTGCCTTTTGTCAACCTCACTCTCTGGTCCTCAGCTACCCTTGGCCAGTGGCAAGATATTTACCGAAACAACTGGAGAAAGCACAGGATGCAGATTTTTCCTCAGGGTTTACTCCCAAAACCTTTCCCGCAAACAGGTATCCCACAAGGCAGCAGAAGGGGGGATGACATCTAATGTTATGTGTCGTGCCTTTCCCATAATCGCAAGAGGTCGCAGGGACATCACTCAGCGTGTGAGTGAGTTTGGCATCTCTACTGGGCTGTTTTCTAGTCCATTATAGTTGTGTCTAAATTTCACACACCAAAACCGACACTGTTTACAGCTAGAGCGAAGGACGCCAATCTCGTGAAGTTCAGCTGTCTGAACTAGACCGTGAATTGCGAAACAGGTTTAAGCGCAGTGCTATTTATATAGCCGATGTCCATTCCAGGATAATCGTACGGAAGAAAACATAAAAAAATGAACAAATTAGTCAGTCCAAACGGAAACACAAGTGTAAGTTGTCAACTAGTGTGAATTCCAGGCAAATCCGTGGTCTGGCAATATTCATAATGAACTAAAAAGCAGAGCAATGTAGACTCGTAACCGGTCATGGCGCCATCTTTGCTGCACTAATATGTATATGTATATGTGTATATATATATATATATATATATATATATATATATATATATATATATATATATATATATATATAAATATATATATATATATTTATACACGAGTGACAGTCATTAAGTAAATGCAATTTTGTTTATAACATTTTTACAAGGCTGCAAACCATAAATTTGTTGTCCTATTTTTTGACATAGTCCCCATGTCTCACAACACACTTTGTCCATCTGTTCATTTAATACATAATACTTACACGTGCAATTGTCATAATCTGATTATTATCACACCACAGCTCCAAAAGACTGCTCAATCCACTGATCACGTCAGTCTGGGAGAAGATAACACATTTTTAGATACATATAAATAAAGTTGCCACTTCTCAACAACAAAATTACATTTAACATGACATGTTAACATGTCCTGGTAACTAACCAGAAGTTCTTGTGAAACTTACAATGTAATATTTACTGTAACAAAGAAAAATAAAATAATCAATACCACAGCATCTATTCTCTGTTAGAAAAATAAGGCGCAATTAAAAAATAAAATAGTCTCTTCTGGGGACAAGAAATATAGTCAATAAAATAGGTATCAAATCTGTATTAATATAACTATAGTTTCTTACTGTTACATTAAAATAAATAAGATGTTACTAACTCTACAACCTATGTTTGTTTAAAAGCAGTAAAATAAGATACAAATAAAGTATTGAAGCCTGGATTGTCAAGTATAGAAATACAAGCTAGCAAGATTATGTCCTCTTGATAGGCAATAAAATTGTTGCATCTCTTAACTTAACGTTTTTATACTGGTTTAGAAGAGTCTGCAGAGTCCGTATACAACCAGTTTCCTGGAGGGTGGTTCAACCAATGTGCGAGTCCAACTTATTAGACTCAAACAGTAAACCCGCAGACAGTTATGCGCCATCTATAGCTGCTCTTAATAAACAACCTTGGTGAAGGTACAAATAATTTTGGGTAGATTTTTAGCTACAACTTTTGAATTTTGTCTGGGCAGCGGCCGTTAAGTCTACTCTTGTCGATTACCTCAGGGAGATTTAATGTGCTCAACACTGAACAAAGATCAGGCGAATTTTGACCAGAAGTTCCTCGTGAAAAAAATCCTGGTGTCCACCATGATCCGAACGCGTGACCTCCAGCTCCTGAGGAGGACACCTTGAGACCACTAGTCCCCCATGAGCTCACAATTAAATATTTAAATTTGTAAAAAAGCAGCACATATCTTCAAGATTCCTGTTCTGTAAATAAGAATAATAAACCAAACTGAAGGGTGCATACTAATCCTGTTTACATAATGTATGTACTAAAGAAGGACAATTTTAGGAGAAATATGTTTGGTACCAGTTCTGTGAACTCGTTGTTTCCAATGTCAAGCCTTTCCAACGACGTGAGCCGACTAAATGAACGAGGTAAACTTTTGATGTGGTTCTCCCTCAGTTCCAAGATCTTCAGCTTGACCATTCTGAGGAGATGATGTAGATGAAAAGTTGGTTAGTATCAAAGATAATGTTACTATTAGAACATGAGCATTTGACTTAATCCACCCGGTTGCCCCTCGGAACATAGGACTAACATATCTTCTTGTTCCTTTTAGACTCTTGGTCGGTGACTAACACATCACTTAGTCTGCAGCCATCATTAATACGGTGCCCCAGTTATGATTCATGTTTTCTATTTCTGTTTCTACGGTTCTTTGCTGGGAGAGGTTGTTGTTTCAAGTGCCTACAATGAGTAGGTTACTCTTATGTGCACCTTGAAAAGGGTGTTAAGTAACGGGTTGCAGTAGCTTTCCTCACATCTCAAGCATGCTGATGAAGGTGAATCTGGGTCCTCCAGGCGATTGTGCTATGCTTGGCTTTATCTGCGTGTCGCTCACTACTATGGAGATCACATCGAACCTCACCTTGTTAGCCAGACTGTTGTCCTCGACAACAGCCTGTTTCCAGGACGACCAATGAGGAGGTTAGGTGAAGGTCTTGGCCAGTATATTTTTCCTGACCCTGGCTAACATTCTCTGATCAGTGTGTTTTACCTGACCAGACATTAGCCTCATCGTCCATTGCTGGGGAAGGAGACTAATGTCTGGTCAGGCAAAACATACTGATCGGATAATATTAGTCAGGGTCAGGTAAACCTACTGACAAAGACCCCACCTCACTTCCATGCAGTTCTCCCTGAAAATAGACTGCTTCGGTCAGACTAACGAGGTTGGGATTGACATGATCTTCACAGTAGTGAGCGATACACAGACGAAAGTAAGCATGGCTCAACAGCATGGAGGACCCCAGTTCACTACCATCAGCACGCTCGGCTTGTGATGAAAGCTACAGCAATTCGCCACTTAACGCCATGTTCAGGGTGCACAAAAAAGTAAACTTACTCATTGTGAACAACAATTGTTCTTTGCCAGGTTGTCATAAGTTGGCCTCATTTCATCTTCCCTCTGGGGTCCATACCATAGTAGTTCTAGTGATTGTGTCAGGTTCCCTTTTTAGGACATAACTGACCCCAATTCCAGCGTTGACCAGTCATGTCATCTTAATTGCCCCAGACAAGCAGCTCTCGGTTGGTGATGGTGTTTGGCATGAAAGGTGAGAGAGGTGCCTGAGAGAACAGAGCAAGAGTGTGTACAACCAACGATCTGTGAGAACCATTTGTATAACAACTTTTCGCCCTTTTACTGAGACGTACTGAGCATCTATGCATCTGCCAGGAGTGTAATTATGTCGATTCTTACAATTTCTTCTTCTTTGTATTCAGGATCTATTGGTCATGCTATAACTGCAAGATAGTCGCCATGATGAAGTCTGTAGTCTTCACCAGGTCGGAGCGGCTGCCCCACAGCTTTTGTCTCAGCTCCGCACCCTCTGGCCAGGTCTGGTATCTTATCTCCTTATAGAGTGGGCATTCCTGTAGAATGTGTTCAGGATTCTGACCTCCTGTTCCACATGGACATACATCGGTGTGTGAGATCTTTGGTTGGAATAGATGTTCTAGTAGTCTGCAGTGTCCAGTTCTCATACGAAATAAGGTAGTATGTTGATTTCTTTTGAGTTGGTGAATTGGGTCTGGTGTACTGCTTTTATTTCTGTCTTCTCTCCATTGGTGTATATTCTGATTTCTTATGATGTTCTTGATATCTCTGTATGGTACTCGATGATTAAATTGTGCCTTTTTGCTGCCATCTTTTGCCAGAGTGTCAGCTCTCTCGTTTCCTGTGATTCTGCAATGGCAGAGAAGCCACTGGAGCACTATTGTTGAGAATCTCTTGAGTTTTCCTAGTTCTGCTCTGATCTCTGATAACATTGGTTCGTTGTTTGTTTTTTGTATTGTCTCTAATATTGCTCTGCAGTCTGTGAATACAGCTATTTTTGTTGGTGGATTCTTACAATAACAGAGCAGATATGTTTTGTTAGTATGCACGTTTCTGTTAATATGTTTAAATCTCTTCCAACTTTCATTTGGTCTGGTCATCAAGTGCCATGCCGACTGGCATTGTTGCCAAATTTCTGGAACAACTATGTGTCCTTTTAGAACTTAACTCTTAGTATACCGACACTAAAACCACGTTTTTACACCGTCTGTTTCATAATTATATTTTTAGGTTAAAGTTACATAACATATGTTATCATAACTTGCTTATTTTAAACATTACATTAATTTATCTCATATACAAATGTGCAGAATTTAATGGGCTATCACACAGAACTACTTTGTTTCTTTATATTAAAAAAAAATAGATAAATAGTAATTTACATTCACTGTAAATACAATATTTATAAAGTTAACTTCCCATAATATATCAAGCTTTGTACATGTCTGAAGCTCCCAACATTAGCCATCACTGATAGAGTATCCATTCATACACAACATGTACAAGTTGTATCCTTTTCTGTCAGTAAATAAAGATTTAATCTCCATTTGTATCTTTGAAATGACATTGTGAAAAGAAAGCCAGCAAGGAAAACTATATAAGTTGAGGTTACGCCACCATAATATATTATAACATAATTTTCTTATTTTAACATTTTGTTAATGTATTTCATGTACAACATTGAATAGGCTATCAAATATAATCAATTTATCTTCACATAAAGAAAAATAGATAAACAGTGGTCCACATATATTGCAAATCATACATTTAAAACAAAATGTTTTTAAATGTTTGAACTGACCATAATATATCATAATATATTTGTACAAGTTTGAAGTTCCTAAAACTAATCCTCACTAAAAAAAATCAATTTATACACAACATTTGTCAGTTTTATCATTTTCCATTAATATATAAGCTGTAGTGCTTGTTCTTGTGATAAATCTTTGCTTACGATCACTGGAAGCCATTTTTTTCAAACAAATTTTGCTAGAGTAAATCGATTGATCAGCTAATTTCTGAAATTCGAACCTCTTTGTCTAAGAAAATAAGCGCAAATTGCTCATTAATGGTGTTCATAAAAAAAAGTGACATTAAACATGTTGGATTGTCCAAGCTTAGAAAATTGTTTTCTAAACTTTCCTAATAGAGATCAAACATGACAAGACACTTTAAGTGGCGTGTGTAAAAACAAGTTAAAAAATACGCCACCTGAAGTGGCTCAGGTAGTCTAGGAGTTAAGCATTTCAGGTGCTATGTCTTTTCCTATTCAGTTTATCATGGATGGCGAGAGAGAGGGAGAGAGAGAGAGAAAGAGAGAGAGAGGAGACTATAGAAAAAGAGAGAGAGATAACGACAGAAAGAGAGAGAGAGACAGAAAGTGTGAGAAGGAAAGAGAGAGGGGAGAAAAAAGAGAGAAAAGGGAAAGAAAGAGACGAGTGAGAGAGAAAGAGAGATAGTGTGTGTGTGAAGTAAAAAGCGAGAAGGGAAGAGAGAGAGAGAGAGAGACAGAGAGACAGATATGGAAAGAGAGAGAGAGAGAGAGAGAGAGAAAGCGAGTGAAAACTTGTTATTCATTAAGTTAAAAATAAAACGAAGCTGTATCGCTGCTGAAGGTCAAAAGTAGATCAAGACATATATAGGCATAACTGAGTTACCACATCGGAACAGAAACAAAACGAAACGCGTTTTGGTCACAACTCTTTGGCCAGGGTCAAGAACAAACGAAAACACCTAACAAATCACACAATTGACGAAGACAATGGACTAAACAACCAATACAATACGGCAGCTATTAGCCAGAGCTGTTATTACCTTCCACAGCTGCCAGGTAAGTAATCCAGGAAAGTGTCGTTCAGGTACAGGTGAGTCAGGTTGGTTAGGTATGTAAAACCCTCCGGTAACCTGCGGAGAAAGCCATACATGTATTGACGCGTTTTTGTTTGTCATAACTTGCGTGGATGGAAACTGCACAAAATATTTATTCCTGTACTTGCATATATTTAAAGTAGTTGGCAGCTTGAGTGTTTTGGTATCTTCAAAAGCTACCGCAATCCGCCATTTTAAGGCCCTTTTCAGGGCTCACATAAGATGGTGGTCTCGATGTAAGACTTATCAATTAAGATTCTACACATATCAATTAAGATTCTACACATATCAATTAAGATTCTACACATATCAGAGTGAATGTACAAGTTATATATGTTCTAACATAGAACAAATCAAATATTTTCTAAGTTATGTATTGCATATTATTTAGAATGCACTTTTTTAGTCATACAATCCTGGAAAGGTTGGAGTGACACTTTGAGATATGATGCAATGGGTACATAGAACAAGAAATGGTTGACGATACCGAAGCGAATCACTGTTTATCTGGGATCAAGATACTAAGAGACGCATGAGCTGCAGCGGTCAGCAACTCATAGCTGACTGCTAGCGTCAGGGCCAGTGAGTCAGAGCTGCCAAGAACCTTCTACGCCTCCACGCGGTATCCTGGACAACAGGTGCAACTGAACAGACTGGTTAAGGAGAAGGGATCGAAGAGCGAAGACAACCTGGTACTCAAAAATGCCTGACGACGGATGTGTAGGACTAAAAGGTGCAAATTTCACAGTCAAGCTGTAAACTAAGACACAACGCATTCCGTTCTCTGGACTACATCCTGCTACTTGCAAGCTCTTTTCGGGGCTTGCTGGCGGGAGACTGAGAACGAACGAACGAACGAACGAACGAACGAAGGAAGGAAGGACGGAAGGAAGAAGAAGAAAACTTTATCCTACGAGATCCGACGAAGAATAACTAAAATATTCGAAAGAGTTCACAAAGATACCAAAAAAAAATCGAATGCAATTCTCTTGGCAGATGCAAACAAAGCATGGGCTGTTGTTGTTGATGACATAGACCTGGAGGCTTAGTGCTCTTGCTCTCTACGACCCATCTTTCGTATGCGGAGTGGGGGGTGAAGTAATTGTTCTGTACATATTTATAATGACCAGCTTAATTCAAAAATAGACAGGAGAATGCGGTATGAAACTCAACACCAAACATACAATAAGCTCAAGCAGATAAGCAGAACCGACTTCAAATTGCGGGTGAGAATAATAATAAGTGATAGTTCATGCTTCCATAACATGACCCGTTCCCTTTGACTTCCATAGGATGTTAAACATTACCACGTCATATCACGCGACAGACTCCCGCAGAGAGGACTAATCGTGTGTACTGAATTATTTCCTTCCTTCAAAATCGCGAATAGCGGATCCGCAGAGGATATACAGACTATGTAACAGAGACTGTTATGTAATGTTCTGGATTTTTTCGTCTTGACAGACGATGTAACAGAGACTATGTTATGTAATGTTCTGGCTTTTTTCGTCTTGACAGACGATGTAACAGAGACTATGTTATGTAATGTTCTGGCTTTTTTCGTCTTGACAGACGATGTAACAGAGACTATGTTATGTGATGTTCTGGCTTTTTTCGTCTTGACAGACGATCAGTAAGCTATTCTGGTGTAGAGATGGCGGTGACAGCATCTGTCCTGGATGGACATCGACTTTCATGGCTGATTTTGCCGATTCTCGATTGACAGGGACTACAGCAGTGTAAACAGAAAAATGTTCGATGGTTGTGATGTAGACTCCTTTCCTTTGAGTCGCTTGTCTTCCATCTTTGTCATCAGAACTAGCTCTGATGTTCTCAAGGGCGCTCTCCATGTAGCTCTATCCTCTGCAATCTCCTCCCAGGTATTTGGATTCATCGTAAAATCGTTCATGGATCTTTAGCAAATGTCCTTGTATCTTAATTTAGGCCTTCCTTGTGATCTGGTACCCGATATGAGTTCGCCCAGGAGTAACTGCTTCGGAATGCGGGTATTTGACATTCGTTTCACGTGATCCAACCATCTCAGAGTCGAGAAGATGGAATGTTATGTAGCAGAGGCTATACTACTACTGGATTACTGGGCGACCAGTTCTTCAGCGGCTGTTACACCGTTGTGGGTCCCAACTTCCCTCCAAACAGTCTCTGTATTGGGCACCGGTGGACCAGAGGATAACGAGCAATCCATCTGTGGCAATCCAGTAATGCTTATTCTCCTTTTCACTTCAAGTGAAAAAATGTGGTCACTGCTGCAGTCGCCGCTTTACAGGAAGTCTTTATCCAAGCATTTGTACTGATAACTTCAGAGCAATGGTTTTAACATGTCGTGGTTGCTAATTCTAGTTGTAGTGATGATTTCAGAGCTATGGTTTTAACATGTCGTGGTTGCTAATTCTAGTTGTAGTGATGATTTCAGAGCTATGGTTTTAATATGTCGTGGTTGCTAATTCTAGTTGTAGTGATGATTTCAGAGCTTTGGTTTTAACATGTCGTGGTTGCTAATTCTAGTTGTAATGATGATTTCAGAGCTATGGTTTTAACATGTCGTGGTTGCTAATTCTAGTTGTAGTGATGATTTCAGAGCTATGGTTTTAACATGTCGTGGTTGCTAATTCTAGTTGTAGTGATGATTTCAGAGCTTTGGTTTTAACATGTCGTGGTTGCTAATTCTAGTTGTAGTGATGATTTCAGAGCAATGGTTTTAACATGTCGTGGTTGCTAATTCTAGTTGTAGTGATGATTTCAGAGCAATAGTTTTAACATGTCGTGGTTGCTAATTCTAGTTGTAATGATGATTTCAGAGCTATGGTTTTAACATGTCGTGGTTGCTAATTCTAGTTGTAGTGATGATTTCAGAGCTATGGTTTTAACATGTCGTGGTTGCTAATTCTAGTTGTAGTGATGATTTCAGAGCTTTGGTTTTAACATGTCGTGGTTGCTAATTCTAGTTGTAGTGATGATTTCAGAGCTATGGTTTTAATATGTCGTGGTTGCTAATTCTAGTTGTAGTGATGATTTCAGAGCTATGGTTTTAACATGTCGTGGTTGCTAATTCTAGTTGTAGTGATGATTTCAGAGCTATGGTTTTAACATGTCGTGGTTGCTTATTCTAGTTGTAGTGATGATTTCAGAGCTATGGTTTTAACATGCCTTACTTGCTAATTCTAGTTGTAGTGATGATTTCAGAGCAATAGTTTTAACATGTCGTGGTTGCTAATTCTAGTTGTAGTGATGATTTCAGAGCTATGGTTTTAACATGTCGTGGTTGCTAATTCTAGTTGTAGTGATGATTTCAGAGCTATGGTTTTAACATGTCGTGGTTGCTAATTCTAGTTGTAGTGATGATTTCAGAGCTTTGGTTTTAACATGTCGTGGTTGCTAATTCTAGTTGTAGTGATGATTTCAGAGCTATGGTTTTAACATGTCGTGGTTGCTAATTCTAGTTGTAGTGATGATTTCAGAGCTATGGTTTTAACATGTCGTGGTTGCTAATTCTAGTTGTAGTGATGATTTCAGAGCTATGGTTTTAACATGTCGTGGTTGCTAATTCTAGTTGTAGTGATGATTTCAGAGCTATGGTTTTAACATGTCGTGGTTGCTAATTCTAGTTGTAGTGATGATTTCAGAGCTATGGTTTTAACATGTCGTGGTTGCTTATTCTAGTTGTAGTGATGATTTCAGAGCTATGGTTTTAACATGCCTTACTTGCTAATTCTAGTTGTAGTGATGATTTCAGAGCAATAGTTTTAACATGTCGTGGTTGCTAATTCTAGTTGTAGTGATGATTTCAGAGCTATGGTTTTAACATGTCGTGGTTGCTAATTCTAGTTGTAGTGATGATTTCAGAGCTATGGTTTTAACATGTCGTGGTTGCTAATTCTAGTTGTAGTGATGATTTCAGAGCTTTGGTTTTAACATGTCGTGGTTGCTAATTCTAGTTGTAGTGATGATTTCAGAGCTATGGTTTTAATATGTCGTGGTTGCTAATTCTAGTTGTAGTGATGATTTCAGAGCAATAGTTTTAACATGTCGTGGTTGCTAATTCTAGTTGTAATGATGATTTCAGAGCTATGGTTTTAACATGTCGTGGTTGCTAATTCTAGTTGTAGTGATGATTTCAGAGCTATGGTTTTAACATGCCTTACTTGCTAATTCTAGTTGTAGTGATGATTTCAGAGCAATAGTTTTAACATGTCGTGGTTGCTAATTCTAGTTGTAGTGATGATTTCAGAGCTATGGTTTTAACATGTCGTGGTTGCTAATTCTAGTTGTAGTGATGATTTCAGAGCTATGGTTTTAACATGTCGTGGTTGCTAATTCTAGTTGTAGTGATGATTTCAGAGCTATGGTTTTAACATGTCGTGGTTGCTAATTCTAGTTGTAGTGATGATTTCAGAGCTATGGTTTTAACATGTCGTGGTTGCTTATTCTAGTTGTAGTGATGATTTCAGAGCTATGGTTTTAACATGTCGTGGTTGCTAATTCTAGTTGTAGTGATGATTTCAGAGCTATGGTTTTAACATGTCGTGGTTGCTAATTCTAGTTGTAGTGATGATTTCAGAGCAATAGTTTTAACATGTCGTGGTTGCTAATCCCATTTGTAATGATGATTTCATGATTTCAAAGAAATGGTTTTTATTCATGATTTCAAAGAAATGGTTTTTATTCACGATTTCAAAGAAATTGTTTTTATTCATGATTTCAAAGCAATGGTTTTTACATGGCGTGGTTGCTAATCCCATTTGTAGTTATGATTTCCTGAATTCAAAGCACTGGTTTTTACGTGACGTGGTTGCTAATCCCGTGTACAATCCTCTTTATTAACTTTTTACGACATGTTTGGGAGGTTGTTGTTGTTGTTGTTGTTGAATACCCACAATGAGTAGGATTACTCTTTTGTACGACCTAAAAAAAGACGTTAAGTGGCGGGTTGTCGTCGCTTTCCACACATCCCGAGCGTGACGATGAAGGTGGACCGGGATCCTCCAGGAGGTTGTGCTATGCTTGGCTTCATCTGCGTGTCGCTCACTACTACGAGGATCACGTCGATCCCTCACCTCGTTAGCCAATTTGCCATGAAAACAGCCCGTTTCCAGGGAGGGCTACGAGGAAGCCAAAGTGAGGGTCTTGCCCAGTATGTTTTGCCTAAACATGACTAACATATCTGATCAGTATATTTTACCTGACCAGACGTTAGTCTTCCTTCCCTGTGCTTGGAAGATTAAAGTGGACGCATTCTTTGCTATAAGATCACCACTCAGGTAAGCGTTATATCGCAGGAGATATAACGCGAGCTATATATCATCAGTTATATAGGAGTTATATTTCCGATATATAAAGATATGCATATAAGAATTGAAAAGACAAGAATGACATCTTTGATACTAAACAACGTATGGCGATCCAGAGAAATCAAGATTCACACCAAAGTTTGAATATTCAACGTCATTGTCAAGTCGGTGTTGTTGTATGGAGCGGAAACATGGAAGAACGACCAAGGTCATACAACAAACTTCAGTCCTTCATTAACAGATGCCTACGATGGAAAATATGCATTAAGTGGGAGAACATGATGAGGAATGAAGACCTATGGGAAAGGAACCAATAATCACTGAAACGGCAAATTAAGAGAATAAAATGGTGCTCGGTTGGATATACGATAAGGAAGGCACCGTCCAACATAGCCAGGCAGGCTGTCACGTGGAATCGTTAAAGGGAGAGAAAATGAGATATACCTAAACATGTGGAAAAGAGAATGTGAAAGGGAATAATGATTGAATGGTTGCACTAAGAGAGAGGCAAGCAAAGTAGCTCAGAACCGTGTGTGCTAACGAGATGTGGTCAATGGCATTAGCTCCGAATGGTTATTGCTTGCTTGGTTGATTGATTGATTGATTGATTGCAACTAATGCGCTCACCGATTCTTTCAATATCCCTCCACGTCTGCGAAACATGGCCCATTGCAGCAGACATCTAGAGAAGTATCTGGGCAATAGAGATGAGATGTTTTAGAAGATTTCTAAACGTTATCTACAAAGACCATATTGCAAATAACGAAGTACGGCGAAGAATCAAGAATGCAAGTGAACTTTGCAACGTCCTCCTCACAACGATAAAAAGACGAAAAGACTTGATATGGCCATGACTCGAGGTCCAAGGACATTGCAAATTCGATACTACAGGCCACAGTAGAAGGTAAGCGCAAACAGGAACGTTCAAGAGATCGATGAGAAGGAAACATCCATGAATGGGTTAACCTACGACCCGAGAAGGCACGAAAAGCAACCGCAGACTGAGGGGTGGCGCAGTATTATGGAGGTGTCAGCTGGGTATGGAATTAAGATTAACGAACCCCAAAACATCAATCCGAGTCATAAATGGACAAAGCATTGAACAAGTGACACAATTTTCATATTTGGGGCAATTAATTACATAGCTATAAGGGTTAAAATTGCAATGACAAAAACAGCGTTCAGAGAGAAACATAGAAGTCTAACATCAAAAAGAAAAAACAACTCTCTTCGTAAAATAATTGTTTGTGCACATATATGGTCCGTGACGCATTATGGAGCAGTGACTGAGGCTATAAACAAGTCAGAAAACGTGCATTTGGAGGCCTTTGAGATTGGATGTTATTGGAGTATGGAAGCGATCAGCTGAGCAGAAAGGAAGTTGAATAAAATGGTATTAGATGTAGTTGACGAAACAAGACAGCTTCTGACAAAAATCCTGAGTCGATGACTATCTTGACTTGGTCAAAAAATAAAACACGCTGGTCCAGTACAGATAACTCTTGTGGAACAGGGACAAGGCAGGCGAGGTAGAGGTCGACCAAGGACTACTTTCATTCGCCATCAGGGCAGACTGGCTAAGGAGAAGGGATCGAAGAGGGAATGCTAACCCGGTACTCAACAAATGCTTGCTGAAGTCAGATGTGTTGGACCGAAAGGTGCAAATATCGCAGTCAAGCTGTAAACTACGACACAAAGCATTCCGTTCTCTGGACTACATTCTGCTACTTAAGCTCTTTCAGGTTTTGGTAGCGGGAGATTGAGAACGAACGAATCCAAGCCAAGATATCCACTTATGCCACTGGCCGTCCTTTTGGTTATATAGATGTATATATATATATATATATCACTGTTACACCGGGGCCGTACAGCCGAACACGCAGTGAAAGAGAAGCAGAGCTGTTCAAGACCTTATTATGACTTCAAGTGGCGGTCCTGGAAACAGGCTGCGTTCTGACTGAGAGAATATGGGTATAAGAGGAATGGCTGATCCGTTCTAAACAATGTGCCGCTATGAAACAAGATGTGTAGGACCCAAATGTGCAGGTTTTGCAGCCTCTCTGTAAACCACGCAACATCGTAACAGAACCAACTTACATTGTCTAGAAAAGAGAAGAATTCGAGATGACTTAATACAGGTTTATAAGATAATTAAAGGAACGGATAAATTAGACTATAATAAGTTTTTTTTCAAAACACAACCACATACAAGAACAAGAGGACATAGCTACAATTAACTAAAGAAAGGCCAAGATTAGATATTGGGAAATATTTTTTTTAGTCAGAGAGTGGTGCATGCTTGGAATGCATTGCCACGGGAAGTAGTGGAAGCGAGGACAATTAATGCATTTAAGAATAGGTTGGATGCGCATAGCTTTTAGAGCAAGGAAATGTACTTGAAACTGGTTGTATACAGACTCTGCAGTCTTCTAAACCAGTATAAAGACGTTACGTTAAGTTAGACCCATTGTTACTAGATGTGTTGTTACTATACGTTTTGTTACTAGATGCATTGTTACTAGACATGTTGTTACTAGACTCCTTGTTACTAGACATGTTGTTACTAGACGCCTTGTTAGTAGACGTGTTGTTATTAGGCCTCTTGTTAGTAGGCGTGTTGTTACTAGACCCCTTGTTACTAGACCCCTTGTTACTAGATTCCTTGTTACTAAACGTGTTGTTACTAGACCCCTTGTTACTAGACCCCTTGTTACTAGGCCCCTTGTTACTAGACCCCTTGTTACTAGACGTGTTGTGACTAGACCCCTTGTTACTAGATTCCTTGTTACTAGACGTGTTGTTACTAGACCCATTGTTGCTAGACGTATTGTTACTAGACCCCTTGTTACTAGACCCCTTGTTACTAGACCCCTTCTTACTAGACGTGTTGTTACTAGAACCCTTGTTACTAGACGTGTTGTTACTAGACCCCTTGTTACTAGACCCCTAGTTACTAGATCCCTTGTTACTAGACCCCTTGTTACTAGACCCCTTGTTACTAGACGTGTTGTTACTAGACCCCTTGTTACTAGACTTGTTGTTACTAGAACCCTTGTTACTAGACGTGTTGTTACTAGACCCCTTGTTACTAGACGTGTTGTTACTAGATGTGTTGTTACTAGACGTGTTGTTACTAGACCCCTTGTTACTAGACGTGTTACTAGACCCTTTGTTACTAGACGTGTTGTTACTAGACCCCTTGTTACTAGACGTGTTGTTACTAGACGTGTTACTAGACCCCTTGTTACTAGACGTGTTACTAGACCCCTTGTTACTAGACGTGTTATTACTAGGCGTGTTACTAGACGTGTTACTAGACCCAGTGTTACTAGACGTGTTACTATACCCCTTGTTACTAGTCCCCTTGTTACTAGTCCCATTGTTACTAGACCCCTTGTTACCAATCCGCTTGTTACTAGACCCCATAAGAACATCCTTTTCAAGATGAACGAAGAAGCAGTAGAACTGCTACGGCCCCAGTTTTGTTACAGTGAGAACCACACTGTATCGTGCACCTTTTGTTGTTCCTATTGAACGCATGCTCACGATGAGTGACTTTGCTCTTTCGTGCGCCCTGAAGAGGACTTTAAGTGGCAGGTTGAAGTAGCTTTTCTCACATCCCGAGTGTGCTGACGAAGATGGGCAGGTATTCTACAGGCGGTATTGTTGGCTTCGTCTGTATATCGTTTACTACTACGGGGATCACGTATAATACGTTAAGTCTGTTCTTCTTCTTGTTTCTCTTCATCGTCATCATTGTGATCTTTTTCAAACTCTTCTTTGGTCGTATTTTTCTAACATAACTGAGATGGTGACTCAGGCGAGGAACTGGTGACCGAACAGTTAGAATACAGGTCGCTTGACCAAGGGGAAACGTGTCCAAAACCTCTGTAAGTCATGTTTTATTTCTGTTAAGATTCAAATAAAAACCTAACATGTACACTCGCGGCGACTTTATTCTTTAGACCTATAAATCCCCACTCCGTTTTTCCGATTACCTCAGCAGTGGAAATAAACGACATATTGATAGTTCTTACGTACGTCACATCGCAATAGTCTCTCTGTCAAATAGGTGGGGGGAGGATCGTGTTGGGACTGTCCTAGAGCCAACAGAGTTAAGGGACACAATCCATTCTGTTTGGCACAGAACACCGACCCCCCACCCACGTAAGCACACACACACGTCACGAACACATGTCAGTGTGTCCGATATTTGATCTGATTAACATATTCTTCTGCGCTCGTTCTCAATCCCCCGATACCAAGCCATGAATAGTACTTTGTAGATAGCAGGATATGGTCTGGAGAACGGAATGCGTTGTGTCGCTAGTCTACAGCTTGACTGCGATATTTGTACCTTTCGGTCCGACACATAACCTACGTCTTCGGCAGCAGGCATTTTTTTTAGTACCGGGTTAGCCATCCATCTCCTATCCCTTCTCCTTAGTCACCCTACTCTGCTGCAACCTGTTTTCCAGGATCACCGCGTAGAGGTGCGGAAGTGTATTGGCAGCTTTGGTTAGCTGGTCCTGACGCTATAAGTCAGTTACGGGTCGCTGACCGCTGCAGCTCATCATCTTGATCCAAGCTGAACATATGGTAACGAAGTCCTTGGCGATTGGTTTAGCGCGCACGCACACGTACGCACAAACACAAACACACACACGCGCGGGCGCATGCATCCATACAATGGCCGATCCTTCGATATAATCTAAAATAATATATATGAAGTTGAAAAGAGCACGCCATTGCCAATATGAAAGGCAACCCATATGCGACATTTACAAAAAATGAAACATAATAAAGTGTAGAGGTCTCTGACCATATAAAATCACAGGTGTTCTTCAGTAAAAAAAATAATAATTTAAGCTACAGAGGAACGAAACATAAAATTCTAAATATAGCGTAAACATTAATGCACAGTAACGCTGTAGAAATAAACATGTCAGAAAAAAAACATATCAGAAGAAGACTAGCCATGGCAATGCAGAGACTGAACATCCTGAAGAAATTATGGCAGAGCACCAATAAAATCATAAAGGTAAAAGTCTCGAGAGCCTGTGTTTATCCTGTGGCAGCTCATGGCTGCGAATAATGGACGATTACCAAAACTTTCAGACAAAGAATCGAATCCTTAGTCAAAATGTTACAGAAAGATCCACAGAATACCCTGGACAGAGAAAAAGACAAATGCAGACATTTGGCAAGAGTTGAGCATAGAGGAGAACTGGTTTATCAATTCCATTTTTGGTAGAAAATGCAAATACTTTGGTCACATCAAGAGACCCAACGGTCTCGAGAGAACAGTGATGGAAGGTATGGTGCCAGGTAAAAGAGCAAGGGGTAGACCAAGAAGACGATGGCACCAAGATATCCAGGAATGCTTGGGTATGACTGTGGTGAAGGCTGGAGTTTTGGCAAGGGAACGTGTTTCTTTCAGACAGACTGTGATGGGAGCGACGTTCTACAAAGGACAAGCTACATGATGATGAACACTGTGGAAATATAATTTTAAAAAAACAAAAACAAAAAACAGAGACAAAGTCTGTCCTAGTATGAAAAGATATTCGCCAGGGACAAAGAAGGGATGGGGAGACTCAGTGGTATCGAGGTAAGGTGTCCACCTCGGGTGTCGGAGGTCACGGGTTCGAATCACGTTGGAGACCGTTATTTTTTTCGCGTGGATCGTCTGGTAAAAATTCATCTGATCTCTGTGTAGTGAGATCGGACTCCCGTGTTCAGTGTCGAACACGTTAAAAATTCATTAGCAGTTGGAAATCGAAAGGAGTAGGCTTAACTGCCGCTGTCTGGACAAAATTCAAATGAAAAATTTACCGTTGTTTGTACCTTTCTCCGTGTGGTGTGTTGTTGTTGTTGCTATTATCTCACAGCTGCTGAGCAAGCCTGCTCCTGGCAGCCCAATGCAATTCCAATATATATACAGGTTTTCTTCAGTTGTATCACTCCTCCGTACAGTGTGCTGGTAATTGTCGGCAGTGCTTGTAAGAATCTTTTCCTCACGTTCGCAAGCGCTTTGCACTCAATGAGTAGATGTCGAACTGTTTCATCTTAGAGCTAGATACATGACCAAATGGGAAACCGAACATACTGGCTACACCAAAAACGATGCATATTACCAGTTGAACAGAAGAGAGCAGGTCGTGGTCTTCAGACTTCGCACTGGCCACAATAGACTGAGGTACCACCTATTCAACAAATTGAAGATAGGTGGCACTGACGAATGCCCCTGTGGTACCGGGAAAATGACCGCTGAGCTTATGCTGCAAAACTGCTCGACATACGAGGATCAGAGAGAGCAGATGCGGCTATCACCAGTGGCAACACTAGACAAGCTCTATGGCAGTGTCGACAGCCTCAGGATGACGGCTGCTTTTTTTCGAAAAAATAATGGTTACTGTCTGACTGTGTACGATGAAGAAGAAGAAGAAGAAGAACTGTTTCATCAGGATGACAGCAATGTCTGCAAGGATCCCCGGAGGATTGATGTGGTTCACGTGGCTATTGACTCTGGTATGTCCTGTTCGGAACTGACAGATGAGACTTTGATCTCTTCTATGTAGTTTATTTATGTGATCGTAACTTTTTGGCTGTGACATTTCACTAAATACACTGTGACCTGTTATTTCCGTCGCCCACCTGTTCATCCAGATTGGTAAGAGCAGCTATAAATGGCGTCTAACAAGCTGCGGGTCTACTTAGCTCTAGTGTTTGAGTCTATTAAGATGGATTCGCAGATCTGTAAAAACCACCCTCCAAGAAACTGGTTGTATACAGACTCTGTAGTCTTATAGACCAGTATAAAGATGTTAAGTTAAGGTCACAAATAAAAATAACTAACACATCATAACACCAATTAATTCATATATTTGTAAATATACGAATGAGAGAAAACCAGGTAATGGTGGACCCAAACATAAACTTTTGTCAGGGATGAATTTAGAGATTTCATTGTACGAGGTCACAGCTTGCGTATGAATGAGGCGGGGTGTTAAGTTCCTTTCCTAGCTGCCGTTCCCTTCACTATCGCTAAGATATGTATCCATTTACAGCTAGGTCGACTAGAGCGTGTCGGTAACGGTGACCTCAAATCTTTGCTGTGAAAAACAAGAGCTCTACTACTACGATATTCAGACGATCTATAAATAAGACGCATTGAGGTTCACGCTACAGGACAACAGCTTATATGATACACAACAGGCATTTGGACTGTTCTGCGTAGGCGTCGTCCCTAGTCACGTGGTCTGTACCGTAATCCGTCATGTGTGGTAATCTAAAAAATGTAAAGAATGAACTAAGTAGGGTAGCTGCTAGGAAACAAATCATACTTCGTGGGTCAAAAGTCAATAACAACATATTTCGGTAATTGTTCAGTGACCGCATCAGAACAAAAACAGAACGACCCCAACATTACGGCCTCAAGGTCTTCGCCTGGGACAAAGAACGTACGAAAACAGCTAACAATCCATTGTTTTTTAAAGCGAGGATGTAAAACGAGCGGTTTAAGTTTGCCAAATAATCTGGATCTTTTAGTGAAATGCGAAACTGGATGGCAGTTATGAATTACAGTGGATCAAAAAAGAAATGGGCAACATTATTATACAGGCAAAAACAGACAAATATATGAAAACAAAAACAAACATCAACAAACAAACGAATATCAAGCCACACACAAAGATATGAAGGGAAACCACACAAAAAAAAACAATAATAATAAAAAAAAACATTTCTTCTTTTGTGAAACTGCTCTTGGCATACGGCGCCGCAGAGATGTTGGATGCGTAAATTTATTGTTAACGCCAGATGGGAGGATTGTGCTGTCGTTAAGTCTAACCTCCTGAAAGTGTCAGAGACACCCTCGATCCCGTGGTCTGCCTCTTGCTGTTGGACCGGAGACCTGCATATAATATGCTCTATCTGCAGGCTGGTTATAATACATTCTGACTAAATGACCAAACCTCTTGATTTGTTAGAGTCAATGTAGGCACTAACTGGGTTTGTCCCCGCTGTCCGCCTCAGCGTGGTGTTGTGGATTCGGTCACGGATTGTCTTTCCGGCTGCACTTCTCACACAGCGCATCTCACAGCCCTGGATCTTACTCTTATGTGTTGCCAGTAAGGACCAAGTAAAAATACCCGTATATATGTGAAAGGCCATCATACATTGCAGTGGTATTGCAACAGTCTACCAATTTTGCATTAATAAGATATAATACCATTTTTCTCGTGTGATGTAGACGTGATCTCCTGTTTTACTTTCTGATCCCCATAGTAGTGAACTTACATATCATGCTCGCATTACACTACAGCCAGGAGGACTCCAATACACATTCTCAAAAAAGCGTCGAGATGTGAGAAGAGCCCCTGTAACCCGGCACTAAAAAAAGTCATTAATAGTACAAGTGGCTCAAGCACAAGTGGCATTTGAAAAAAAAATAACTTCCTTCTTTGCTTCTGTGGTCCCTGCCTTTAATTATCGATATTAGTTGTACTTGACATCAAGCGAAAATCAATCAATCAATCAACGAATCAATAAACCCTTAACACGTTAGTGTCATACAGGTATCTTATCACCACAAAGTGCCCACCAACTTTCTCTATAGTCAGTTCTCTTAACGAGCCTGCAACAAAATCATACCATGACTTTCTTTGTCCTTCTCTTATCTTTCCGCCTTTAAACTGTTCCCTGCAAAATTATTTTTGAGATGCGGAGTCATGTCTCGTTACATACTATGTCAGTTTTCGACGTTTCACTGCTGACATAAATACGGGGAACTATGTCAGTTTTCGACGTTTCACTACTGACATAAATACGGCGAGGCTATATACGAGAGACAGTTATTAAGTGACATCAATTTTATTAAAAACATTTTTACAAGATTGCGAATCAGAAATTGTGTGTCTTTTTATTCGACATAGTCTTCGTGTCTGACAATACACTTTGTTCACCTGCCCACTAACTATAACTGATTTTGCACTGCCTTCAATAACTTGTCAGCTTTCTTGGAATCCATCTGCTGTACATTTTCCTATAGCCAAGTTCATCATGGACTCATGTTGAAATCTACGGCTATTCCATTAATAGTGACCTGCCTGTTGCCACGGACTATCGGGTGGATCTGCTGTTTCACTGTGTCAGTTGCCACCGCTTGCTGGTCTCCCAGGCCACGGTTCATCAATGACGTTCTGTCTTCCGTTTTGCAATTTTTCTATTCATGCGTACACTGTCCTCTGACTCAAACAACTGTCTCCATACTAATCCTTCACTCTTCTGTAGATTTAAGAAAGATTCCCACCGTGTGACCACGAAAACGAATAACGGCTCGTTGTTCTTCCACGATGCAAGTCGACAGTGGTGTGGCCATGTTGCACTTTATATTTCGCATGCGCATACTTCTTGTTCCTGAAATAAGAATTTCCGTTGCACATACTCTTCCATGCACTTAATAATAGAATTGCTGTTACTTATTGACTGTCCCTTGTATTAAATTCGCCCGCGTGGATAACAGACGATTGCATATCGTTGATCTATGCTATTTTCATTTTTGTTTAAATAAATGTATTTCTACACAAAATGTGTATAATGAAGACAATACACACGTGAACAACTTAGTTACAAAGTATCTACACTGTATAAGAAGGCCCCAAATGGAGCTGTACACTCGCATTTATAAGATCTAATAGTCTTAGAGCTGAGTTCAACAAAATCAATACTACAGATCACTACATGTCAAGGCACACGACCCCACAATGTGTTTACACACAGAACTGAACACTTCAGTACACACCACATGATAATGTACAGATTATTTTAAAAAACCGGATGCCATAAATCTAAAACACCTGACAATCGGAAATTTTTACAAGTTTTTATTTAACTTGACATAATCCTCATCCGTTTGCGTGGAATTCTATTTCTCCTATTTTAACAAACTTCCACAAACCTAGAGATCTGAAACTTGTACAGTCTTTTCTAATGCGGCCTGTTAATTTATCAAATCGTTGACAGATGATGCACAGATCATTGGCAAGTTTTTACCGAAAAACGTAGTTTATTTATGCAGCTATATTTCCTTTGTTGAGTCCCAATGACTAAATCCGCTGTGGTCCCGCATAACCGCCTACGTTGATGACGTCACACGCTATTTGCCACACGGATCTTTAGTTAGTTTTCTTTCCACTTGTACCGTTAAGCGACGTGGGGAGCTTAAGTCATCTACCCTGCGCCAAGTGCGATGCGTAGGTCAATGTGAGCCTCTGTCGATGCACAATCACTCTAATGTCATCTATCCACCTACCTCGCGGCCGCCCCCTTGCCCTGTAGCCAGATCTACCAGCATTGTAAGCCATCATTGGAAGTTGATGAGGGTGCATTCCCAATGAGATGACCAAACCAACTTATTTTCTGCCTGGAAATGTATTCGACACAAGTCGTAGCATCTTTATCCCAAGCAAATGGCCATCGAGTGGATACCAAGTGTTACGTGAGTCTGTCAACATTATATGCAATAAGAAAGCATCGGAGAAAATGTATCGATTACTCTAGCTTCCAGATTACATAATTTCAGTTCAGTTCAAGAATCATCTCCGCATCGAGGGTCGGCTGCAATGGATCTCCAGTGTACTCTATCTCTTACCATAATGGTGCAATCTGGCAGGCTTTCCATAATCTATCTCCTGATGTTATCCACCCACTTATAACGTTGTATGTCTCTTGAACGACTGCATTCTGCTCTACCCTCTAGTATGGTATTCAACAAGGAAGTATGTCTTGTTATATGACCAAAATAACGTAACTGCCTAACCCTGATTTCGGCCATTAATTCTCTTTTGACCTCCAACGTTTCCAATACCTCCACATTTGTTTTTTTTTCTCTTTCCAAGAAATGTTACCCAATCTTCTATATACCCACATTTCGAAGTCTTCGATACTCTTTTCCAACTTGTTATTCATTGTCCATGTTTCTTACTCCATAAAGTAGTGACGAGTATACTTAACACCTGACAATTCTTATTTTTAAATTCTGATTTATCCATTTGGATGTCAGTATGTGTCGCACGTTGCTGAATACCATCTTGGCATTACATATTCTCTTTATGGCTTTTTTTACATAATCACAGCTGCCTTCTTCCGTTATTATATGATCTAGAAAGGAGAAACTCTGTACCTGTTCCAGTAGTTCATCTTTTATTTTTATCTGCATACATGGTTTCTTGTCACTTTTTCCAAATTATCATAGTCTTTGTATGTCTCCAAACTCTTGACTTATTTTGTATATTGTCACAAGCTTCTGCAATTCTTGCTCACTTGTTGCCCTTAAAACTGAATTTAAGTTGCTGATTAAAAATGTTATAATCATTGCACGTTTTACTCCACGAATTACTATTATTTTACTATACCAAAATTACACTGTACGACAAAAATGTATCTCTATACGCCCCAAATTTCTTAATGCACACCAACATTTCTTATATTTTTGTCACCAAAACACCAATAAATAAAAGAAGTCAATACACCAATTCACCAAAGCAACACTAAAACTCCGTAACTCTAACAGCGGCTCCGAAATTTTCCCTGGCACCCATTTACAGCTAGATCGACTGTAAGAAGCAGTCATACCATAAAAAACGACACAGCTAGTGTGTTAAACTGAGCATGGCGAGGTCTGAACTTCGTACGTTGGGATTAGTAAATCATTCTTTAAACCCCTTGACGACACGCTCTCCTTTTTAAAAAAACACCTTTTGTTATATTTTGGAGCTTTCGTGTGTGATAATCTGATAGCCACAGATGCATAGCGTCAACATGGACCTCCTGGCGTCGATAAATCTTATCACAGCATTTAAAAAAAAAACAAAGTCGTAAACAAAGATATTTACGACGAAAGTATAAAATAAACAAAGATATTTACGACGAAAGTATAAAATAAACAAAGATATTTACGACGAAAGTATAAAATAAACAAAGATATTTACGACGAAAGTATAAAATAAACAAAGATATTTACGACGAAAGTACGAAAGTATAAAATAAACAAATATATTTACGACGAAAGTATAACAGGAAATGCCGCAAATAAAAACGAACCCCTTGAAGCTTTCGCTTGCCAAACAAGTGTTTCATTTTGACTCAGAGCAGTTCTGTCAACAACAACAACAAAAAAAGGGTGCGGGGGGGGGGGGGGGGAAGTTAGTTGTCCATTGCAAGCGATGATGGCGACTTCATCAGGCTGTTTTCTTTTGTTTGATGTAACTAGAGATGTATTTGGATTATAGTGAAGGAAGAACTGCGCTGGTCATCAACCTCACTCTCTGGTCCCAAGCTAACTTGAACCAGTGGCAAGACATAAGTCGAGACAACTGGAGATAACTCAGGATACAGGCACTCTGGTCCCACCTCCCTTGAGACCAGATGTCGCTTAAAACTTGCGGGATTCGATCGCCCACCGTTTCTGTTCATCGATTTGAGAAGTGATTGCCTTACCTCTCGACCATAGCAACCGCATTCAAGAATAAGTACAGCAGAAACAACTAAAGTCGTGGAAATCAACACACAAGAAATGAATAAATACTCAATTTGATAAATGTAACATTCTGTATTTTAAAATAAATAAACAAAGAAAATGCGTGGTTGCTCTATATTCAAAGGACTAGGGGTATACCTGTATAGTCAAGAGACTAGAAGTATATCTGTATAGTCAAGGGACTAGAATTATACCTGTATAGTCAAGGCACTAGAAGTATACCTGTATAGTCAAGGCACTAGAAGTATACCTGTATTGTCAAGGCACTAGAAGTATACCTGTATTGTCAAGGCACTAGAAGTATACCTGTATAGTCAAGGCACTAGAAGTATACCTGTTATCGTCAAGGCACTAGAAGTATACCTGTATAGTGAATGGACTACAAGTATACCTGTATACTCAAGGGACTAGAAGAATGTTTCACGAGTTAACGAAAGATCTTCCGAGACCAGGTCAGACGCGTCCTTCTTTAAACATTGTTGTCCAGTTCCTTACTGTTGTCTTTAACATACTTTTGTCACCAACCACTGTGCCTGTATTCTGCGATGAATGTTAACTGGTTGACATCCTTCCGCTGTTAGAAACCGAACCACCGCTCGCTGATCAACTCTGGCCGGATTCCGTATCACACCCGCCATGTTTTCAACGGTCTGATGAGGAAACTATGAGTCGGAGGATAATGCAATTTTGCAAACTTGACCGTTGGTATGTGCTGTTTACATAAGAAGTGACGTCATTAAGCGCATGGTACGTATGTCCACTTGTTGCAATTTGGTCCGGTTTCATTTGAACACGCCTCGTATATCTATGTTATCATAACCGACTTATGTTGTATTAAAAACTATATGGACGTATTTCTCGTGCTGTTTCTCAGAAGACAAATCAGTAAATAGGTCACATAGGACTATTATAAAAATTGAATGAGATACAAACTTGAAAACCGTTCACTATTACACTTACATTGTCCCTTATTTCTCAAAATAATTTTCCACAACAGTGGTACACTTATCCATTCGCTTTACAAGTGCAAGGACAGACCCATCCTTGCAGCATGTACGTTTTTGGTCTGCTGTCTCAGCCACATTTGCACTTAGGTTCAATATCTCTTCGTCTTTCACGAAGCGTCCCCTACCTAGGTGGGGTTATGCATTATGATGTAGGCTAAACCATACAAACACCTTATTTTAGTTGTTGCACTGTTTTTCGTTAATCGTCTGTCAATTTGAAAAAATCTCTGCTACCCGCTGCACAGAAGCTTTTGTTGCAACCTGAACGAGATGATTAGTTCGAGGCTTCATCAGCCATTTTGGAGCGTCCCTAAGAAAAAATATCGAGCCAGTTATGTGCCTTCTCATACGACAAACACGTTTTACATTAAACAGGAATCATTTCCTTATAAACACTTTGTGCAGAATGTTCTTTTTTGCAGATAAAAACAAACCAAAAATGCACAACAGCATAATGTTCTTTGATTTTACACTCTTGTAAGCATGAACACCATTTTGTATTTGAACTGCGCAGTCCACGTGACACCTGGATTATACTTCTTACAGCAATCACAAAGCCGGATATTGTTGCCAACCAAGACACCTTTAGAAACTACATACCACATTTTTCATCTGTCCCATATCAGTTTGTGACCTGCTTAATGCCATTCAATCGTAAAAGTGGTCCCTACATCTCATGACCACTGTTAGTTATTCGTATCCTACAGGGGACGGCTTGGGCTAGTGGTTAAGTGACACAGCTCACAACCCGAAGGTTCTTAGTTCGCTCCCGAATCCCAGCACCGGCAATTACCGCAGTAATGAAAAACAAAAGAAAAAAAACACAAAAGCACGATGTCCTTTGATTGTACACTCTGTGAGCACGAACGCCATTTTGTACTTGTGCTGCGCATGTGCATGCGACCCCTAGCGTATACTGCTCACATAAATCACGAAGCTGGATATTGCTACCCAATAAAACACCTTCGGAAACTACACATACATTTTTCAGCTGTCCCATATCAGTTTGTGACCTACTTAATGACATTCACTGGTAAAAGTGGTGCCTCCATTTCATGACCCCTGTTAGTTATTCATCCCCCACACGTGGTTCTTGTATTCAAACATGGCTTGGTCCCCACACGTAGTCCATGTTGAGAATCGCTGAACCCAGAACGTTTGGGGCAGGTGTCTTTAAAGTCAGCTTTACGTGTATCCTGAGCTACGAATCTGTGAAATATTTACAAGAACGAAGAAACAGAATACCGCCAACGGGAGTTTTATGGTCTTAGGGCGCTGTTGTTAAGCTTCCAATTCGTTTATGCAAAATGTATTTCTCAGATTCAGAAGAATAGGTTTCTACCTGAATACAAAATATTTCTCTCCTCTTATTGAATGCAGGAAATATTAAAATCTCCAGGGTGGGATAGGTTCCGTCTAAACATAGGTTTTATTTTGTTTGTATGTCACAGAGAATCAATACTTTGTGTGTGCATATTTGGGAAAGACATTCGCATATTTGTGGATGTTGAGACAGAGTGTGACAGTAGCTGTTGTGTGACAGTAAATGTTGTGTGACAGTATATGTGTGACAGTAAATGTGGTGTGACAGTAAATGTTGTGTGACAGTATATGTGTGACAGTAAATGGGGTGTGACAGTATATGTGTGACAGTAAATGTTGTGTGACAGTATATGTGTGACAGTAAATGTGGTGTGACAGTAAATGTGCGACATTAAATGTTGTGTGACGTTAAAAGTGTGAAGTAAATGTTGTCTGACAGTAAATGTGTGGCAGTAAATGTTGTGCAACAATAAATATGCGACAGTAAATGTGTGGCAGTAATTGTGCGACAATAAATGTGTGACAGTAAATGTTGTGTGACAGTAAATATTGTGTGACGGTAAATCGTTTATAGTAAATGTGTGACAGTAAATATTGTGTGACAGTAAATGTTGTGTGACAGTAAATGTTGTTTGACGGTAAATGTGTGATAGTAAATATTAGTGGAACAAAACGTTGGAGAGAATAGTGAAGAAAATGACTGAATAAAGAGTGTGAAAGAATCAGGTAATGAGAGTAAAGTGTGTGAAAGAGTCGCCTTTCCACTGGTATGACTTTGTTTCGTTGCTCGTATCTTAGCTTAACTTAACGTCTTTATACTGGTTTAGAAGACCCTGCAGAGTCTGTATACAACCAGTTATATCTCTGTGCAGGTAATCGCTAGAGATGAGAGGTAATGCATTCGCCCCTCAAAAATCGAACGAACGTTTACCTGAAGCGGTAAGTGTTCGAATTTTACAAGTTTCAAACGTCCCCTGATTTCAAGAGAGGTGCGATCGGCAGCCTGTTCTATCAGAGACTGGCGATAAACTCGGAGACCCTGCGTAATCGCTGCGCACGTACACAAGAGCTTGACAGTTGAAAACAGAAAAGACCAGGCTTTTAGCCGATGTCCTGGCAGGGGAAAACATTATAAAGGTAACGAAATTCCTACACAGTAATGCCAATCGTGATTGACTGACTGACAAACACAAAATCAACCGAATGGATCTGTACTCCATTCATACAGCGAAGGGATTAAGTGTATCAATGTTGATGGAAACTATGTTGAGAAATAAGGAACAAAGAAAGTAAGTGCAATAATAAATTATTTTCAAGTCAGTATCTCATTTAGTTGTATTTTTAATAGCCATTTGTGACATATATAGAAAAATCTGGCAAAGATGGATTTGCCATAACTGGCTGCGAGTCTACATTTCTCTACTGTTTTGGATCATTATGGATGCCGCCAGACCACGGATTTGCCTGGAATTCACACAAGTCGACGACTTACACTTGTGTTCACGGAAACGTGGTGTTGTTTTCCGTCTGGACTTGTTATTTCGTTCTTTTTTTGTGATTTCTTCCATCCGTTTATCCTGGTCTGGACGCCGGCTGAATGGCACTACGCTTATACCTGTGTCGTATTTCACGGGTTAGTTCTGCCGGTTCACCTTCACGAATTTGGCGTGTGGGAATTTTAGATGCTACTATGATGAGCTGAATACAGCTGGGGAGAGATGCCAGACCCACTCACACGCTGAGTATTGTCCATACGACCTCTTGTGGTTATCGAAAAGGCACGACAGACTGCGTTAGATGCCATCCCACCTTTCTATCCTGCGGGTTACATGTTTACGGAAAGGCTTCGGTGGTAACCCTGAGGCAAAATCTGCATCCTATGCTATCTCCAGTCGTCTCGATGAATGTCTTGCCACTGGCAAAAGGTAGCTTAGGATCTGTGAGTGAGGTTGACAAAAGGCGCAGTGTCTTCCTCACTTTAATCCAAATCACCGCGCAAGTCACCCATTTCAGCGGACACAGCAAGCGATACGACTGTCCACACGGCTGAACAAAGAGAGTGGTCTTCATCACTTGTGATGGACAACTATTATGTGACATATTTACTGACTTGCCCTTATATCTAGACATAAGTGGGACAGTTAGCGTGCTTTATTGATTCTATTAACTATATTCGCAGGAGGCGTCATGGCAGGTTCAACCCAGTAGAATAACTAACTTGGAAAGTGACCAGACTAGGAGAATACATTTGCTTTGAAGAAAAATCGTGTTAGTCTAAATTTGCTGGTCACACGCTAAAAGAGAAAACCAGAGAGATGTTTTCTGGCTTCACTTGTTGCTATATTTTCAATATAGGGTGTGTATGGGGTGTCAGAGAGAGAGGTGGGGGTAAGTACCTCTAATGGAGGATATGTCGTTTCTATATCAGGTAATTTGCCAATTATTGGTCCTCCCCTGGCACTCAGCTCACACTTGTAGTTCCACGTAACTACTACCATGCGACAGCGGCCATACTCGGGCAACGGTCGCGACATGATTGGCTAAACCAAGTGAGGATAGCCGATGGGTCTAATAAGCCCACGGTGATATAGGGCTTGTCTACCTAAGCATGTGAAGACTGGATTCGGCGGACTGTACGGAAGAACCACTGGCTGGTCAACGGACTACATGGAACTCGCTGTGGAACGTTTGCGGCAAGGCTAGACACAGCATATCCCATTGGTCGTCCACTGCATCTGGATTACTGCTCCAGTCGTCTTGATCACATCTTGCCACTGGATTAAATGGAATCAGGACGAGAGAGTGAGGCTGATGGTGCGCAACTCACTCTCACTTAAATCTAACTCACGCGCAAGTCATGTCGTCATCTCATTGCTTCTTGGCCCTCATTCTGACAGACGCTTTCCGGCTCGCACTGGTATGATCAGTCATCTACAAACCCACTCCAGAATTGACAGATGACAATGTGGTCCTCTTCGAAAACGATGGATAAACAACATTTTTAATAGTTTATGTGAGGTACGGGATATAGTCTTAGCTTATTTTTTTTTTCCTGGCCACCATTTTAGTAACACCATCGCAGGTCAGGGGAAGATTGAAGAATTCGAAGTGTGCAAAATTCCTTCGATTTAATTAAGGACGTTTAAATTCTGAAATGTGATACATTCTTTCTACCTATCTTCAGTCCACTTATGTCGTTAGACGTCTTGGAGAGGTGCGACATACTTTGTTTCATATTTTGGGACAGGTGAAAATCCACTGGTGACATGCCAGGTCAATTCCAGCATCTATAAGCCCCTGAAGTATACGATCATCCATTTTTTTAGACTGGTGGAGGTGGAAGCGTAAATTAGAGCAAGGTAGACCTGCAGCCTGTCAGATGCCATCTAAGCCACTCCGCTAACCACATAACCAAGACATGTTGTTATGGCCACACCGTCCCCTTTTTTGCGACATATTCTCTAGAAAATATCCCTAGAAAAATTTGATTTTTTCACATGGATCATCCGGTAAATATTTCGTAATTCCAATTGATTACCCTAACCGAGCTCTTTAAACTCAACACTATCATCAAAGAACCAATCATGCTGCTGGAGGAAAAGCAGTAAGAAGAAGTTGATACCTTTACCTATTTAGACAGCACATTATTCAGAATTATAAAGGCAAGAGGGGCATTCCTGACGCTAAACAATATACGGAGATTCAGAGAAATCAAGATTCACACCAAAATTTGAATATTCAACGCCAGTGTCAATTCGGTGCTGCTCTATGGAGCGGAGACTTGGAGAATGACCAGACATGGAGCGGAGACTTGGAGAATGACCAGACATGGAGCGGAGACATAGAGAATGACCAGACATGGAGCGAAGACTTGGAGAATGACCAGACATGGAGCGGAGACATGGAGAATGACCAGACATGGAGCGGAGACTTGGTGAATGACCAGACATGGAGCGGAGACATGGAGAATGACCAGACATGGAGCGGAGACTTGGGAAATGACCAGACATGGAGAGGAGATATGGAGAATGACCAGACATGGAGTGGAGACTTGGAGAATGACCAGACATAGAGCGGAGACTTGGAGAATGACCAGACATAGAGCGGAGACTTGGAGAATGACCAGACATGGAGCGGAGACTTCGAGAATGACCAGATATGGAGCAGAAACTTGGAGAATTACCAGACATGGAGCGGAGACTTGGAGAATGACCAGACATTGAGCGGAGACTTGGAGAATAACCAAACAACAGAGAGACTCCAATCCTTCGTAATCAGATGCCCACCAAGGATAATGGACATAAAGTGGCAGGACACGGTGAGGAATTAACACCCATGGGAAATGAGCCAACAACATCCACTGAAACAACAAATTAAGCGACGATAATGCAGCTGGATAGGATATACACTGCGGAAGGCACAGTCCAACATAGCCAGACAAGCTCTTACATGGAATCCTCTAGGAAAAAGAGAGAGGAAAATGCTTGGAGAAAAGAATGTGAGTAGGAACTAAGATTAAATGATTACACCTGGAGAGAGACAGAAGGAACTAAGATTAAATGATTACATCTGGAGAGAGACAGAAGGAACTAAGATTAAATGATTACACCTGGAGAGAGACAGAAGGAACTAAGATTAAATGATTACACCTGGAGAGAGACAGAAGGAACTAAGATTAAATGATTACACCTGGAGAGAGACAGAAGGAACTAAGATTAAATGATTACACCTGGAGAGAGACAGAAGGAACTAAGATTAAATGATTACACCTGGAGAGAGACAGAAGGAACTAAGATTAAATGATTACACCTGGAGAGAGACAGAAGGAACTAAGATTAAATGATTACACCTGGAGAGAGACAAAAAGAGACACACCGGACCGTACATGCTGGCATAATGTTGTCAATGACATGTCTACTAAGAGGAGCGACGGCTTTGATTGATTGATTGAATTGATGACCTAAGCAATATGCAGGGCTGCTAACAAAGGCACAGCCAAGGCAAAGGCAGCCGTCTATCGTAGACGATGATGGCATAATTAATTTTGCTACCGCTATTTTTAGTAAGGATTAACTGCGCTACTTTTTATCTTCACTCTCTCGTCTCGTGCCGCCCGACCCCAGTGGCAAGTCAGGCACAAGACGAATAACGGGCGACTACGAGATGCAGGGGACTCTGCATCAAGCACCCGTGAAAAAGACGGCGGAGTCCGGAGTCGAACCCACACCACCTGATCATGAGGCCTAACCACTTCGCCACGGGATCAATCTAACAATCTTTCGCTAAATACAAGTCTCGAGCATATCAATGTTGATAATGATTGTTCTGTAAGCTTAAGTTCCAAAACGTATATCGGGACTAACAATTTTAATGCTCTAAATGGGATTAACGAGCCGTATACCGAAACTATTACTTGGAATTCTGGTGTTCAAATGGGCATGTTACGTCTGCTACCAGTTAGCCAAATGCTTCGGCTATACGCTGTGTGTATTTTAAAACTACCGGCAGCTTACTGGGTCTGGGGGAAGATACAAATAATTTGGGTAGATGTTCAACTAGAATTTTGAAATATCCTGGAAGCGGCCGTTAAACCTACTCTTTTCGATTTCTAACTGCCAAGTGATTTTTAACGAGAGTCCGATACATTACCCAGAGATCAGATGATTTTTTACCAGAAGATCCATGTGAACAAATCCTGGTCTCCACTGTGATTCGAACCCGCGACCACCAGCACCCCGAAACCGGCACCTTACCTCGAGATCAAAGACCCCTAAGCCACCGAGACTAATAATCATTCTGTACCAAAAGGAAGTCCCGAATCGTAAATCGAAGTTGGTTATAAACCCTTGCTAAGTGAAAGTCCAGAGCTGCATATCGGGACAGCTGACAACTTTCTTCAAGTTGAATTACCTATGTCTCGAAACTTCGATTTTTCACTGTAAAATCCTCCACAAAGATACTATTACACAGTCACTTGACATTATTTTCTTCTGCAATACGGGGAATTCTTCTCAAACAATGCGCCATTGTGCCCATGTATGGCCTACTTTAGATTCTAGAATTTGCTGTGGTCAATGCTAGTTTTGACTTACGTCTCGAATGCAACACTGTCAAAAACATGATATACATTATTTGTGCTATTAAAAACACTGACATGTTTATTTACCTGTAGTTTGTATTAGATGAAGACATGTTTTTGTTGATATTTGCTACAGGCAGCGTTAGGCAGAACTGTGCATAATTATTTACCTACTTATCTGTTCACTAATGCCATGACGCGCCATGAGGGTGCTTAATTTGCCGTTCTTTGCCCAAATGTGTTACGTCTTGTGAGTCAGTGTTAATGAAGGATTTCAGTTATCTACTGCTGGTCTTTCTCGTGCATTGTAGCCAGATCGGCATGTGTTAAAAGCGCGCAGTTGTAGTTGATCAGGTTATAATCTCATGAGATGACCGAAGCATTGTATTTTGTCTTTATATATTTATTACACAGTAGGGGGGGGGGGGGAGGAGAGAGAATTCTCCTTATTTCTTTATTAATTTCCCAAGACGGTGAGCGTTGCACTGTGTTTTTATTTTGTGCCTGTCGGCTCAGTGCATCCGCATTCGGCATTCATTTTATGTAAGGGTCTGCTTCCTCCTGCATTCTCTAAGGGTTTGTTCTCCGTGGTAACGGTCGATGCTGTGGTTAGGGAACAAACCCAGCACCTTCGGTTGGCAGCCGTATGACTTAACCACTAGCCCTCGCCCTCCCATGATATGTCAGGACGAGCGCTAGGTCTCGCCATGTTTCTAATGTCAGTATTTCTCATTTAATCTATCTTGATTACACTAATGACTTTTCCTAGAGATTTCATTTCACGTGTTGCAAATGTTCCTCTTCTGTGTCTTGTATTGTATATGTTCCTCTTCTGTGTCTTGTATTGTATATGTTCCTCTTCTGTTTCTTGTATTGTATATGTTCCTCTTCTGTTTCTTGTATTGTAAATGTTCCTCTTCTGTTTCTTGTATTGTATATGTTCCTCTTCTGTTTCTTGTATTGTAAATGTTCCTCTTCTGTGTCTTGTATTGTATATGTTCCTCTTCTGTTTCTTGTATTGTATATGTTCCTCTTCTGTTTCTTGTATTGTATATGTTCCTCTTCTGTTTCTTGTATTGTAAATGTTCCTCTTCTGTTTCTTGTATTGTATATGTTCCTCTTATGTTTCTTGTATTGTAAATGTTCCTCTTCTGTTTCTTGTATTGTATATGTTCCTCTTCTGTTTCTTGTATTGTAAATGTTCCTCTTCTGTTTCTTGTATTGTATATGTTCCTCTTCTGTTTCTTGTATTGTATATGTTCCTCTCTGTTTCTTGTATTGTAAATGTTCCTCTTCTGTGTCTTGTATTGTATATGTTCCTCTTCTGTTTCTTGTATTGTATATGTTCCTCTTCTGTTTCTTGTATTGTATATGTTCCTCTTCTGTTTCTTGTATTGTAAATGTTCCTCTTCTGTTTCTTGTATTGTATATGTTCCTCTTATGTTTCTTGTATTGTAAATGTTCCTCTTCTGTTTCTTGTATTGTATATGTTCCTCTTCTGTTTCTTGTATTGTAAATGTTCCTCTTCTGTTTCTTGTATTGTATATGTTCCTCTTCTGTTTCTTGTATTGTATATGTTCCTCTTCTGTTTCTTGTATTGTAAATGTTCCTCTTCTGTTTCTTGTATTGTATATGTTCCTCTTCTGTTTCTTGTATTGTATATGTTCCTCTTCTGTTTCTTGTATTGTATATGTTCCTCTTCTGTTTCTTGTATTGTAAATGTTCCTCTTCTGTTTCTTGTATTGTATATGTTCCTCTTCTGTTTCTTGTATTGTAAATGTTCCTCTTCTGTTTCTTGTATTGTAAATGTTCCTCTTCTGTTTCTTGTATTGTATATGTTCCTCTTCTGTTTCTTGTATTGTATATGTTCCTCTTCTGTTTCTTGTATTGTATATGTTCTTCTTCTGTTTCTTGTATTGTAAATGTTCCTCTTCTGTTTCTTGTATTGTAAATGTTCCTCTTCTGTTTCTTGTATTGTAAATGTTCCTTTAATATTGTTCCTTCTTATATACTCTATCAAAAGCTTTTTTCCGATATCCACATGTTATTTTTACATGCTCATGATATTCAATTGACCTTTCTCTGAATTTTCTTAAGATGGATAATGGCGGGTTACATCTTATGCCCTTAAGAAAAGCAAATTTGACTTAAATCCACAGAAGATTGTCAATGTGTCTATACCTCTGTTCAACAAGTGCTCAAGGACATACACATGTAGATTGATAGGATGAAGGAAGAAGGAGAGGAGAGAGAGGGGTGGAACGGATCAACACGACCTACTTTCCCAGTGGATTAACACTGGCGTCAATTGACCTCAGGTATTTACATCCTTTGATGCTGTCTGGGACGTCGATGATTCCTGTAAGATAAGAAGGAAAATAAAAATGGTATAGAATATGATGAAGGCGTGAATATTTTTTTGATAAATTCGTAAACAGAAGCGAAGGTGTAAATCAAGTCAAGAGGAGGTTTTCTTAAAACGTATACAGTCACGTGATGTTTGAGATCAAAGGCAAAGTCTTCTGAAAACGTGCCCTGCCACGTTCTTTCTGGCGCTTCCGCTCACAGACTGTACAATCAAAGAACAACATGCTGTTGTGCGTAATTTTTAAAATATATTGTACTTTGTAGAGGGAGGGTGGGAACGTCTTATATTCATAAAAAAATGCCTCCTGTTTACGATGGTGCGTTCATTGCTGGCACCCTGAAGTGTGTTGTGGTTGGATACAGTTCAGGGCCTGCCAAAGACGGATGTGTCGGGCCGAAAGGTGCAAATATCGCAGCCAAGTTGTAAACTAGCGATACAATGCATTCCGTTCTCCGAACATCCTGCTACTTGCAAAGCCATGTTCGCGTCTTAACTTAACTTAGCTTAACTTCATTATACTGGTTTAGAAAGTTCTACAGAGTCTGTATACAACCAGTTTAGTTCACTCCACGGATACCGAAAATACTGTGAGCATTCAATCTATTTTTGAATGCATTAATTGACTGTTTCCACTACATCCTGCGGTAATACATTCCAAGAATTCACCACTTTCTGACTAAAAAAATACTTCCTAATATCTAGTTTAGACCTGTCTTTAAATACAAATTGTAGTTGTTCCCTCTTGCTCTTGTAGTCGGTCGTACTTTCAAGAACTTGGTATGATCTAGTTTATCCTTTCCACTTATTAACTTATACACTTGTATTAAATCACCAAGATGGCGGATGGTCAGTCGTATCTATAATGGCACTCCCGTTATGGTGTTTTCTGTGGGAAATCAATGTATAAGAATTAATTTTTTTTCGATCGTCTTATTTCTCTAATCCACAAGGCGGTGTGCGTTGCACTGTGGTTTTTATTTTGCGCCTGTCAGCCAGTGCATCCGACTTCAGCATACATTTTATGTAAGGACCTACTTCCTCCTGCATTTTCTAAGGGTTTGCTTCCCCGGGATAACGGCCGGTGCTGTGTTGGGGATCAAACCCAACACTTTCTGGTTGTGAGCCGTGTCACTTAACCACTAGCCCACGCCGTCTCCAATGTACAAGAATGAAGAAATGTGATCATAATTTTGGCACATATACAATTACACTATTTCTTGAAGTTATTGTCATGGAATTCGCTTCAGTGCAAGTTTCTATGGAATGGAACGTGTTGTGATGAAGCTACACGTATGATTACCTTGTTTTACTAGAGGGAATGTCCATCCTTGAATACAAAGTCTGTAACACCCTGAGAGGCGGAAGAACCTCTTTTTAAGGTCAATGGCTCAACGGGTGATACAGCAGAGTGTGTGGCACATCCAGGATACTTAAGTGGAAGGCGGCCGTCCACCGTGGGTGCATCCTGGACACTTAAGTGGGAGGCGACCGGCCACCTTGGGCCGATCCTGGACACTTAAGTGGAAGGCGGTCGGTCACCGAGGGCCCATCTTGGACACTTAATTGGAAGACAGCCAGCCCCCATGGAAGATCTAGAGACCTTGTCACGTATAACCCATAGTTAACAATGGAAGCACATGTCTCAGAAAATATGAATACCCGAAAGAGTGGACTAAAAATAGGAATATGGAATGTCCGCACACGTCACCAAGCCGGAAAACTGGACAACCTGATAACAGAGACAGGTGTTATGAATATATAGATATATTTGGTGTGGGAGAAACAAGATGGAAAGACACTGGGTACACACAGAAAGATAAATACATTTTCATACATTCAGGAGGCGAACAGCATTCAAGAGGTGTCGGTGTATTATTAAAGAAAGAATTAGAAAAATACATATGTGGATACTGGATACACAATGATCGAATGATGCTACTGAAAATCAGAGCCAGACCATTTAATATGTCCATTTTACAAACGTATGCACCAACCTCAGATTACATCGAAGATCAATTAGATGAATGTTATGAAGATGTGAAGCAGTTACTTAACACAGTGGCTTCAACAGATATACTAATTGTTATGGGTGACGTGAATGCTAAGGTAGGAAAAGGGGAATATAAAAACATCGTGGGGAAATATGGAATTGGAACAAAGAATGAAAGAGGAGAAAGACTGCTACAATTCTGCGAGGAAAACAAATTTGGTATTTGTGACAATTTTTTAAACATCATATTAGACAATTATATACATGGAAAAGCCCAAGTGATAAGACAAGAAATCAAATTGATTTTATTATGATCTGACACAGATTCAAAAATATTGTAAAGAACACAAAGACATACCAGTAGCAGACATCGATTCAGACCACAATCCAGTTTGTATGAAAGTGCATGTACAACTCAAAATCACAGAGTGTAGAGGTACAAAGACACTTAATAAAGACAGGTCAACGCTAAAACACCCAGATATACGGCAAAAGTACCAGGTAGCAGTACAGAAGGTGTATACAAACTTACAATCAGAGAACAAGGAAGGAAACACAGAGAGGAGAATAAACACTAAATGGGAACGTATTCAAAATAGTATCCAAGTAGCAAATAAATCATTACCAGATAAAGAATAGGAAAAAACCAAGAATGGATGACAGATGATATCTTAACTAAAATGGCAGATAGAAATCAGGCTAAAAACACTTCTGCATATTCATCACTACACAAAGAGATACGTACAATGTGCAGGCAGGTCAGAGAACAGTGGTTGGAAGAAAGCTGCAAGGTAAAAGAAAACATGGGGCTAAAACGCAATACCAGAGAAATACATAGAGAAATACAGAAAACAACAAACAAGACACAGGTAACCCAGAGGGGGATGCATCCGAGTTATGAATGGTGCCGTTTTGATGGATGGGAATGACATATCGAACAGTTGGGCGGAATATACAAGAAAACTTTTTGAGGACAGTCGCGGAGCCAAACCATCAACATATGATAATGAAGGACTCAGTATCCTCAGATCAGAGGTGGTAAATGTGATAATATATATGAGAAAAGGGAAAGCAACAAAGCCGGACTTCATAAACATAGATATGATAGAGGCCCTAGAGGAATTTGGTATAGATATACTTACTGATCTGTGTAATGACATATACAATACTGAATGCATACCAACGGACCTGAAACGATCTACGTTTATAACACTCTCGAAAAAACCTATGTAACATGATGTTCAGACTTTAAAACAATAAGTCGAATGTCACACAATTAAAATACTACTCAAGATCATACAAGAGAGAATAAGAGGTAAAATAGAGAGGGAAGTTTCAGAAGAACAATTTAATTTTCGAAAGTTTAATGGAACAAGGAAATCAATTTTCTGTTTGCAAACTTTGACAGAAAAATATATAGAAATACATAATAACATTTATATTTGCTTTATAGACAACCAGCAGGCTTTTGACAGAGTCCAACATGAAAACTTAATTAAATGTCTCCAAGAAATAGGTCTAGATGGTAAAGACATAAGACTGCTCCGTAATCTGTACTGGGAACAAACTGCTACAATAGAATCAGGAAAGTTATGCTCTCCAAGTATAGATCTAAAAAGAGGAGTGAGAGAGGGATGTGTATTATCCCCTTGTCTTTTTAATATCTATACAGAATAAATATTCAAAAGATAGAAGGGACGCAAGGAGGAGTGGCAATGAACAATCTAAGATTTGCGGATGATACAGTTTTTATGGGAAAAAAAGGGAGCAAGAATTACAGGAGCTTGTGACAACAATATACACAATAAGTCAAGAGTTTGGAGTAGACATAAACATGAAGAAAACAAAGATTATGATAATTGGGAAAAGTGACAAGAAACCATGTATGCAGATAAAAATAAAAGATCAACTACTTAAACAGGTACAGAGTTTCTCCTATCTAGGTCATATAATAACGGAAGAAGGCAGCTGTGAAATAGAAATCAGAAAAATTATAGGGATGGCCAAGATGGTATTCGACAACGTGCGACACATACTGACATCCAAACAGATCAATTATAAATTGAAAATGAGAATTGTCAGGTGTTATGTATACTCGTCACTACTTTACGGCGCAGAAACATGGACAATGAATAACAAGTTGGAAAAGAGTATTGAAGCCTTCGAAATGTTGGTATAAAAAAGATTGGGTGGCATTTCTTGGAATGAGAAAAAAAAAAATTTGGAGGTATTGGAAAAGTTGCGGGTGGAAAGACAATTAATGACTGATAACAGGGTTAGAAAGTGGGGTTATTTTGGTCATTTAACAATGAAGATCATACTGGAGGTAGGGTAGACGGCAGTCGTTCAAGAGGCAGATATTTTAAATGGGTGGATAACATCAGGAGATGGACTGGAAAAAGCCTTACAGATTCGAGAATAACGGCAAGAGATAGAGTACACTGGAGATCCATTGAGGCAAGAGATAGAGTACACTGGAGATCCATTGAGGCAAGAGATAGGGTACACTGGAGATCCATTGAGGCAAGAGATAGAGTACACTGGAGATCCATTGAGGCAAGAGATAGAGTACACTGGAGATCCATTGAGGCCAGAGATAGAGTACACTGGAGATCCATTGCAGCCGATCTTTGATGCGGAAATTGCACCTGAACTGAACTGAATTAAGTCACCTCGAATTCTTCTTTGTTCGAGACATTGAACACCAGTCTTTTTTAGTCTTTCTTCGTAACTATAATTCTGAAACATCGGGATCATTTTTGTAGCTCTTCCCTGTACCGATTCCAGCATGTTTATATCCACTTTATTATATGCATTTAGCACCTGAACATAGTACTACAATTACGATCTCGCTAATGATTTATATAACTTGACAATTACTTCCTTGCACTTATGTGAAATGTTTCTTTTCATCATGCCCAATAAGGCATTAGCCTTTTTCACTACCACCTGAACTTGCTCCATCACCTTTCCTGTATGATCTATTATAATTCCTATGTCTCTTTTCTTTTTTATTGTCCTAATATTGTTCTCTCCCATTATATAATTATATTCATTATTTTATCTTCCCATGTGGATGACTGTACATTTTTCTACATTAAACTCTATCTGCCAGCTCTCAGACCGTTTTTCTTCTTCTTCTTCTTCTTCTTCGTTCGTTCTCAATCTCCCACTACCAAACCCTGAAAGGGTAAGTAGCAGAATGTAGTCCAAAGAACGGAATGCGTTGTGTTGTTGTTGTTTACAGCTTGGCTGCGTTATTTGCACCTTTCGGTCCAACACATCCGACTTCAGCAAGCATTTTTGAGTACTGGGTTAGCATTCCCTCTTCGATCCCTTCTCCTTAGCCAGTCTGCCCTGCTGCAGCCTGTTATCCAGGATCACAGCATGGAGGTGTAGAAGGGTCGTGGCAGCTATGATTCGCTGGCCCTGACGCTAGCAGTCAGCTATGGGTCGCTGACCACTGCAGCTCATGCGCTGCTCAGCATCTTGATCCCAGACCGTTTTTGAATCCTATCTCAACCCGAACTTAATAGATCCACCTCTTCCGGAGAAGAGACCCTGCCGCATAATTTTGTGTCATTCACGAACTTTGCAATCATAGAACAGATATCAATGTTCAATTCATTTATATATATATTAAGAACAAAATTGGTCCCAATAACGTTCACTGAGGCACACCACTTATTACATCACACCAGTCAGATTTTTCCCTATTTATGCCCACTCTCTGCCTTCTGTCCGTCAACCAATTTTATTTCCAATTGGCAACTTCACCAACTATTTCATGTGATTTCAACTTTCGAAACAATCGTTGGTGAGGTACTCTATCAAAGTCCTTTACAAACCCAGATAGATAATATCCACCGTCTCTCCGCGATCTCACATTTTGATAATCTCTTCTATGAATTCTAATAGATTGGTTAAGCACGATCTTCCTTTAGTAAACCAATGTTGATTATTTTTGATTAAATGAAACTCGTCCAAGTATAGTACTATGTTGTTCTTGATAATGAACTCTACAATTTTGCAGAATATACTTGTCAGTGGTTAAACTCAGTAGTCTATAATTAGCTGGATCTGAAAGCTTTGCCCTTTTTGAACAAGGGGATCACACCTGCATCTTTCCCTTGGAACAATCCCATTCTCAAGAGTGTGAGTAAAAAATATCGCTAATGGTTTTGCTAAATGGCCTCTACGTTCAAACAGTAATTTTGGATTAATACCGTCTTGACCAGGACATTTATCCACCTTCAATCTATCCAATTTTTGTAAAACCATTTCCTCGGTAATGCAGAACAATAGTAATCCTTCTGTGTGCATGTCCTGTTGGAAAATATTTAATGGCTATGGGATCAGGGAGCAGTCTTCTTTTGTATAGACTGTGCCAAAGTACTGATTGGGTTGATTAGCAATATCCCTGGTAGCGAGTGATTGAGAACGAATGCAGCAGAAGAAGAAGACTGTTCAGGTTCTTGTTTAGTGGGATGTGTTGGGTTCTCAGCCGGAAAATCGTGCTTTGATCCTTCCTAGTAAGTGGATTGATACTGTCATTTGGATTGGGACTTGCCATATTTTCTGTTGTTGTTATTGAATTGAGTAACTTTACTATTTTGTTTGCCCTGAAAAGAACGTTAGGTTGCAGTATTTTTCCTCACATACCGAGCGTGCTGATAAAACTGAACAGAGGTCCTGCAAACGGTTGTGCTATGCTTGGCTTCAAATACAAATTGGTCCCTACTGCGGGGATCACGTCGATTCCCCCGCCACCCCCCCCCCCCCCCACACTTTCTCGTAAGCCAGTCTGTGTTAAAATGGCAAGTTTCCAGGAAGAACTGCGTGGAAGTGAGGTGGAGTCTTAGCGAAGAAAGTTCTACCTGACACTGACTATAATATATATTTTACCTAACCCTGACCATAATGTATGTTTTACCTTACCCTGACTATAATGTATGTTTTACCTTACCCTGACTATAATGTATGTTTTGCCTGACCCTGACTATAATGTATGGTTTGCCTGACCCTGACTATAATGTATGTTTTGCCTGACCCTGACTATAATGTTTGTTTTGCCTGACCCTGACTATAATGTACGTTTTACCTGACCCTGACTATAATGTATGGTTTGCCTGACCCTGACTATAATGTATGTTTTGCCTGGCACTGACTATAATGTATGGTTTGCCTGACCTTGACTATAATGTATGTTTTTCCTGACCACCCTTAGTAAAAGGTTAAAAAATATAGTCCAATCGGTCATGCAAACGTCGTGGATGTACATGACTGAGGCTGCATTGTAACAAATGCAGAAACTTTTCACGAAATGTGGTGTTCAGTTCTAAGTCTGGTGCTTAGACATTCAATACTATTCAAACATTTGTTAAAATATTCAAGCAGTACCATGTGATATTACTTCCTTTATACTGTTGAGAAGTGTGGCGTCCCGCCACCTAAAATCAATCTACGCAGCAGTTCCCCATTGAAATAACCATTCCCTTTCATTGTCATCACCAGGCAAACGTGTCGGCGATAACCAGTCACATGGCCACTGCTATAAATCAAGGCCTCGACCTGAAATTGCCCTATCGCATTATATCCCGCGATAAGAAACGAGACCGGACATTTTAAGCAAATCGTGTCACGCACTTCTGATCTTCAGAATAGAAATTACAAAATTTCAAATATGGGACTCCAACGGTATCAGATTTATCAATGCATCTTCTATACCATTCTTTTCTAGAGAATTGGCATGCCTAGTAATACTATCCAGAGTGGTCCGCCGGGATTTTTGTGTAAGACAAGGACAAAAATGGCACCACTGCCACACAGAGAACATGTCGTAAGAGGCGAGTAACTGTGTGACATGGCACAACATCGGCCATGGTTAAGTGGTTTGTTAAGAGCAGCATAGATGGCGCCTAATAGGTAGCGTGTCTACTTCGCTGCGGTGTTTGAGTCAATTAAGATGGACCCGCACATCGGTAAAACCGCCCTCCGCGGCACTTGTCCCAGCGCAGCGAAGTAATAAGCTGCTCCAGCCTAGCCCGCTACGCAGGAAATCCTCATCCGGGCTACATCCAGCTCACGCTAGAACTGGGACACACACAAGGGCACCTGTCCATGTAGAAGTACAGGTCGACTTAGACTAAGACAGCTAATCTTCAGACTTCAGACGACCAGTTATAAGTAACGAGCATGGAATTATCGAACCTGAGTGGTATGCGGGGAAGAATATAGCAGAACCACTGCAATTCCATGCATGTCAAATAGGGGACTTAAGAGGAGTGTGTTTGGGGCTAGCAACTTTATCTGGTAAAACACATTGTTATTGCAGCCAGCCACTTGAAATGCTTGGAGGCAAGCTTTATGTTAAGTTACCAACAAAAATGGTGACTGCTCGAAAGAAATCAGAAGAAGACTAGCTATGGCAATGCAGAGACTGAACAGCCTGAAGAAGTTATGGCAGGGCACCAACAAAACGATAAAAGTAAAAGTCTTGAGAGCCTGTGTTTTTCCTGTGGCAGCTTATGGCTGTGAAGCACGGACGATTACCAAAACTTCTAGACAAAGAATCGAATCCTTAGAGTCAAAATGTTACAGAAAGATCCTCAGAATACCCTGGACAGAGAAAAGAACAAATGAAGACATTCGGCCAGAGTTGAGCATAGAGGAGAACTGGTTTATCAATTCCATTTTGGCTAGAAAATGCAAATACTTTGGTCACATCAAGAGAGACAACGGTCTTGAGAGGACGGTGATTGAAGGTATGGTGCCAGGCAAAAGAGGCAGAGGTAGACCAAGAAGACGATGGCACCAAGATATCCAGGAGTGCCTGAGTATGACAGTGGCGGAAGCTGGTGTTTTGGCAAGAGAACGAGTTTCCTTCAGACAGACTGTGATGGGAGCGACGTTCTACAAAGGACATGCTACATGATGACCAACTGTAGTGGCGACAATAATTCAAAAGGAGGAAATAATGAATAATTACTATCAAATGTCAAGGACTCTAAATAAAGATAGGTAGAAACAGATGCCGAGGTGTATTCTGGCACTGGTTTCCAAGAATATACATTCTCCTTAGACAGCGAACGTTACGATGTATCAAAGAGGATCACATCAGCAAAGATGTTTTCTTTAGACAGAAAACTAAAGAATGGATACTATAAAGAATGGATACTATAATTAATGAATTCATGTATTTCGTTTTTGCGTTCGCCTTATTTCTCTAATCCACAAGGCAGTGTGCGTTGTACTGTTGTTTTTATTTTTGCGCCTGTCGGCCCAGTGCATCCGACTTTAGTTTGCATTTTATGTAAGGGTCTGCTTCCTCCTGCATTTTCTAAGGGTTTGCTTCCCCGGGGTAACGGCCGGTGCTGTGATGAGGATCGAATGCAGCACCTGCGGATTGTGAGCTGTGCCACTTAACCACAAGGCCACACCATCCCCGAATGCATGTATAGTAACCTTACAAATATTAAAAAGTTGGAGCAAAACTAGAGTGGTGGCGCTGCTTAAACCTGGGAAAGTACCAACAGAAGATACAGATTCCAGACCTGTATTATTTCTATATTATCTATACAAAGCCTTTAACAAAATTATATTGGGTCGAATCTCAAGCATTATTGACGATAATCTTATCCCAGAATAGGAGGTTTTCGACCCGGATAATCGGGCTGGGCACACATGCTTAACCTCAGGCAACACATTGAGGATGGGTACGAGTGAAGCCGGTGACAGGGGTTGCTTTTGTTGACCTCACGATGGTATATGACACAGTAAGTCACCAACTACTGCTGGCAAAAAATATATAAAGTTACCAAGGACTGGCATCTGACTCAGGTAATCAATTGCTTTATTCAGAAATAGGCGTTTCTGTGTCACTTTGAAAGATAAAGTCAGAAGATGACACAGCCAGAAGACGGCATGAAACAAGGAAGTGTCCTGGCACCTACGTTATACAATGAATACACCAATGATCAATTAGTTAGCCCAGGAGCAAGACAGTTCATATATGCTGACGACACTGCAATAATTGCACAAGGAATGCGTTTTGAGGAAGTGAAACTCAAGCTCTAGATAGAATGGCTGAATACTATGAGGTAAACCACCTCAAAATCAACCCCTGCAATACACAAGTATGTCCTTTCCACTTGAAGAAAAGAGAAGCAAGAAGACAACATATTAAATGGCGCAGACAGGCACTTAAACACAGCGATTCACCCAAGTATTTGTAATTACATTATCTTACAAGGTAAACTGCAATGCAATAAAACAGAAAGTCAGTACAAGAAATAATTTAGTTCGCAAGATGACAAACACTGCATAGGGGTGCTTCCCCGACGGTGCTTCGCGCATCCGCCCTTGCACTATGTCTTTCAGGCGGAAGAATATGCGGCACCGATATGGAATGCATCTACATACACGAAACAGGTCGATGTGGCAGTAAATGAGACATGGCGAATTGTGACAGGATGTCTTAAAACGACTTTAACGGAAAAGGTCTGCGCAATCGCTGGTATTGCACCTCTGGATATTAGAAGACATAACTTGAGAGACAAAAGCAGTCCTGTGACCAGACACCCTTTACACATACACCAGAAAGAATAGGATTTAAATCGAAGAAACATTTTCTCCGAAATATACAGCGCTCAGAACAGAACCCCGAGTGAAACGCATATAAAAGTGACACCAAAAGTAAGGTGAAGTGTTGTATGAAGTTTAAAGAAGAACTTTCCCGAGGACATAATTTATCATATACTACGTGGAGATATCTGGACAGGTTGAGAATAGCTGTACCAGATGTGGGTCTAACCTGAAAAAGTGGGGATATGCGGACGATAAATATACGAATTTGGAGTCCTTCAGGGCCCAGAACAACTGATTATCTGTTCCAGTATGCAGGAATCATGTACAGTAGAGAACCTGATGGTGGCAAATAAAAGAGCACTGACGAAGGCTTCTTTTGGGGTGGAAACTACGTGAGGTTGCCGGACACGGAAATTAAGTATGGATAGTTGACAGATGGAAATGGAACAGTCTTTCAACCACAGGTGAGGTGTATCATGAGAATCGACATCTGACTGGGCCAAAAGAAGCGTTTGCAACACAGAGAAGTGAAAAGACAACAGAGAGAAGTGAAAAGACAACACAGGGAAGTGAAAATACAACACAGAGAAGTGAAAAGACAACGCAGGGAAGTGAAAATACAACACAGAGAAGGGAAAAGACAACACAGAGAAGTGAAAAGACAACACAGAGAAGTGAAAAGACAACGCAGGGAAGTGAAAATACAACACAGAGAAGTGAAAAGACAACATAGAGAAGTGAAAAGACAACACAGAGAAGTGAAAAGACAAAGCAGGGAAAACCAAACACAAAAACGTGTTGTCATATACTCAGCCTTGACTGAATAGGGCTACTACTACTAACTCTAACGTGTTTCTGTCTGTTTAACCCTTCGATTGCGCTGTAGATTTGATTGGCTGATTGAATGACTGGATATTATCATAAGTGAGTTACAATACAAGGCGTTGCCCGTAATAATTATGCGTTGGAGACAAACTGGTTGAATTCTGCATGGAACTGAACCTCTCCATTGCCAACACCATATTTAAACATCCTCCGCGAAGACTATACAAGTGGACCTTCCCTGATGGTAACAGCAGAAATCAAATAGATGACATACTGGTACAACAAAGATGGTGGTCAAATGTACTGGCAACAAAAAACGCTGCAAGGAGCGGACTGTGGCAGCTTATGGCTGCGAATCATGGACGATTACCAAAACTTCTAAACAAAGAATTTAATCCTTGGAGTCAAAATGTTTCAAAAAGATCCCCAGAATACAATGGACAGAGAAAAAGACAAATATAGACATTTGGCAAGAGTTGAGCAGGTTTATCAATTCCATTTTGGCCAGAAAATGTAAATACCTTGGTCACATCAAGAGACACATCGGTCGTGAGAGAACGGTGATGGACGGTATGGTGACAGGCAAAATAGGCATGGGTAGACCAAGAAGACGATGGCACCAAGATATCCAGGAATGCCTGGGTATGACTGTGGCGGAGCCTGGAGTTTTGGCAATGGAAAGAGTTTCTTTCAGACAGACTGTGATGGGAGCGACGTTCTATAAAGGACATGATACATGATGATGATGTCAAATAAAATATCACCATTGTGATAGAAGGCGTTGCCAAGAATAATTATGAAAGTCGTTAATTGTAAAAACATTGTGAGACAAGGATGGATGTATTGAGATGGGGGGGAAGAAATTGGGGAAGAGATTGTGGAAGATAAGGGGGGATACATGGGGGAAGAAATTGGGGAAGAGATGGGGGAAGAGATGGGGGAAGATATGGAAGAAGATATGAGGGAAGAGATGGGGGAAAATATGGGAGAATAGATGGGGAAGAGATGGGGGAAGATATGGGGGAAGATATGGAAGAAGATATGAGGGAAGAGATGGGGGAAAATATGGGAGAAGAGATGGGGAAGATATGGGGGAAGATATGGAAGAAGATATGAGGGAAGAGATGGGGGAAAATATGGGAGAAGAGATGGGGAAGCGATGGGGGAAGATATGGGGGAAAATATGGGAGAAGAGATGGGGGAAGAGATGGGGAAGAGATGGGGGAAGATATGGGGGAAGAGATGGGAAGAGATGGGGAAGAGATGGGGAAGAGATGGGAGAAGATATGGGCGGGTTGAAGGGAGAAGAGAAGATTGGACAGAGAAGGAGATGGGCAAAATAATGGGCCGATAAAAGAGACGAGCTTGTAGAGAGGTGTTGTGTGGATTGATAGGGTGGGATGTAGGGGGTTGATAGGTTGGAGGACAGGGAATGTGTGCAATGGGTATCTGGTACAAGAGAGGATTGTGGGATGTAAAGTTCGACAGACCGGCAGAAGTTCTGCATTAGTCTACTAAATACTGTTAGTACATTAATAATCCAAGCACATTTTCTTGGCCAACTCAAATCTGAATTGTACCAGTGCCGATGACGAGCAATTGAGTTCAATGTCAACGTCTTTTCAGTGTCTTGTCCGTTAGGGGTCAGATGCACCAATGCCTGCCAAATCTATGGCCATTAACTCTCAATAGAAATTTATAGAAAGATCGTCCTTGGGTTCTGTTCTAAAGAAGACAAAATGGACTATATAACCCTTCTCTCATCTTGTATTGAGATACTCCATTCAAAAAGACTTCATAGCAGACACTGCTGTCAGGGATGAAGCGTCTGACTTCACTGTTCTAAGTCTGCGATGTTTGTGGGGTGAGGTGACAAGTCGCCATGCTTGCCGACTTCCCTAACTCCAAATCAGGTAGCCGTTTTAAGTTAACTGAGTAAACTTCAGAGTGTTGAGGGCAGGTTGCGACCCGGTTCCTTATTAGCAAGAAAAAACTGCTCCACCACTAATGCGCTCCTTCCTAGTCGCTTTATCCCTGCTGCCGGAGCATAGGACCACCGCAGATGTCGGCCTCCTTCAGGAAGCCTGCGCCAAAACACTTAGTGCGCTACTGTAGTGGTGGTCCCTATGGCAATTTGTTTTACACAATGAGGTTGCTGGTCCCATACATAACTCTCATTAGTCTCCGTTTACGACATAAATGGAAATTAAGTTGTCCTATTCTCCCTTCTGTTCCATAGTAATGGGTCCGGTATTTACTGCGGGAACGCTCTACTTTACCCAGTTATAAATGGATACCTAACTAAAAATTAGAAAAGTCATGACATCAAAGAACAGAACTGGTCACGCCATCTCGCAAAGACTGAGGCTTCGTATAATGAAGTCTCTAACACTTCATCCTTGAAGGCAGCGTTTATTATATTACTACACCCGCTACACTTCCCTAGTTTACCGACAGGACCCCAGCTTTATTGACTAAAACATACAATAATTTATTGAAGGTTATTGCAGACCGCACTTCAGGCGATATCCGCCCAGATAACCGTACACTTGAATGTTATCATTCTACAGAGTGTCCGAAAATTATCCGTTCAAACTTATATTTAACTCATTCACTTCGAAACATTTGAGACACGGCGTGGCACATTTATTTTTGAAATGTAAAAGTCCAGGTAGGAAATATGAGTACATCTATGAGGGATGTCGAATGAAAATCTTGATAGTTGGATAAAAATGAGAAAAATCATGTCATTTTATTTGTTAACTTGTTAATATGGTTGTTAAAGATGCCAAGAGTGTCCTACGTGTGCCATCCCACAACATGACATAATAACTGCCGTTGGGGATCAAGATGCTGAGCAGCGCATGAGCTACAGCGGGCGGCGACCCATAGCTGACTGCTAGCGTCAGGGCCAGCTAACCAGAGGTGCCAAGACCCTGGATAATAGGACGCAACAGAGCAGACTGGCTAAGAAGAAGGAATCGAAGAGGGAATGCTTACCCGGTGGTAAAAAAATGCTTGCTGAAGTCGGATGTGTTGGACCAAAAGGTGCAAATATCGCAGTCAAGCTGTAAACTACGACACAAAGCATTCCGTTCTCTTGACTACATTCTGCTACTTAAGCCGTGTCGCGGTTTGGTAGCGGAAGATTGAAAACCAACGAATCCAAGCCAAGCCATAACTTCTGTTACAAGATGGCGTATACCTATTGCCATGCACCAAAGAAAAGCAACGTTCGTCTTTACGTTTTTTTTTAAGCAGCAGAGGGGTGAAACCCATAGAAATTCATCGGCGAATAAAGGTCTAGTTCAAAAGTTTTTATGTAAGTAAAATGACAATACGGTAATGTTTACAATTGTTGGTTGTCTATTTGTAACAGAAAGATGGTTTACTAAAAGCCAATAAAAACTGGTAGATTTAATCAATAGTCAATAGGTCTACTAAAAGTTCAAGATAAAGCTAGCCATCCACTGGACAACCCGTGTCCGAGGCATAACCTGAGCTGGAACCCGCAGAAGACCATAGAATACAGTACTGCTCGATCCCAGTCCGCTAAGCAGAGAAATGCACCTACCGGCTCTCATCAACACGTACATGAGCCGAGACCTGCAACCACTTTTGTAGAATTTGAAGGTTGTGTTTTTTTTCTTCTTTTAAGTCAGTTCCATGGCAACAATTGGCGTCAGGGATGAAGATACCTCGTCATATACTAAGCCGCAGCCTATGTGAGGTGGGGTGGCCAGGTCACGTCCTTGCTGTTTTTACCTCCCCAACTCATACGTCAGGTACCCATATACAGGTGGGTCGACAGAAGGAGCGGTCGTACCAAACACGAGCCACGGCCCGAATTTGGTTCTGTCCGCCCGTGAGCTCGAACCCCTGGCACGCTGTAATCTGAGTCTAGTAAGCCAGCTCACTGCCGACTAAGCTACAGGCTACACCGTGTAGAAGTACTGGTCGACTAAGACTAATCACAGAAAGAAGTTCAGATAATTTTCGGACACCCTGTGCATCTCAGCATATCAACATGCAGGTTACACATGGTTAGGGTGAAGGTTATTTATAAAAAAAACAAAAAAACAAACAAACCCAGACCTGTAAATTTACTAAAGAAGCATATCCGGATGTTAATGGGAACAAAGAACTATAACACTGTAAATTGCCAGGCATATTGTAAGAGGCGACTATTGAAGGTTGAGCATGAGGCTGGCTTCCCAATCATGTGGAAGTATAAGCGGTAAGAAGATATCTACCTACGCCTTATTATATAAGAGGATCGACAAGTAAGGGGTAACCAAAATGACCGAAGCAAGGACTGTTATTATAGTGTACTATAATACACATTTAGTCAATAATAGCCACCCTCTGTCTCGAAATAAGTATTGCCTATGACAGGAGCCTCAAACCCTGTCCGGTTTCCTTTCGACTTAGGCTTTTGGGTAACTGTTCCGTTCCGCTTTGGCTTTTGGTAGAATTTTACGTTCCACTTTGGCTTTTCTTCAAGACAAGATTTCGGCTTTTAGTAAACTTCTTGTACCAGACGAGTTCAGATAAAACCGGACCTAGCTGCACCAAGTTAACATACGTACGATACGCATGATGACATCACTTCTGATGTAAACAGCACATACCAACCGTCAAGTGTGCAAAATTTCATTATCCTCCGACTCATAGTTTCCTTAGCAGACCGTTGAAAACATGGCGGGTGTGAACCGGAATTCGTTCAGAGTTGATCAGCGAGCGGTGATTCGGTTTCTAACAGCTGAAGAATGTCGACCAGTTGACATTCATCGCAGAATGCAGAATCACCTGATCAACTCTGGACGGATTCCGTATCACACACGCCATGTTTTTAACGGTCTGCTAAGGAAACTATGAGTCAGAGGATAATGAAATTTTCAAACTTGACGGTTGGTATTTGCTGTTTACATCAGAAGCGAAGTCATCATGCGCATCGTACATATGTTCAATTGGTGCAGTTAGGTCCGATTTAATTTGAACAAGACTCGTATTTGATTTATTCCCCCGAATCCACATCTTTTAGTAAACTTTTCTTTCCGTATCGCTTGTATTTGGCTTTCAGTAGACCCCATGACTTTAATTAAATATTTCTGTTCTCTTTGCATTTTTTTTATACATCTTGTCTTACCTTTTCCGTTCTCTTTCGCTTTTATTAAATCTCCTTGTTGTGTAGTCTTTTTAGTAAATCCATTGACTTTGACGAAATCTTGTCAATTTGGCTTTCGATAATTTAACCACAAGGCGTTGATATTTAAAACAATCTACCCATACCCACTTGACATGTATTACGGGGTACTCGCATCCAATGTTGAGAATCACTGGTATACCGATAACTAAATGAATATACTCTTTAGTAATAAGTTATAGAGGATACACATCTTTATTGAAACCCATTTTGGATGGAGGGAGGCGAAGTTTTGAAAAGAAATTGGTACACACTTGACTTTCACAACATGGCCTGATTCATTTGATGCAGTAGTAAAGTAGGTTCACTTACCACGCAATTCACACCTGTATAGTTAATAACTTATTAAGTCTTGAGTTTCCTAAACGGTGTGTCATAAAATCGGTCTTCAAAGGGATTTTAATTTAATTTAATCTTCTGCCCGTTTCAAAATGAATCAATGAGCCAGCACGGAAGCAATTAAGTATGTTCTGGGGATCATCTCACGTAATAGTAGAGAAGAGCACTAGCTATTCACGGCAAAGGTACGGGGTTCAAGTTCCGATACCAGCACGCTCGAGTCAAGTCTGCTGTAAATGGGTACATGACTACCTGCTAAGTATAGAAAAAAAGCGAGAAAGGGAACTGGTTAAAACCAAGCTGTGGCCTAGTACAATGAAGTCTCTAACACTTTATCTTTGACAGCAGTGACGGATATAAGACCACAGGTACCTTTACCATCCATTTATCCCATCTAAAGCTCACGCGGCGGGGAGGGGAGACTCAGCATCTGGACATCAACATGCTGATTAGACAATGTTAGTTAGGGTCAGGTGATGCATAATGACCAATACCCTCACCTCACTTTTACGTAGTTCTCACTGAAAACATATTGTCTCATATCAGTCTGGCTACCGAGGTGGGGATCTAAGTGATCCTTGTAGTAGTGATCAGCACACAGATGATAACACAACAGCCTGGAGGACCTCGGTCCACCTTCATCAGCACGATCGGAATGTGAGTACAGCTACTTCACAATAGTTGCGAATGAGGTATTGTCCAGGATGAAGAATACATTACATTGCATTGCATTGCATTACATACATACATACATACATGCATGCATGCATACATACATACATATATCACTCCTTGGTATCTTCAGCAAAGCCTCCTCTATGATAGTGGAGCAGAGTCTAAGACACCTGAATAAGCCACAGATGGTCCAATGCGGTTTCATAACTCCAAATACTCAAGACCTAACTTTCACACACGAGGAAGGGTAAAACAAAACGCTCAGAGTATGATGGTGAAATGCACCTCTGCGGCTTGGAACTGGAAAATGTGCCGAAGATGCAGCAGTGAATGAGCTGACAGCAGCCAGCGACTCATTGTTGGCTGCTCTCATCAGAGTCAGCGAACCACAGCTGATCAAGACTAATTCGCCTCTAAGTGGCAACCCTGTGCGATCGAGTCCTGCAAGTTTCAAGCGATCCCTGGTCTCACGGGAAGTAAGACCAGAGTGCCTGCATCCTGAGTTACCTCCAGTTGTCTCGACCAATAGTCTTGCCACTGATCCAAGGTAACTCGGGACAAGAGAGTGAGATTTATGACCAGCGCATTCATTTTCTCACTATAATTCAAATACAGCGCATATCACATGGTTTAGACAAAACGTCTGATATGGCCACCCTCCTTTGCGATGGGCAATAGCTTGTGTGTCTCTCTGTGTGTGTGTGTGTGTGTGTGTGTGTGTGTGCGTGCGTGCGTGTGTGTGTGTGCGTCCGTGCATGCATGCGTGTATGTATGTATGTATGCTCATTTGCCTTGGCTTCTAAGAGAAGGTAAACTCTGACTAAACCCGGGTAGGCGAAGCTCGTTAGCCTGTTCAGGCAGTTCGCCTAGGAGAGGAGGAACTCTGATTTTAAATCCACAAGTCCCAGAGAGTGCTGGCTAGTCTTGGGACATCATCGGATGTCTCGAGAAACTAGCATCTGCGGGAACGACTCAACTGCTTTGTGGAAACCTCGGGAGAAGGTAGGGCTACGGGAGTAAACCTAGACAGAAAATCCGGAGTGGTAGCACCTAAGGCGGATGGTTTCAAAATTGCGAACTCATTCCGGCAGCTCCTGCAGCTGAGCTGGTGCCAAATTGTCATGCTTTACATTCCTTTGGATTTCACCAGCAAGGCCTAGAGGGGACCATGCAGTTTGGACAGCCCAGGGTCTGCATATTCAGCGCCCAGGCTTGCGCCCTGAGAGGCTACTCTCAGGATGCCACGCGCATGGTCTGCAAAAACTGAGACGCCTATGAATGTATGCATGTATGCATGTAAACATGTATGTATGTATGTATGTATGTATGTATGTATGTATGTATGTATGTATGTATGTATATATGCATGTATGTAGGCAGATAGTTAGGTAGCCCACTTAGCCGACAATGGCACATGGCGCCAGCCGCCGATGACCATGATGGGAGGATGAGCTTCGTGCTGCATGTAAAGGTGATGATGATGTCTATACTATTTGACCTAACCAGGCTAAGAGACGAGCGACTAACTAAAACGCTGTAGTGTTTCTTAAGTATTGTTGATACACTGATTGTGTCACTCGTTAAGCAGATAACAGTGTCCAAAGGGCGTTGACGCAAGAGAGGAGTAATGCACCAGTAGATGGGATGAACGATATCTGCTTCTAGTTTGGTCTCACATATGTCATTCGATTAACGCTCAAATTTGCTTAATGACATCCCAAGAGTTTAGGTCTGTGTGTCATCTATAAATGCCACGTCCAGTCCAACGGCTAGGCCTTTTTTCATGACATCTCAAGAGTTTAGGTCTGTGTGTCATCTATAAAGGCCACGTCCGGTCCCACGGCTAGACCTTTTTTATGACATCCCAAGAGTTTAGGTCTGTTTCTTCTATAAATGCCACGTCCAGTACCACAGCTAGACCTTTTTCATGACATCCCAAGAGTTTAGGTTTGTGTGTCATCTCTAAATGCGACGTCCAGTATCACGGCTAGACCTTTTCCATGACATCTCAGGAGTTTATGTCTGTGTGTCATCTCTAAATGCCTTGTCCAGTCCCACGGCTAGACCTTTCTCATGACATCTCAAGAGTTTATGTCTGTGTGTCATCTCTAAATGCCTTGTCCAGTCCCACGGCTAGACCTTTTTCATGACATCTCAAGAGTTTAGGTCTGTGTGTCATCTCTAAATGCCTTGTCCAGTCCCACGGCTAGACCTTTCTCATGACATCCCAAGAGTTTAGGTCTGTGTATCATCTCTAAATGCCACGTCCAATCCCACGGCTAGACCTTTCTCATGACATCTCAAGAGTTTCGATCTGTGTGTCATCTCTAAATGCCACGTCCAGTCCCACGGCTAGACCTTTCTCATGACATCTCAGGAGTTTAGGTATGTGTGTCATCTCTAAATGCCACGTCCAGTCCCACGGCTAGACCTTTCTCATGACATCTCAATAGTTTAGGTCTGTGTGTCATCTCTAAATGCCTCGTCCAGTACCACGGCTAGACCTTTCTCATGACATCTCAGGAGTTTAGGTATGTGTGTCATCTCTAAATGCCACGTCCAGTCCCACGGCTAGACCTTTCTCATGACATCCCAAGAGTTTAGGTATATGTGTCATCTCTAAATGCCACGTCCAGTCCCATGGCTAGACCTTTCTCATGACATCTCAAGAGTTTAGGTATGTGTGTCATCTCTAAATGCCACCTCCAGTCCCACGGCTAGACCTTTCTCATGACATCTCAAGAGTTTCGATCTGTGTGTCATCTCTAAATGCCTTGTCCAGTCCCACGGCTAGACCTTTCTCATGACATCTCAAGAGTTTAGGTCTGTGTGTCATCTCTAAATGCCACGTCCAGTCCCACGGCTAGACCTTTCTCATGACATCCCAAGAGTTTAGGTCTGTGTGTCATCTCTAAATGCCTCGTCCAGTCCCACGGCTAGACCTTTCTCATGACATCTCAAGAGTTTAGGTCTGTGTGTCATTTCTAAATGCCTCGTCCAGTCCCACGGCTAGACCTTTCTCATGACATCTCAAGAGTTTAGATCGGTGTGTCATCTCTAAATGCCACGTCCAGTCCCACGGCTAGACCTTTCTCATGACATCTCAAGAGTTTAGGTCTGTGTGTCATCTCTAAATGCCACGTCCAGTCCCACGGCTAGACCTTTCTCATGACATCTCAAGAGTTTAGATCTGTGTGTCATCTCTAAATGCCACGTCCAGTCCCACGGCTAGACCTTTCTCATGACATCTCAAGAGTTTAGGTCTGTGTGTCATCTCTAAATGCCACGTCCAGTCCCACGGCTAGACCTTTCTCATGACATCCCAAGAGTTTAGATCTGTGTGTCATCTCTAAATGCCTCGTCCAGTACCACGGCTAGACCTTTCTCATAACATCTCAGGAGTTTAGGTCTGTGTGTCATCTCTAAATGCCACGTCTAGTAGCCTTGACAATCAACACCTTCTTCAGCAGTCTTTCCTTTGAGCATTTCAGCACTTCAGATGCTTTTTGTTTTCACAGCAAGTTTGTCATACCATCCCATATTTATTTTGCTTGGACTACTTTCTTCTCAATTTTCCCGTTTCAGCATAATTTTCCATACCCTCTTTATTGAGTGCCCAATGAACATTACCTTTCATATTTTTATTTCATTTCCTAGTTTGCGTTTCAATATTGTCATCTTCTAATATACCCAGATTTTGTTTCATTGCTGTCCAAAGCATAAAAGATATTTGAAATCCTCTTTCGCACTTTCATTATAAATCATCATCATGTAGAATATCTTTCAGAACGTAGCGCTCATCACATTCTATATTTGACCACTTCACCCACTGATATTGTTTGCAAGCATTTGTTCTTATTTTTAGCTAGCACCATTATGCTCTTTATATCTGTTATACATCTCCCCTAGTTTGTTATGATAATCTGTTATAAGGTATGTATGTAGGTTATGTATAATAGCCAACGAAAGATACACCTCACAGAACTGTTTCCACTTCGAGAGAAAAAAAAAAAGAAATTGATTGATAGCTATTTTAGCTAGTACCCTAATACTCATTCTTTCTGTTATACATCTTCCGTTGTCTGTTATGATGATCTGTTATAACGTCTGTATTTAGATTATTAAAATAGTTTTCTTTCCACGTGTGCCATTGAGCGCTGTGGGGAGCTTAAATCGTCTATCCTGCGCCAAGTGCGTTGCGACGGTCACTGTGAGACTGTGTCGCTGCACAATCACTTTATCATCTATCCACCTACCTCCACCAGTGTTATAAGCCAACAGTGGACGTTGATGAGGGGATTTCTTATCAGATGAACAAACCAACTTATTTTCTGTCTGGAAATGTATTTGGCACAAGATGTAGGGCCAACCATACTTCGATTGTCGCCGTTCCGCATTGTCTCCCCTGGTAGCACGGATGACCTTCCTCGAACACTTCATTTCACATATCGAAATTCTTTCACGCGCCCTGGACAGAGGTCATGTTTGGGACTGGTAGCACATATTCAACATAAATATACTTATATTTATAACAGCCAACGGAAAATACACCTCACATGATTGTTTCCACTTCGAAAAATAAATAACCAACAAACAGAAGAAGAACAAATTGATTGACAGCTGTTGTATCGATCACCTATCTTACCGTTTTTGCTGAAATCCAGCTCTTCCAAGTTGGCCAAGCTTGAGATGGCTGGAGGGATGCTTGTTAGTTCATTATCGCTAATGGACAACTTTCTAAGACCGTGACAGAAGAAGAGTTCCTGGGGACGAGAGAAGAAAAAGTCAATAACTTCATGGTGTTGGTACAAGGTGTTAATGACGTCATAGAAGTAGTACACGGTGTTAGAGACGTCACATATGTAGATGATATCAATAGCGTCACAGAATTGGTAGATGGTGTCAATAGCGTCACAGAATTGGTAGATGGTGTCAATAGCGTCACAGAATTGGTAGATGGTGTCAATAGCGTCACATGATTGGTAGATAGTGTCAATAGTGTCACAGAATTGGTAGATAGTGTCAATAGCGTCACAGAATTGGTAGATAGTGTCAATAGCGTCACAGAATTGGAAGATGGTGTCAATAGCGTCACAGGATTGGTATATGGTGTCAATAGCGTCACAGAATTGGTAGATAGTGTCAATAGCGTCACAGGATTGGTAGATAGTGTCAATAGTGTCACAGAATTGGTAGATGGTGTCAATATCGTCACAGAATTGGTAGACGGTGTCAATAGTATCACAGAATTTGTAGATGGTGTCAATAGCGTCACATAATTGGTAGATGGTGTCAATAGCGTCACAGAATTGGTAGATGGTGTCAATAGCGTCACAGAATTGGTAGATGGTGTCAATAGCGTCACAGGATTGGTAGATAGTGTCAATAGTGTCACAGAATTGGTAGATGGTGTCAATATCGTCACAGAATTGGTAGACGGTGTCAATAGTGTCACAGAATTTGTAGATGGTGTCAATAGCGTCACAGAATTGGTAGATGGTGTCAATAGCGTCACAGAATTGGTAGATGGTGTCAATAGCGTCACAGAATTGGTAGGTGGTGTCAGTCTTGTCACAGAATTGGTAGATGGCGTCAATCACGTCACAGAATTTATAGAGCGTGTCAATCACGTCACATAATTGGTACACGGTGTTAATAGCGTCACAGAATTGGCAAATGACGTCAATAACGTTAAAGAACTAGTACATGGTGTCAATAACGTCACATAATGTGTAAATAACGGCAATGACGTCACATAATTGGTGTGACAGTTCTAGCTGGAGCATAGGTGTTTAGGGCAGGGAAAATTGGGCTGGCGACTCTAAGAATTAAAAGTTGCCTGATTGTGTTGGACGAACGCAAGTCACGCCAGGGTCAATCACTGTTTAGACACTCGGTCGACAAGGAAGCGTGGAGATCGGTAGAAGACTGTCTGGTACAGGAGTGGGTGTCAGAACTGACCACTCTGGCGTCAGACTTGACGGGGATAGGGGTTGGTGACAGCGAATACTTACACGACAGGCTACCACATTTAGAATGACAATAACTAGTGGATAGACAGCCGATAACATTTCAAATGTGGTAGTTCCACTTTGGAGTGGTGGCTAAATCAGCCAATCCACAGAAGACTATTGAACAGACATGTTTTTTGCTTGATACTTTAACATACACTGTATATATATAAATTCAGAAGACTGGCAGGAAGACTGGGAGAGAGAATGGAAGTGAGAGAGTTTACAGGGTGGATGTCCCATCATACACCTCGAGTTTGGCCAGTCGCGCTCAATAGGTGCTTATGATGGATACCTTGTGAACAGTACGAGAACTCATTATGTGTGAGCGTACAGATTCGCCAGAGTACGTGAAGTGATCTGATTATATATGAATGCACAGATTCGCTTGGGTACGTGAAGGGATCTGATTATATGTGAATGCACAGATTCGCCTGGTTACGTGAAGTGATCTGATTATATGTGAATGCACACATTCGCCTGGTTACGTGAAGTGATCTGATTAAATGTGAATGCATAGATTCGCCCTAGTACGTGAAGTGATCTGATTATATGTGAATGCACAGATCACTTCAGTACATGATCTGATCGTGAGAACGAGTTTGGGATTGTGTGTTGAGTGCAGATAGAAGACGGCGAGCTAACTGGTGTCATTAAGTTGTGGCTAGAATAGTATTAGAGTTGTGTGAAGTTTTGTTGTTGCAAGTATAGACTTAGAATCTGTTTTTAAAAAATATAGTTACAGAAGTAAAATCAACAGCAATTGCTTGTACCTTTTGTGGTAGTTAAATATATATTATAATTATTTATTTTAGAAGTCCTTTACATTTTGTTGATATTGTGCAACGATTATTCTTGTTAATACATGATATTATTTTGTTTTATGGTCTGGATAGTGTTTACTGTGTTTTACTGTGTTGTTCAACTCTTTAGATAAGTAAACTACTCAGCTATAACCTTAACCCTACCACATTGATACATGTTGTCAAGGACGTCATAAAATTGGTACATGGTAAGATAACGTTTGTGTTTATTTATATTTTTAAAGTGTACACAATCATGTATAGGTATGGCTCATATAGCACGCTGGGGCGGCAACAAGAACGGGTCTCGCGTTATGACCAAAAGGTCTTTGTTCAGAGACAACAGATAATACACATCTAAACTAACATATAATGGAAGAAAAGATGAATACATCAAAATAAGATGGGTACATAATAAGGATATATAATGGATATAAAACGACATTTATCGAATGCTGCATGTGTAAACTCTTCTTCCATGTTAATACGAGTATTGTCGCAGTCTCTGAAGAAAGTCTTTTGGTCTTAACGTGAATGTCGTGTTATGTCATCCTAACGAGGTATTTGAACTATATCTATACTTGTGTTTGATACTTTATTTTAATCCACGGTACTGCCGCAGTCAAAATCGTAGTTTTATTTTATATGGTTATGTAAGAGTGCAAGGGTATAATAGCAGCACTGCCCAGAGAGCAAGTCGTGAGAGGCGATTAAATGTGCGACATGGCACAACACCGGCTATGGTTAGGTGGTTTCTGGAGAGAACCTTAGATGGCGCCTAATATTGCTCTAGTCTTTGGATCTATTAAGATTGACTCGCACAACAGTTAACCCCCCTCCCACCTCCGGTGCACTGTCCTAACGAAGCGGAGTTATAAACTGCTCGAACCTAGCCTGCTAGGCAGGAAACCCTCCTTCCGGCTACATCCAGCTCGCGCCAGATCTGGAATCTAAGAGTAAGAGTGCAATAGGAGAGGAGACAAAAGTCTGGTCAGGCAAAATATGCTTGGCTTGGCTTCGTTCGTTCTCCATCTCCCGCTACCAAGCCCTGAAAGGGCTTGAGTAGCTGAATGTAGTCCAGAGAACGGAATGCGTTGTGTCGTAGTTTACAGCTCAACTGCGATAGTTGGACCTTTCGGTCCAACACAACTGACTTCAGAAAGCATTGTTTGAGTACCGGGTTAGCATTTCCTCTTCGATCCCTTCTCCTTAGCCAGTCTGCCCTGCTGCAGCCTGTTATCCAGGATCACCGCGTGGAGGTATAGAAGGGTCTTGGCAGCTTTGGTTCGCTGGCCCTGACGCTAGCAGTCAGCTTTGGGTCTCTGACCACTACAGATCATGCGCTGCTCAGCATCTTTATCCCAGGCAAAATATACTGATCGGACAGTGTTAGATAAGGTCAGACGAAATATACTGATCGGACAATGTTAGATATGGTCAGACGAAATATACTGATTGCACAATGTTAGATAAAGTCAGGCAAAATATACTGATTGGACAATGTTAGATAGTGTCAGACGAAATATACTGATTGGACAATGTTAGATAGGGTCAGGCAAAATATACTGATTGGACAATGTTAGATAGGGTCAGACGAAATATACTGATTACACAATGTTAGATAGGGTCAGGCAAAATATACTGATTGGACAATGTTAGATAGGGTCAAACAAAATATACTGATTGGACAATGTTAGATAGGGTCAGACGAAATATACTGATTGGACAATGTTAGATAGGGTCAGACGAAATATACTGATTGTACAATGTTAGATAGGGTCAGACGAAATATACTGATTGGACAATGTTAGATAGGGTCAGACAAAATATACGCGCATGAACTGCAGTGGTCAGCGACCTATAGCTGACTGCTAGCGTCAGGGCCAGCGAACAATAGCTGCCAATACCCTTCTAAACCTCCATGCGGTGATCCTGGATAACAGGCTGCAGCAGAGCAGACTGGCTAAGGAGAAGGGATCGAAGAGAGAATGCTAACATGGTACTAAAAAAATGCTTGTTGAAGTCGGATGTGTTGGACCGAAAGGTGCAAATATCGCAGTCAAACTGTAAACTACGACACAACGCATTCCGTTCTCTGGACTACATTCTGCTACTTAAGACCTTTAGGGGTTTGGTAGCTGGAGATTGAGAATGAACGAAGCCAAGCCAGACAAAATATACTGATTGGACAATGTTAAATAGGGTCAGACGAAATATACTGATGGAACAATGTTAGATAGGGTCAGACGAAATATACTGATTGGACAATGTTAGATAAGGTCAGACAAAATATACTGATTGGACAATGTTAGATAAGGTCAGACAAAATATACTGATTGGACAATGTTAGATAAGGTCAGACAAAATATACTGATCCCCACCTCACTCCAATGCAATTCTCCATGGAAACAGATTGTTTCATGGAAGTCTGGCTAAAGAGGTGGGGGAATGGACGTGATCTTCGTTGTAGTGTGCTACACACAAGTGAAGCTAAGCGTAGCTCAAGCGCCTGGAGGGACTCCAGTCCACCTTCATCAGCACGATCGGGATGTAAGAAAATCTACTGCAGCCATCTACCACATACCCATCCTAGACATTCAACAACAATTAGAGAGCAGAAAATAAGTATTCATTAATATAGTATCTTCTCTCTTCTTGTTTTTCGTTTGGCTTTTGAAATAAGGAGAATTTGACCACCAATACAGCTGGTCACTTTACAGGAAGTCAGAGCCAAAACGGGATCAAGATGCTGCAGTGGTCAGCGACCCATAGCTGACTGCTAGCGTCAGGGCCAGCAAACCATAGCTGCCAAGACCCTTCTACACCTCCACGCGGTGATCCTGGATAACAGGCTGCAGCAGGGCAGACTGGCTAAGGAGAAGGGATCGAAGAGGGAATGCTAACCCGGTACTCAAAAAATGCTTGCTGAAGTCGGATGTGTTGGACCGAAAGGTGCAAATATCGCAGCCAAGCTGTAAACTACAACACAACGCATTCCGTTCTCTTGACTACATTCTGCTACTTAAGCCCTTTCAGGGTTTGGTAGTGGGAGATTGAGAACGAACGAACGAAGAAGAAGAAGAAGAACCAAAACACTTTATACAGGTGATGATTTCAGTAGCGGTGTTCTTCTTCGTCGTCCTTCTTCTTCAGTGGTGAACTATAGCTACGTGAAAATTGCGCATCTCATTATGTCTAGAATTTATGAATAAACGAATTATTTTTCTGCTTTCTGCGCTGCATCCTTTTCTTCTAGAGTCTCTGTCATCAAAACAGGCAATCCGTTGTGTTTTCTCATCGTGCATTCTGTGTTGTCCACTTTTACGCTATTATTAATTTTAAATATTATCATTATTAATGCCTCTATTGTTCACATCGGATAAGAACATCTAAATCGCGCGGGAAACTGGTCAGTAAAGCTAGTATGTATATGTGTGTGTGTGTGTGTGTGTGTATATATATATATATATATGCTCTAATGCGTAACACACACACACACACACAGAATTACTAAACAATCAACCCTTAAACACATACGGATGAATCTGCAATAAAAGGAAGCCGAGGGATGAAGATGCTGAGCAGTGCGTGAGCTGCAGCGATCAGCAACCCATAGCTGACTGTCAGCGTCAGGGTCAGCGAACCAAAGCTGCCAAGACCCTTCTACACCTTCACTCGGTGATCATGGATAACCGGCTGCAGCAGGGCAGACTGGCTAAGGCAAAGGGATCGAAGAGCGAAGGCCAACCCTGTACTACAAAAATGCTCTCTCAAGTCGTATGTATTGGACGGAACTGTACAAATATCGCAGTCAAGCTGTAAAATACGACACAACGCCTTCCGTTCTCTGGACTACATTCTGTTACTTACAAAGCCCTTTTCAAGGCTTTGTAGTGGGATATTGAGAACGAGCCAAGTCAAGCCAAATACAGCAGACAATGAAGGTCAAGGGATCGTTCTATACCTTAAAGAAACAGTACACAAAGACAGCTATCAATGGCGACGGGTGTTAAGTAACTTGAAAGCAGCAGCAGAGGTCTTAAAATCTACAGCAGAAAATCTATTGACAATTGAAAACACAGAAACGCATGATACACGCTTCACAGATGCACCACCAATGGTTGCCGTACTGTGTAGCCAGAGAAATACAGACCCAAAGGAAATGAGAGGGATACTCTCTCTATAAACTGTATCCCTGGTTCAACAGAGTTCTGATACAGTGAATTCCATCTCATTCTAATATCTTTCACAATGAAGAGGTGATTGTTGCTAAAAAAAAACAAAAAAAACTAAGGCCAAATCTTGGGGTTTCGTATCTTTCAAGTTTCAACCGTCTCTTGGTATCAAAGAACGTAAGACGAGAATATAATATTGCTATTGGAGATTGACAATAAATTCGGAGATCCCTTATACAGGTTGTGTGATCAAACATAACAGTTGGCAGTTGGAAATCGATAAGATTAGGCTGTTAGCCGCTGCCAGGGCAAATTACAAACACCAATGAAATTGATACCCAATACGCAAACTACCTTACCCCAGGCCTAGTAAGCCGCAGGAAGTAAACATTGCAAAATAAAGAACGTATTAAGGACAACTTTTCGCAATAAGTAAAAAGTCAAGTGAAAATTCAGCAGAATTAACCACTGGTTGGAAATGGAGTTTTTGAAGACTCCATTGTACTAAGCGGTAGCCTGTGAGAGATGGGGTGGCCAGTGCCCTTCCTTCGTGTTTTTACTTTCCATAACTCATGCGTCAGGTACCTATTTACAGCTGGGTTGACTGGAGAAGTGGTCCCGGATTAAAATCACGACCCGGATTATTTTAGTCTCCAGACGCGATTCGAACCGAGGCACGCTGTTACCACAGAAAATACAGAATTGCTCGCTATGAACTGAGCTAATGTCACCCTCAACCTTTCGCTATAAGCAGCATGTATAACATGCCTGGTTGAATACCAGGATTCCAAGTATTCGAGACACATTACCTCTCAGCTACAACGACCCGCTAAATAGAAGTGTGGAAAAGGGAGAAATATGACACAACGTGGTTTGTGCAAAAGAATTATAAAGTATGTACAGTAGTTAGCGAGCTGGCTTCGCATCGAAGTGGTCCTGGGTTCATTCCCAATTTGAGAGAAATGTTTTTTCAGACCGCAACGGACCCCCAGGTCGACACAGCCTTAAATGGGTACCGGTTCAGTCCGGGAAGTAAGAGTGGCGAGGGAATGGAGATGGCTACCGCCCTCATTCAGCCGAGCCTTTGAAATGTGAGATCGCTAACACCACACCCCTACGGCAATAATACTATGGGATACTTTACTTTACAGTTACCTACTACACAATTTTTCGGTTGTTTTATGCTTCTTAAAATTCAGACCTCATTGACCTTCACATAAGATACCAAACGTAATGTATTTATATATGTTCAAGTAGAAACCCATAGCATTACTGCCGTAGGGGTGTGGGGTGTTAGCGATCTCACATTTCAAAGGATCGGCTATATGAGGGCGGTAGCCATCTCCTCTCCCTCGCCCCTTTTACTTCCCGGACTGAACCGGTACCCATTTAAGGCTGGGTCGACCCGGGATCCGTTGCGGTCTGAAAAAACATTTCCGCCTTAACTGGGGAATAAACCCAGGACCACCGCGTTAACCACTGCGCTACGCGGCTATATATGGTACTGTTCTTCAATACCCCACATAAGTAAGGTGAAGTTAGGTTAAGTAGCGGATTGCAGTAGATTTTCTCACATCTCGAGAAGGTTGTACTATGTTTGGCTTCATCTGTGTGACGCTCAATACTACGCTCTGTCTGTATTCCATGCTTAATCCTGCCCCTCCATGCAACACGATCCATAACGATATGTTTCCATGATTCCAGATCGATGCATGCATCATTTATATTCCGCTTGTACACATCCTTTTACCGAAGTAGTGACCAGCTCAAGACTTTTTCCCCAACTGTAATTCTTCATAGAGAAGATATACATATACCATGTCATGCTTTGCATTCCTATGGATCACACCACCGAGGCCGAGAGGAGGATCCTGCAATTTGGGTAGCCCAGGGTCTCCATATTTAGCGCCCTGAGAGCTACTCACAGGGTGCCCCACGCGTGGTCTACAAAGACTGAGACGCCTATGAATAGAGTGAGTACAGGGTCAATTGCTGGACAATGTGAGAGCGTTGTACAATGCGACTATAAATATTGTGCTAGGGGCATTACATGTGCTATTCTTACAACACGAGTGATGTGCTATCATTGTTGCTTTCAACATTTAGATGGACAAAATAATAGCAGTGACTGGTCTTAATGATGCGACAGATACAAAACCAGTCTTAATACATGAATTGATCTATCCAGACAATCAACGTCTCAAATAGAAGGACTAAGATCGATTGAAAACAATCATATGACTCCGATTAGCACCGCCTCTGAAAGTTCTAATGTGAAGATTAGCACGTCTACAACTGAAGCCATGCGGATTAGTAGGTGGCCGGGTTCACTCAGTATTGGTGTCAACTATGTCACAATTAAGCAGGTTCGTGAGTTTTGCTCTGCCTGGATAATATTTTGACGGATGATGGGAAGCTTGATAGAGAAATCGACACTACATGTGAGGGAAATTCCTGTGACTTATACATTGTTGCCGCTGCTTAAACACATACACATTAACTTGGCCACTAAGTAACAACTAGTAACAAGTTTATGTGTTCCGACTCTATCACCAGTGTCATGCGTGGCCCTTATACAAGGCTCAGGTGCGGAAGATTCCTACGTGTTAAATGAGATGTCTCCGGAAGGTCATTGACGTCACTAGGAGAGTTAGCATAATAACCGAGGGCATTAGAACTATGGGCGAACTACCCTTTGTGCTTCTTGCATATCTAAACAGAAATTGATATGATTCAGTCATCCGATGAGGATGCGACCATATTAACTTCCGGATTTGCGTTTGCAATTCAAGAGGTTCTGGCTTCGGGGCTCGAGGTAGCCCTCGTGGCAGATGAATTAACGGTGTCGGGGTGATCCAACGACAGGAGCTTACGGTGGCAGACGATACACACTAGAACCAGGAGAGACAACTTGAGCTTCCCACGGCTCTTGATCGCATAAGTGTAAGGTAAACATATCTAATATGAACTGACATATTTTGCAGTTACCTTTCAGAATCTTTAGGACATAACTGACTGCATGTTATTTGGACATCCCACCTTAGCTCCGGATTTCATTCCGCGAAATGTTAACAAAGATAGCATAGGGAAATATGAACTATGACTTCATCATCGAATTCGAAGTGTGGAGCGCATGCTATGAGCGAAGTTGGCAGATCGAGGGTGGAAGAAATTGACGAGGTGATGGACTGGGTTATGGGCTGAGTAGACGGTTGATTTGACGGGATGAAGGTGGTAGGACAGATGGACCGACTGGGCGAGTTGAGGGAGAGAAATGGGACAATTTAATGTGGGGTGAGTCTAGTGGGTTGAACAGGGGGAAGTGGGTAAGAAATGGACGGGTGGAAGAGGCACGAGAAGAGTGGATATATATTTGAGTGTCTGATTAGTTGTACTGTCAGAGCACTCTCTTTTTTATTGTAAAGCAGGTCCAGTCACTCTAGCTGTTCTTCTTCGTCTTCTGCGTTTGTTCTCAATCTCCCGCTACCAAGCCCTGTACAGGTCTTCACAAGTAGCAGGATGTAGTCCGGAGAACGAAATGCGTTGTGTCGCTAGTTTACAGCCTGGCTGCACCTTTCGGTCCGACACATGCGTCTTCGGCGGCCCAACTCTAGCTGTAAATTGGCGCATGGCTTAATATTAAAGCTAGAAAGGCAGCAAGGAAATTAGCCTGCATTCTCCCCCCTTCATAATCAAATGGTGACCTAGTGTAAGGAAGTCTTTGACACTTCATCCCTTACAGCAGTCTGTGCTTTTAGATTATATGTACCTTTCAATGTAACATAAATTAACGAAACATAACATCACAAAACAGTAACGTAACATACCGTTACGTACCATAACAAAACAGTAACGTAACATGCCGTTACGTACTATAACAAAACAGTAACTTAACATACCCTTACGTACCATAACAAAACAGTAACTTAACATGCTCTTACGTACTATAACAAAACAGTAACGTAACCTACCGTTACGTACCATGACGTTACGTACCATCATAAAACAGTAACATAACATACCGTGTACCATAACAAAATAGTTACGTAACATACCGTTGAGTACCATAACAAAATAGTTAAGTAAAATGCCGTTACGTACCATAACAAAACAGTAACGTAACATGCCGTTATGTACCATAATAAAACAGTAACGTAAGATGACGTTACGTACCATAACAAAACAGTAACGTAACATACCCTTACGTACCATAACAAAACAGTAACGTAACATGACGTTACGTACCATAACAAAACAGTAATGTAACATACCCTTAAGTAACATAACAAAACAGTAACGTAACATAAGTTTATCTGTAAAGAAAAACCCACTCAATGTGAACCTAGAGTCCAGATTTTGTGGTTTCTCTAATATCCCCAAAACCTCTTAAGACGGCTTAATTTAGTTCCGGAACATTCAAAAGCTCCTGGCTTTGTGTGAATTCGAATTAATCTGTGAGATGGGATACCCTGGTCCGCTACAGCAAAGGCAGACATTCAATTTCAATTGAATTAACGTTCTTATTTTTTTTGTTTCTTTTTAACAGCAATTTAAAGGAGTGAAAAATAATCAGGGTCAGGTGAAATGCTGATCAAGACCACACCTCACGTCCTTGTTCGCGGTCTTGAAAACAGGATGTGTCACAGCAGTCTGGTCAACTAGGTGGGGATCGATACTGTAAGCGCTATAGTAGGAAGATTACTTAGGAGCGTCGCATTGCACTACAGCTAGGAAGACCTTTGTCTACGTTATCAAATAGGGAGGAAGACTAACGTCTGGTCAGACAAAAAACATAATGGCCACGACCCCCGCCTCGACTTCCCTGGACTATGACCTTCTTAATCTAAAGAGTAAAGATGACCATGCCTGGACACGGGCTGTCCTCTTGACAGTCTGGCTAACGAGGTGTGGGATCGACGTGATTCCCATAGTAGTGAGCGTCACACAGATGATGCCACACACTGCATAACCACCCAGAGGCGTGGTCCACCTTCATCAGCACGCTCGGGATGTGAAGAAAGCTACTGTAACCCGTCACTAAATGTTCTTTTCAGGGCGCACAGAAGAGAAAACTTACTCAGTATGGTCGAACAACAAAAACGGGATCAAGATGCTGAGCAGCGCATGAGCTGCAATGGTCAGCGACACATAGCTGACTGCTAGCGTCAGGGCCTGCGAACCAGAGCTGAGCAGCACATGAGCTGCAGTGGTCATCGACCCATAGCTGACTGCTAGCGTCAGGGCCTGCGAATCAGAGCTGAGCAGCGCATAAGCTGCAGTGGTCATCGACCCATAGCTGACTGCTAGCGTCAGGGCCTGCGAACCAGAGCTGAGCAGCGCATGAGCTGCAGTGGTCATCGACCCATAGCTGACTGCTAGCGTCAGGGCCTGCGAACCAGAGCTGAGCAGCGCATGAGCTGCAGTGGTCAGCGACCCATAGCTGACTGCTAGCGTCAGGGCCTGCGAACCAGAGCTGAGCAGCGCATGAGCTGCAGTGGTCATCGACCCATAGCTGACTGCTAGCGTCAGGGCCTGCGAACCAGAGCTGAGCAGCGCATAAGCTGTAGTGGTCATCGACCCATAGCTGACTGCTAGCGTCAGGGCCTGCGAACCAGAGCTGAGCAGCACATGAGCTGCAGTGGTCATCGACCCATAGCTGACTGCTAGCGTCAGGGCCAGCGAATCAGAGCTGAGCAGCGCATGAGCTGCAGTGGTCATCGACCCATAGCTGACTGCTAGCGTCAGGGCCTGCGAACCAGAGCTGAGCAGCGCATAAGCTGCAGTGGTCATCGACCCATAGCTGACTGCTAGCGTCAGGGCCTGCGAACCAGAGCTGCCAAGACCTGTCTACATCTCCACGCGGCGATCCTGGATAACAGGCTGCAACAGGGCAGACTGGCTTAAGAGAAGGGATCGAAAAGGGAATGCTAACCCTGTACTCAAAAATGCTTGCTGAAGTCGGATGTGTTGGACCGAAAGGTGCAAGTATCGCAGTCAAGCTGTAAACTACGACACAACGCATTCCGTTCTATGGACTACATTCTGCTACTTACGCCCTTTCAGGGTTTGGTAGCGGAAGATTGAGAACGAACGAACGAACGAACGAACTAACGAACGAACGAACGAACGAACAACCTTATCAAGTACGCCTGAGCATGTAAGAAGCGCCAATGCAACTCGCTACCAAAGAAACGCTGTTGATTAACTTCAAACAATAATAATATAGTCAGCGTGGTAGAGCGGATGGAATGTTTACCTTCCACAGCAAAACTAACCATGTCGGGGGATTCAGTGGTCTCGAGGTAAGGTGACGGCCTCGGGTAATGGAGATCGCGGGTTCAAATCACGGTGGAGACCGAGATGTTTTTTTCACGTGGATCATCCGGTAAAAATGTCACCTGATCTCTGAGTAGTGAGATCAGACACCAGAGTTTAGTGGCGCGCAGGTTAAACATTCCTTGGCATTTGGAAATCGAAAAGATAAAGCTGCTGCTCGGGCAAAACTCAAGGTTAAAACTCTATAAAAAGGGATTCTAGTCCCAGAGAGAATATGCCGCAGAAATGGGACTGTGTGGCTATAACATCAGGTCTTGGTTATATGATTAACGGAGCGGCACAAATGGCGCCTTACAGGATGTGAGTCTACCTTGCTCTAATTTACGCTTCCACCACCAGTCACAAAAATAGGCGATCGTATATTCCGGGGACAAACCAACCTAATGGTTGATAAGATGCTGGCAAGTATCCAGCGCATTTTTGATTGCCAAAAACATATGAAACAAAGGTGGCCCAAGACGTCTAACGACACAAGTGGCAGGCAGGCAGACAGGCAGATTAGACTAGACTATAGACAAGACTAGACTAGATTAGACTAGATAAGATTATATTAAACAAGACTATATTAGACAAGACACGACTAGAATAGATTAGACTAGACGACACAAGACAAGACTAGACTAGACTACACAAGACTAGACTACACACGACTAGACTAGACTACACAAGACTAGACTAGACTACACAAAACTAGACTAGACTAGACTACACAAGACTAGACTAGACTAGACTAGACTAGACTACACAAGACTAGACTAGACTAGACTAGACTAGACTACACAAAACTAGACTAGACTAGACTACACAAGACTAGACTAGACTACACAAGACTAGACTAGACTACACAAAACTAGACTAGACTACACAAGACTAGACTAGAATACACAAGACTAGACTAAACTAGACCACAAGACTAGGCTAGACTACACACGACTAGACTAGACTACACAAGACTATACTAGACTAGACTAAACAAGACTAGACTAGACTACACAAAACTAGACTAGACTACACAAGACTAGACTAGACTAGACTAGACTAGAATACACAAGACTAGACTAAACTAGACCACAAGACTAGGCTAGACTACACACGACTAGACTAGACTACACAAGACTAGGCTAGACTACACAAGACAAGATTAGACTAGATTACACAAAACTAGACTACACAAGACTAGACTAGACTATACTACACAAGACAAGATTAGACTAGATTACAAAAAACTAGACTAGACTAGACTAGACTACACAAGACTAGACTACACAAGACTAGACTAGACTACACAAGACTAGACTAGACTACACAAGACTAGACTAGACTACACAAGACTAGACTAGATTACACAAGACTAAACTACACAAGACTAGACTAGACTAGACTACACAAGACTAGATTAGACTAGACTACACTAGACTAGACTAGACTACACAAGACTAGACTAGACTACACAAGACTAGACTAGGCTAGACTACCCAAGACTAGACTAGACTAAACTACACAAGACTAAACTAGACTAGACTACACTAGACTAGACTAGACTAGACTAGACTACACAAGACTAGACTAGACTACACAAGACAAGACTAGACTAGACTAGACTAGGATTTGGATTTGCACAGTAGTTGGGTGTCTGTGGAGCTGGTGGATTTGGTTTACTCACTTCCATTTCTTTCTTCCATTTTGAATTGCAGTTATTGTGGATGGTAGTTTTTGCCATTCTATAAAACACCGTGTGGATAAGCTGCCCCATCGTGCCACCTGCTTTGGACTATATATATATATTGTGTTACTTCCACTTGTGCCGTTGATCGGCATGAGGAGTTTCATTCGTCTATCCTGCGCCAAATGCGTTGCGCCGGTCATGTGAGCTCGTGTCTCTGCTTGATCACTCTGTCATCTATCCACCTGCCTCGCGGCCGCCTCCTCACCTCGCAGCCAGATCTCCAGCGTTGTAAGCCATCAGTGGAAGTTTATGAAGGTGCATTCTCGTGAGATGGACAAACCAACTTATTTTCTGTCTGGAAATGTATCCTGTACAAGACGTAGTGCCGATCATGCTTCAAATGTTGTTATTCCGCATTCTGTCCCTCCTGGTAACACTGATGACCTTCCTCAAACACTTCATTTCACACTTCGAAATTCTGCTCTCACTGGACAGAGGCCACGTTTGGCACTGGTAGCACAGAGTCGGCATAAATATACTGTTTATCAGCTGTTGCTTTGTTGTCAAACAAATGCTCGGGTGTCTATGCATTGGGGACATCTGATAAGTCATCGCAGATGCTTTCTGACACCTAGTCTCGATTTTCCTGTCGATCCTACCGTCTGTCGACGAAATATTGCCCAAATACTTGAATGCATATTTATGTATGTATGTATAACAAAAACCATCCATCTTCAGGCCACTTTTCTCGTTAGACGTTGTGGCGAGATGTGACCTCCTTTGTTTTATATTTTTTGGGAAGCGAAAAATCCACTGGTGACTTGCCACGTCAATCCCAGCATCTGTTAGCACCTGGAATATACGATGTACTATTTTTTTTAGACTGGTGGCGGTTGAAGCGTAAATTAGAGCAAGGTAGACCCGTAGCCTGTCAGGCGCCATCTAAGCCGCTCCGCTATTAACACAACCAAGACCTGAAGTTATAGCCACACAGTCCTATGTTTGACACATATTCTGTGGGACGAATATCCTTAAAATAATTTGAGCAGATTTTTTACTTGAATTTTGCCCGCGCAGCAGCCGTCAGACCTAAACTTTTTCGATTTCCAACGTGCGCTCCACTGCACACGGGTTTCTGATCTCACTATTCAGAGATCAGGGAAAATATTTACCGGATGATCCACGTGAAAAAATCCCGGTCTCCACCGTGATTTGAACCCGCGACCTCCAACACCCGAGGCGAACACCTTTATCGAGACCAATGGGGCCCCCGTTTAACAAAATATACAACATAAAGGTTATTTTCTAAAACTAATTACTCGTATATATCAAATTGACTTCGGTAGAATCTTAATGTCAGCACATCAGCTGTTATCCATGTCTGCTACACAAAATTTCGTGCTGTTTAAAAGTAACGACTTTTATAATTATCCTTGGACAGTGACTCGTATCGTACTGCGCGCATTGCGTGATTCGATAATCCAATCAAATCTCTACCGCACAGGCAGACAGACGTTCAAGAAATAATAACATAGTTTACTCTTAATAACACCCTGGTACCTCAAATGAAGTAGCGACGCCTAGGGTTGAACCAGTGCCATACAGTACCTAGTTTAACTGTAACAAAAATAAAAGCCACTTACCCGGGGCAGATCTCTGATCTGATTGGCGTCTACATACAATTCCTCTAGCGTTCTTTCTTTGTTAAAGACTTCGCTAGGTACGTCATGTAGGCTTGAGTGCTTGTAGTCTAGCACTTTGATATCGTCTTCGATTTTTGGCCGGAGGCAAGGACATTTCTTTGCAATGGCGGCCATTTAATGGAGCAGTGAAACTGTTATAATTGATAATGGACAAAGAGTTAGATAAACGACATTTGTGTTTTAGTACGTCAGTCACGCTGGTATAGTTGATAATAATCTGAATTAGATACAAGATGTATTTGTTTTACTATGTCAGTCAAACTTGTATCATTTATAATAAACAGTTAGATATAAGATGTATTTTATTTGCTGTCCCTTACTTAGAAACTTCAAACCAATGTGAGTATTTTGCAAAATACAACCCACTACAAGAACAAAAGGACATAGCAACAAATTAACTAAAGAAAAGTTCAAATTATATATTAGAAAATATTTTTTTTACCCAGAGAGTGGTGAATGCTTGAAATCAATTGCTACAGGAAGTAGCAGAGGCAGGGACAGTTAATGCATTTAAGAATAGATTGGATGCGCATAGCTTTTAGAGAAAGGAAATGTTTATTTTTTTAATTTTTTTTTGCGTTTGCCTTATTTCTCTATTTCCCAAGGCAGGTGTGCGTTTCACTGTGGCTTTTATTTTGCGCCTGTCGGCCCAGTGCATCCGACTTCAGCATGTATTTTATGTAAGGGTCTGCTTCCTCCTGCATTTTCTAAGGGTTTGCTTCCCCGGGTTAACGGCCGGTGCTGTGATGGAGATCGAACCCAGCACCTTCTGGTTGTGAGCCGTGCCACTTAACCACTAGGCCACGCCGTCCCCTTGGAAATGTATATGAAACTGGTTGTATATAGACTGCAGAGTGATTTAAACCAGTATAAAGACGTTAAGTTAAGTTCAGCTGTGACGTAATAACAATTCTTCAGCGATACGGGTTGACGACGTCAGACGAGACACATCTGATCCAGGAGAGGCGACGTATGCTCCTTACGGTGGCCCATCAGAGTACGAGTAGACTTACACCTATACTAACATTGCGATGCAGGTAATGAAACACACGGTAACTAATTAATTTATATGTATCGGAAACACGCCATGCCACTAAGAGTACCCCATCCACTTTGTAGATATTTATGTCTCTCCATCGCGTACATGTTCTTGATATATGCGGTCTGATGTAAACAGTACAACACTCCCAGACAGACAACTAACAATAGAACCAAACACGTGAGGGAATGGAACAAGCAATGGACTCCAATGGAACCCATTTCGCAATAGAAATGTGGAAAGCTGAAGAACACATGTTGGCGATCAATGGACAAGAAAACCAATGGAAACATGAAGAAATAAATATCTCAGTAATCAATTTACAAAACAATATATCGTAAATTATTATTTTAACGTTAATGATCAACTGCTAAAAATAACAGCCAAAGGCGCAAAAAAACATATCAGCGATCCACTTATTGAAGTTCAAAGAAGTAATGGAGTACGGTAATGCCACATCAAGCAACGTGATAAAGCAGGTATTTTAAATTCAGGACTTCATTGTAACTTTACAACTTTACAAAATGTAGCAGTACCGTAAGACTGGTTCCATAGCTATTTACGCCTACTTTACAACACTAGCAGAGATCCCACACTTCTAAATGGCTTTCGAATCATGACTTCTTTACAGAACGTTTACGGCCAATTACTCTGGAAAAAAGGATTCGAAACGAAATGTTTCATTTTGAAAACGAAGTCATCGCACTATAGCTAGGGTTGCTACAGACCAAAGACGGATACAAGAGTTCAATGTGGGACATTTGCATTTAATGAGTGTGAGGGCTTCAAGCGTGAAAGCGTTGCTATAGACTTAAGACCTTGAGTTTGTATGTATAACAGATAGGACTTTTGGAACGGACTGTGATGTTTGATGAAATTTAAATTAAACTTATGGCTGGTGAGTTAGGTAACAGTTCCTCTGATGGAAAGAATAATTGTACATTTGGGATCCTGAGCGTCTGGACATATGTCCGGGTGCTCTATCGGACTCCGCTCTCACCTGAAAGGTTCAACATTTACACAAGAAAAGTAGCCAAAATCCAACCCGCAAAATTCAACCCGTAGGGTCAGAGCTACAATAAACACTTGCAGATGACATACAAGGCTGGGTCAGATCATGCATGAAACGGGCACACACATAAACTGGGCGTATATTATGCATGAAACGGGCAAAAACGTTCATGGTTGGCTCAAATATCCATGAAATGCACAACGACTTACAAGATTGGCTCAAATATTCATGAAATGCACAACGAATTTAAGAATTGGCTCAAATATTCATGAAATGCACAACGACTTACAGAATAGGCTCAAATATTCATGAAATGCACAACGACTTACAGAATTGGCTCAAATATTCATGAAATGCACAACGACTTACAGAATTGGCTCAAATATTCATAAAATGCACAACGACTTACAGAATTTGCTCAAATATTCATGAAATGCAAAACGACTTACAGAATTGGCTCAAATATTCATGAAATGCACAACGACTTACAGGATTGGCTCAAACATGCATCAAATGGACAATGACTTATAAGATTGGCTCAAATATACATGAAATGGACAAAGACGTACACGGTTGGCTCACATTTTTCCTGAAATTGACAAAGACGTACATGGCTGTTCAAAACTGCATGAAATTGAAAAAGATGACCAATGATTAAGAATTTGCGTGATGTGAATGACAGGAATGGCTGCGTTACCAATGAAATGGACAACGATGTACTGTGCTTTTAACCTCATGGTGTGAGTATTTAAACTGAAAGATTACCCCCAACAAATTTTGCGTTCGTCTTATTTCTCTATTTTCCAAGGCGGTATTAGTTGCACTCATCATGTAGCATGTCCTTTGTAGAACGTCGCTCCCATCACAGTCTGTCTGAAAGAAACTCGTTCCCTTGCCAAAACACCAGCTTCCGCCACTGTCATACTCAGGCATTCCTGGATGTCTTAGTGCCATCGTCTTCTTGGTCTACCCCTGCCTCTTTTGCCTGGCACCATACCTTCCATCACCGTTCTCTCAAGACCGTTGTGTCTCTTGATGTAACCAAAGTATTTGCATTTTCTAGCCAAAATGGAATTGATAAACCAGTTCTCCTCTATGCTCAACTCTTGCCGAATGTCTACATTTGTTCTTTTCTCTGTCCATGGTATTCTGAGGATCTTTCTGTAACATTTTGACTCGAAGGATTCGATTCTTTGTCTGGGCAAAAGAAGGTGCAAGGCTACCACAAACAGATACCAGTATGACGTACGAAGAGTCAAAACGGCTTATCAAAACCAGATACATGACCAAATGGGAAACCGAACATACTGGTTACACCAAAAACGATGCCTATTACCAGTTGAACCGAAGAGAGCAGGTCGTTGTCTTCAGACTTCGCACTGGCCACAACAGACTGAGGTACCACCTATTCAACAAATTGAAGATAGGGTGTACCGACGAATGCCCGTGCGGTACTGGTAAAATGACCACTGAACATCTGCTGCAGAACTGCCCGACATACGAGGATCAGAGAGAGCAGATGTGGCCATTGCCAGTGGAACTGCAAGACAAGCTCTATGGTAGTGGCGAGAGTCTCAGGATGACCGCCGCTTTTTTCGAGAAAATAATGGCTACTGTCTGACTGTGTACGCAGAAGAAGAAGAAGAAGAAGAAGATTCTTTGTCTGGAAGTTTTGGTAATCGTCCATGCTTCACAACCATAAGCCGCCACAGGAAAAACACAGGCTCTCAAGACTTTTACTTTTATCGTTTTGCACTATGATTTAATTTTACGCCTGTCGGCCCAGTGCATCCGACTTCGGCATCCATTTTACTCAAGGATCTGCTTCCTCCTGCATGTTCTAAGGGTTTGCGTCCCTGGGGTAACGGCCGGTGCTGTGATTGAAGAGTGAAGCCAGCAACTCCTGGTTGAGATACGTGTCCCTTAACCAATAGCCCTGGCCGTCACGTAACTCAAAAATTGATCCCATATAAACCTACATGATGTTGTCGTTCTAGACCATCTCTGTAATGAAGGTTGACATTGTCTTAGCATTTTCCTCAATCTTGAAATGCCTGTTATGTTGAAGTATATGTGTGTTACATTCGATCGCATCATGTCATATAAATCAATCACGCCATATAGAGATTCAAACTTCTTATTCTCCGCCGTTCGCTCTCAAACGATCATATCTATTATTCACCTAAATGTTTCGATCTCTCGCAAGCACTTCTCTTGTCGCCATACAGTTTATCCCTCAATTCAAAAATTCGGGTTTGTGAGCCTGGTATATAATCCGAACATACCGTGTTCCAATAACATCGTTCTCAATTTACATACTGAACACGTCGCTGGTTTTGACATGGTATGACAGCTTCTTCCAGTCGACTCAGCTGTAAAGGGGTACCTGACATAGTTAAGGGAATTTTTTCGGGTGCCGCAGAGTTCGTGCTCTGTCCTCGACACTTTCAGCAATTAACGGGACTGAACACTCACGGGGTGTCCAGGTACAATAACATTAGTTTCATAAACCCTTTTCTGCCAGTTTGGCTAGAGCAAATGTTTTTACCTGGAAAATATTTACTTTTGCTATGTCCTATCTAAACTGGCACACGCCTAATTCTTAATGCTTGCAACATAATGGTGACCTTCGACCGGGAATGCACAGACTATTGTAATGTCAAAAAGAAGTTAAACTGCTGACAAGTGATAATTACTCAGAAGGATCGTGATAAAATATAAGGAATATTAATTGGCAGACAAAGGGACGGCGTGGGCTATTAGTTAAGTGGCCCGTCTCACAATCCAAAGGGGCTGGGTTCGATCCCCATCACAACACCGGCCGTTACCCCGAAGAAGCAAACCCTTACAAAATGCAAGAGGAAGCAGGACTTTACATAACATGAATGCTGAAGTTGGGTGCACTGGGTAGACAGGCGCAAAATAAAAACCACAGTGCAACGCACGCCGCCTTGTAGATTAAAGAAATAAGGCGAACGCAAAACAAACCAAAAAAACACAATTTAAAAAAAACCAACAATTGGCAGACACAATATAAACAATCTACGATTTGCTGGTGATATTATCTTGATAGCCCAGAATGAAACCGACTTGCAGGAAATGGTAGACATGGTAGTTCAGAAAAGTGAAAACGAAGACCTCAGCTTAATTAAAAATATATCGTATATGATGTTAGTGACTAAGGAATCGGTCTCTTTGGCGTCAAAGCGAAGGACACCGAAAAGAGACAAGTTAACACGTTTAAATACCTGGACACATACAGAACATCAGATGGAAGACGCAATTACGAAACAAAATGCAGAAAAGCCTAAACAAAATCAGTCTTCAGAACATGATGGGAATCTTATACAACAAAACCTTGTTGCTAGAACTGAGAAAGAGTCCTTGAATGCCACGTGGAACCAGCACTGATATATGGCAATGAATCGATTTGTATCGTCAGAGGGTGTGAAACCTTCTTATATCTACAGAAGGTTGAAGGTTCAGAATGGTGACAGTTGTTCTAGTCACATGAGATTGTATTCTTCTTCTTCTTCTTCTTCTTCTTCTTCTTCGTACGCTGTCAGACGTCAACCTGCATTTGTTCGAAGAAATCAGCTGTCATCCTGACACTGCCATAGAGCTTGTCTAATGTTGCCACTGTTGATGGCCACATGTGCTTTCTCTGGTCCTCGTATGTCGGGCAGTTTTGCAGCAGATGTTCAGCGGTCATTTTCCCGGTACCACACGTGCATTCGTCAGTGCCACATATCTTCAATTTATTGAATAGATGGTACCTCAGTCTGTTGTGGCCTGTGCGGAGTCTGAAGACTACATCCTGCTCACATGAAATTGTATTAATGATAGATAGATTAATAGATTAATGGTAGATAGATTTCAAAACGGAGGACACAACGCCATAGACCAGCAAGTGTGGAAACTGACACAGCGAAACAGCAGATCGACCAGCTAGTCCGTAGCAACAGGTGAGTCACTATTGATGAATTAGTCGCATATTTCAACATGAGTTACGACGCTGCTCACAAAATTGTCTTTGATGACCTCGGTTATAGGAAAGTATGTAACAGATAGGTCCCAAGGCAGCTACCAACGAGGGAATGAAGGCAGTGTAAAATTGGTTCAAGGTCATACCAAAAGACTTTTTTCTAGAGGACATCAACAAGCTAGTAGACAGGTGTTCTGCCAGACACGGGAACTATGTTGATGAATAAGACACATTATGTGGGATTCGTTGTTACTTAATGACTGCCCCTCGTATGTTGGAAACACGCTGAAATCAATCAATTATCGTAGGATAGATGTCGATGCAGAAATCAGTGATAATTCATATTGAAGGAGTTGAAAACCAATTGAGGGAATATCGGCTGATAGGACAGAGCAGAAGTGTTGCAACTAACGAGTTACAGAAACTAGCAGTTTCTTCACCATTCGCTATTCGCAGATTAAGACTAAGCATCTACGAGTCTGTCCGAAAGCGTAGCAAATAAGACTAAAACTGTAATCTGCAAGGCGTGTCGTAAGAAGGGACTACGGAGTGTTGGAAGTGAGGCTGACACCTCATCCTGTTGGAACTTTAAGCAGCATAAAGTTCACAGCTGAGGCCAGGTCAGCTTGTGATGACGTGGCTTGTATTTGTTGAGGACCTATGTTTTATTGAGGACCTATGTTTTACTGAGGACCTATGTTTTATTGAAGACCTGTGTTTTATTGAGGACCTGTGTTTCATTGAGGAACTGTCTTTTATTGAGGACCTATGTTTTATTGAGGACCTATGTTTTATTGAGGACCTATGTTTTATTGAGGACCTGTTTTATTGAGGACCTATATTTTATTGAGGACCTATGTTTAATTGAGGACTTATGTTTTATTGAGGACCTGTGTTTTATTGAGCAACTGTGTTTTATTGAGGACCTATGTTTTATTGAGGACCTATGCTCCACAGGTTTTCCCAAACAGGTCATGTATGACCAATGTGTCTGGAAAGACAAGAGCGGTCTGGAGATATAAACAGCCTTACAAAGTAACACTGTCATTCATAAGAGAAACCGGGATCTTGTTTTGAGTATGAACGAAGAAGAAGATATAAAGATAACTGTAAGGCAAGGCTTAACAGTTTTTCAATTGACGCTGACGACTTGTTTCAAATATCCCCACTAAGTAGGTTCTCTTATGTGCGCCCTGAATAGGGTGTTCAGTGACGATTGCAGTAGTTTTCCTCACATCTCGAGCGTGTTGATGAATGTGGACCGGGATCCTCCAGGCGGTTTTGCTATGCTTGACTTCATCTGCGTGTCGCTCACTACTACGGAGGTCACGTCAAACCTCACTTGTAAGCCAGACTGTTGTCCTCGACAAGAGCCCGTTTCCAGGACGACTAACGAGGAGGTCAGGTGAGGGTCTTGGTCAGTATATTTCTCCTGGCCAACACTATCTAATCAATTTGTTTTGCCTGTCCAGACGTTAGCCTCATAGTCCCACGCTGACGACTTAGAAATGGTTGTGGCAGACCGAGAGGTATGGAAGTCCCAAATTCGCAAAGTGAGACGTGTGAGGAAGCTCAAGAGAAGACAAAAAAGTGTAAAAACGCAAACGAAAAGATTGTTACAGTATTCGTTGATTAACTCATACCTGACACACAAAACAAAAGTATGTGCTACACAGGGAGCTGAAACGGTTATAAATTATTGGCTTGGCTTCGCTCGTTTTCAATCTCCCGCTACCAAACCCTGAAAGGGCTTAAGTAGCAGAATGTAGTCCAGAGAACGGAATGCGTTGTGTCGTAGTTTACAGCTTGACTGCGATATTTGCACCTTTCGGTCCAACACATCCGACTTCAGCAAGCATTTTTGTGAGTACCGGGTTAGCATTCCCTCTTCAATCCCTTCTCCTTAGCCAGTATGTCCTGTTGGAGCCTGTTATCCAGGATCACCGCGTGGAGGTGTAGAAGGGTCTTGACAGCTCTGGTTCGCTGTCCCTGACGCTAGCAGTCAGCTATGGGTCGCTGGCCCTGACGCTAGCAGTCAGCTATAGGTCGCTGACCACTGCAGCTCATGGGCTGTTCAGTATCTTGATCCCATAAATTATTGATAACATAACATTACAAAACTAAAAATATGTTAGTAGTCCATCATCATAGCCTTTATCGCTCCCATCAAAGCCTGAATGAACGAATATTTTTCCCTTGCAAAAACTCCAGGTTCAGCCATAGTCATACCCTGGTATCTCTGGATATCTCAGTGTCATCGTCGTCTTGGTCTACCCCTTCCTCTTTTGCCTAACACCATACCTTCCATCACTGTTCTCTCAAGACCGTTGTGTCTCTTGATGTGACCAAAGTATTTATATTTTCTGGCCAACATTGAATTAATAAACCAGTTCTCTATTTTCAACTCTTTGACGAATGACTATATTTGTCTTTTTCTCAGTCCAGGTTACTCTGAGGATCTTTCTGTAACATTTTGACTGGAAGGACTCGATTATTTTTTTTGTTGATAATCGTCTATTATTGGCTGCCATGTGCTGCCACAGGAAAAACACGGGCTCTCAAGACTCACTTTTATCGTTTCGTTTGTACTCTGCCATGATTTCTTCAGGCTGTTCAGTCTCTGCGTTGCTATGGTTAGTCGTCTGCTGATTTCTTTCGAGCAAGCGTCATTTTTGTTAATTCTGGAGCTCAGATATTCAAATTGCGTGACCTGATCTATTTCCTCACCACCCACTGTAAATTTATGTTGACATTGTGTTTTGTCGGTGGTCATTCTCTTTGTTTATAAACGGGTTTTGTTCTTTACTCTATCCATTTACGGCTGAAAGTACTTGCTCTAGCCTTTCTGCACTTCTTGATTGCACTGTGTCATCTGCGAATCGTAATTCTGGAATCTCGCAACCGCCAACCGCTGTTGTTGTTTAATGCCAGCATTGAGTAACTCTTTTGTGCACACTGAAAACGACACTAAGTGGCGAGTTGTAGTTGCTTCCCTTACATCCAGAGCACGCTGATGAAGATGAACTGCGGTCCTCCAGGCGGTTGTGCTATGCTTGGTTTCATCTGCGTGGCGCACACTACTATCAGCCAGGCTACCTTGAAAACAGCCTGTTTCCAGGGAACGTTACATGGAAGGGAGATTGTGGTATTGGTCAGTGCATTGACCATGACGCCACATCCTGGTCAGTATGTTCTGCCTGCCTGGACTAGCATCTGAGTTCCCCACCGCCAATCGTAAATGGATGAAAACCTTAAATGTTCTCGTCATATCTAACATTACAAAACTAAAAATATATTAGTAGTCACAATACAATTTTCAGAACCGCAGAAACAGATTACGGTCGTAAATGGGTTCAAATCGTGAATGAGAGAAGAAAGCAGAAATAATCATTTAACCCAAACAGCGTATCAAAACAAGCCTGACATCTTAATCTCGTATCAACCATGAGAACTTGTCACAGAAGAAGTGCTATGTCGCCTGTGACACATTCCACTGCGGGTAGCAGTATCCGTTATGTAAACTTTGCGACGATTATCAAACGGTATGATTCCAAACAACTGGCCGGAAATGTTTAAATAACACAGCGACATCTGCTTTGTCAATTTTTGACTTGGTATGATAACCGTGTTGTGTTACTTATCTCAAGGACGCCATGTTGGGCAGGCTTACCTGCTCTTATGATGACATTTTAGGATTGAATTTTTTTTTAAACGGGATATCAACAGTTAATTTTATTTCTGAATTTAGACAAATCTTTGTATAAACTTCAAGATTTACCAAATTATCGTAGTGAAAAGTGTTCCGAATTTATATAAATTTGCTCCCTCTGAGAGTGCTATGAGACACAAATGGGAACTTATAAATACATTTAAAAAAATTAAGATGAAATGCCGCCACCTGTCATTCATTTGGGGATGAAGTTCTGAGGGCTTAATTGTTAGAATTATTAAAAGTCCCTTTCCCAGCTCGGTTACTTCCCTAACAGTATTCAATCAATCAATCATTCAATCGATCAATCAAAATCATATTGCCCCCTGCGAAACAGAGGTCTTGAACTAACACACACACACACACACACACACACCAAGTATACCTGTCTTCGCTCCCAACATCAATATCTGCTACGTATCTTCTGTCTGTCTGTATTCTCCAGCTTTCTTCGCAAGTGTGTTTTAGACAGCCACTTTGTCTCTTGCCTTTCGGGTTCTAGAACAGCGACTATTTTCTTATGTCCTTCTCCCCTTTAGAAAAGGACGTCCTATTCGTCACCAAAGCCTTATCTCCTTATCTATAGCCAAGCCAGATTAGTTACTGCCCATCGTGAAGCGATGATGGTTACACCATCAGACGGTTTTGTCTTAACCATGTGATGTGCGCTGTATGAGGATTATAGTGAGGCAGAATATGCGCTGGTCATCAATCTCACTCTAAATTCCAAGTTACCTTGGATCAGTGGCAAGACTATTAGTTGAGACGACTGGAGGTAACTCGGGATGCAGGCATTCTGGTTTTATCTCCAGAGACCAGGGATTGCATGACACTTGCAGGATTCAATCGCCCACCGTTTCCGTTCATCACTGTGAGAGGCGAGTGCCTTAACCTCTTGACTACAGTGGCCCTACAGTGGCCAAGCCAGGTGCCCAAGGTTTGACCACAGGTCCATGTTAGCATCCATGTCGTACAATTTCATCCCAAACAAATGAATGTCCATGTGGGACAAGAGTCTAGACCACTGAACACGTACTTCAAGAATGCCCGGCCTACGAAGAACTAAGATGCCAGACCTGGCCAGATGGAGCGCAACTGAGGCAAAAGCTATGGGGATTGGGGCACCGCTCAGACATGGAAAGGACTGTTGACTTCATCATGGCCATAGTACTGACAATTTAGCGTGATCAGAAAAACCCGAACGCAGAAGAAGAAGTACAATATTCTGCGTAGACATCTGTTTATGAATGTGTGCACTCAGTCTAAGGTTTTTGTTATTGACATCCAAGTCTCAAATTGGGGATTGAACCGAGGTCGTTCGACTGGAAAGCAAGTGCACTAACCACTGTGAATGGCTTGGCTTCGTTTGTTCTCAATCTGCCGCTATCAAAACCTGAAAAGGGCTTAAGTAGCAGAATGTAGTCCAGAGAACAGAATGCGTTGTGTCGTAGTTGATTGCAATATTTGCACCTTTCGGTCCAACACATCCGACTTCAGCATGCATTGTTAGCATTCCCTCTTTGATCGCTTCTCCTTAGCCAGTCTGCTCTGTTGCAGCCTGTTGCCCAGGATCACCGCGTAGAGGTGTAGAAGAGTCTTGGCAGCTTTGACTCGCCAGCCCTGACGCTAGCAGTCAGCTATGGATTGCTGACCACTACAGCTCATGCGCTGCTCAGCATCTTGATCCCAACCACTGCGAATGAATATGGCCTTCTAAGTGTGCCGCTTAAAGCTACGAAAGATGGTTGTGCATTGGGATAGAAATTTCATCCATGTATAACCCGCACTCGAAAGCAAAACAAAGAAAAGTAACGATGTAACCTGCCAGCCATCTTACAAGAGATAACTGAAGAGGGTTGCGCATGCGATTAACTACATCATTGTGTAGAAACTATCTTTGTCATCGTTTATCTGCTTGGTTCTCATTGGAACATATGACCACAACAGATGCCCTCCTACCTTGTCTGTGCCCTCATCTTGAGTTCCATCCGATAGGCCCCGATTGAATTGACTTCCTTCTTAACCGTTCAGCGATTATTTTTCATGGACTTCTTACGTGTCTCTTTCCCTGTGAGTTCTAATCCAACGCATGTCTTTTTATCATTATGTCTTCTTTCTGAGAGTGTGTTCTATCCATCCACACTTTCTTTCCTAAATTCCCTGCTGCATTGGTTGCTACCGCGTTCTTTCGCACAAATCTGTGTTTGCCATTGCGTTCGGCGATCTTCTTCTTCGTTGTTCGTTATCAAACTTCCGCTACCAAGCCACGAAAAACACTTTGCAAGTATAAAGATGTTATTCGGAGAACGAAATGTGTTGTGTCATAATTTACAGCTTGACTGCGATATTTGCACCTTTCGGTCCGACGCATCCGACTTCAGCATGGTACTTTTGGGAACGGGGTTAGTCTTTACTCTTTGGCCACTTCTCCTTAGTCAGTCTACCATATATATTGCAGCCTGTTATCCAGGATCACCGCGTGGAGGTGTAGAAGGGTCTTGGCAGCTCTGGTTCGCTGGCCCTGATGCTAGCAGTCAGCTATGGGTCGCTGACCACTAGAACTCATGCACTGCTCAGCATCTTGACCCCCCCCCCCCCCTCCCCTTCTGGCCATCTAACATGAAGTATGCGATGAAGACACTGATTAACAAAAGTCAGAAGTCTGGAAGTGATACCCTAAGTCACACTCCATACTCTGGGCCATAAAGCAGGACCGACTACACACCTGTCAATCAGCCTGAGCTTATTCTCCACAGAGAATGCTGTCAAGTCCCACATTGGGCGGAGAAAGTTGAAAACAAAGTAGAAGATATAAACCACCAGAAAAAGAAAGGAAAACATGACGTAATAACGTGAAAAAAACGTCAAGCCATGCTAACAACCGAAGCATATTAAATAACAATCTCTTTGGGCATGGTGTTTTTGTTGTTGTTTTTTTTTTTGGAAGTATCTGACAGATATAAATTTATTTTTTTTCCATTTGAAAAGAGTAAGAGTTGTGAGTTGCCAAATAAGAGTTGTGAGTTGCCAAATAAGAGTTGTGAGTTGCCAAATAAGAGTTGTGAGTTGCCAAATAAGAGTTGTGAGTTGCCAAATAAGAGTTGTGAGTTGCCAAATAAGAGTTGTGAGTTGCCAAATAAGAGTTGTGAGTTGCCAAATAAGAGTTGTGAGTTGCCAAATAAGAGTTGTGAGTTGCCAAATAAGAGTTGTGAGTTGCCAAATAAGAGTTGTGAGTTGCCAAATAAGAGTTGTGAGTTGCCAAAAAAGAGTTGTGAGTTGCCAAATAAGAGTTGTGAGTTGCCAAATAAGAGTTGTGAGTTGCCAAATAAGAGTTGTGAGTTGCCAAATAAGAGTTGTGAGTTGCCAAATAATTTCGATGCCGGCCTTTTCAAACTGTGTGAAGCCCAAAGAATACAAACCAGAAAATGACAGCATAGACAAGCTTGGCAGAAATGGGCAGACAAAGATCTTCGGGATCAGAACAGGACATTGCAGACTGAAGGTCCACTTTCACAGAATGAGTCTTGCGATTGCGGAGCACCAAAGAAAACCCCAGAACATATCTTGCAGGACCAACTTATGCAGATCAAAGAGAGACAGTCTGGACCGGGGAAGCAGCCATGCTCCAAAAGCTGTGGGTAACCGGTCAAGACCTGAAATGTAGTCTCCATTGTTAACCTCCTCGAGCTAGAAGCACAGCATTCGTTGACCAAAGAAGAAGAACACTGTACGATTGCAGAAACAAGCGATCTTTATTCCTATCTATACTTTGTCCAAGTGGTCCCTAGCAGTGGGAATAAATGTAGTTCGTAATTCTTAGTCGACCTGTACTTCTACAAGGGCAGATGCCCCTGTGCAGGTCCCAACTCTGGTATGAGCTGGATATAGCCGAAAGAATATTTCCTGCTTAGCGGGCTAGGCTCGAGCAGCTTAATACTCCGCTGGATTGGGAGAAGCGCTTGCGGAGGGTAGTTAACCGATGTGCGAGTCATCTTAATAGACTAAAACACTAGCACAAAGTAGACCCGTCGGCTGTTAGGCGCCATCTATGCTGCTCTAAACAAACTACCCAAATGCAGTAATATATTTTTTTTAATATACGAGAAAACAATACGTCATATGGCCCTGGTCAATTGATTGACAGTTCTCAACTGTAATCCAGGGGGGTCACAAATTTGTTTAGGATCTACGTGCCATGTTAAAAAAATTGTAGGAGCCAGACATAGTGCTGTATGAATAGTTCCTCTTATGGTTGTGTAGCTTGCTGTTGGTTATAGGTGGATTGTTCGTGAAAATATTATTTCTAAATATGCAAATTTAAGTTTTTTTTCAAAGTACAAGTCGTAATCAAATGAAACCCGTCCCAGTGACTTTACTACAAACGTATGAAAGGTACGGTACATCAGCAGGTGTGGCAGAATTGAGCAAAGCTATTGTTAGGAAGCAAGCATGCACCGATGGAAGTCCCTGTAAGCATTCAGGTACGCATTCCACTGCTTGAGAAAACAGCAGATACCATCTGCTGGTACTTGTGCGTTAATTCACCTACGGATTATAATAGGTCAAATTTAGTAGAAAATAGCCATACGAAGCACCATACTTTTTCAATTTGCGCGGTAAACCTATGTCTGTGTCATTCTCAGGTCAAACACCGTACGTGGAAGATGAATTTATTGCAGTTGTCACACTTGACACGCAATAAAATAAATTGTGTGCAGTTTTTGCAGGAAAGACGAATTATACACACCGTCCGACTGTGTGCTAAAAATCATGTTATGACTTTGTCTCTCACAGTTCGCAAAGATCGTTAGAGATGTCGCACATGTCAGCAGGACATTCCTGTTCGTTCTGGCACATGCCATCGGCGAAAAAGGACTTCGTTTGATCATTGAACCATTTGACACTGTTGTCACGATGTCTGCATAAGAGTGGAATCGTTTCCCGTTGCATATTTTTTTAAGGGTCCGAACAAATGAAAGTCACACAGTGAACGATCGGGGCTGATAGCTGAGTATGACAGAACTTCCCAACTGTAACGTCCCAATCCTTCCTGCACAACACCGACGAGCATTTTCGTGCAACAGAATCATACCGGGCGAAGGCCGTCTATTCTTGATGGCTTGACGCAATGTGTCCTTGAAGACGATGCTAATGGTGTTTATGCCAGGTTCTTCAAAGAGTGCCAACAAAAACCCCTCGTGTGAAGAAAAACAATGCGGTCAGCATAACCTTACCAGAGGAAATCTGTCACTTGAATTGTTTGTGTTTTGGTGATCTTAGATATTTCAATTGCATGCTCACTGTATTGCTGCATGGCTCAAAGTAGTGGCAACACTATTCATCGCTTGCTACTATGCGCAACAGAATCATGCAGAGAAGAGGTTCGGGGAGATTGGATCCCCTTGACGGACTCCCTTCTGAATTGGTACCACAATTCCACGCACGCACGCACGAACGCACGCACGTACACACACACACACACACACACACACACACACACCACCTAAAAAACTACCAAACAATTTTATGGACTTTAAGGAGAGGAAGACCAACGTCTAGTCAGGCAAAATATACTGACCAGACATGTTAGTTAGGGTCAGGCAAAATATACTGACCAGACATGTTAGTTAGGGTCAGGCAAAATATACTGACCAGACATGTTAGTTAGGGTCAGGCAAAATATACTGACCAGACATGTTAGTTAGGGTCAGGCAAAATATACTGACCAGACATGTTAGTTAGGGTCAGGCAAAATATACTGACCAGACATGTTAGTTAGGGTCAGGCAAAATATACTGATCCGACATGTTAGTTAGGGTCAGGCAAAATATACTGATCCGACATGTTAGTCAGGGTCAGGCAAAATATACTGATCCGACATGTTAGTCGGGGTCAGGCAAAATATACTGATCCGACATGTTAGTCAGGGTCAGGCTAAATATGCTGGTCAAGACCTTCATCTCGACCTTCTCGCAGCCCTCCCTAGAAACGGGCTGTTTTCATGGCAGCATGGCTAACAAGGTGAGGAATCGACGTTTTCCGCGTAGTAGCGACCGATACGCAGATGAAGTCAAGCATTGCACAACCGTCTGGGGTATCCCGGTTCACCTTCGTCGGCACACTCGGGATGTGAGGAAAGCTACGACAACCCGCCACTCAGCGTCATTTTCAGGGCGCACACAAGAGTAATCCTACTCATTGTGAGCATTAAAAAACAACAACAAGGGAACTATAAAATATAGTATAACAGCAGTAATAATGGTGTTAATCCAACATATCAAAACTAACCAGCAAAAATATTATGAATGCGATATGTCAAAACAAATCAGCAAAAATTTTACGAATCCAACATGTCAAAACAACGAGCACAAATTTTACGAATCCGACATGTCAAAACTAACCAGCAAAAAAATTACGAATGCGACATGTCAAAACTAACCAGCAAAAATATTACGAATGCGACATGTCAAAACTAACCAGCAAAAATATTACGAATCCGACATGTTAAAACCAAAAATGCAAAAATATTATGAATCTGACATGTCAAAATCAAAAATATTATGAATCCGACATGTCAAAACCAAAAATGTAAAAATATTATGAATCCGACATGTCAAAACCAAAAATATTATGAATCCGAAATGTCAAAACCAAAAATGCAAAAATATTATGAATCCGAAATGTCAAAACCAAAAATGCAAAAATATTATGAATCCGACATGTCAAAACAAAAAATGCAAAAATATTATGAAGACAACAAAGCAAAATAAATCTCAACAAGACGACATGTAATTTGATTCGACAGAAAGCGTTTACAGATGACTATGTCGGATAATGGGCATAAAGTGGCAGGACTGGGTGAGAAACGAAGACATATGGACAATGAGCCAACAACATCCTCTGGAACAACATATTTAGTGACGAAAATAGGGCTGAAATGGATATAGGTCCATTATAAGGCACCGTCCAACATAGCCAGGCAGGCTCTCGTATGGGATCCTCAAAGGAAGAGAAAGAGGTAAACCAAACAATACATGTATGCTGGCGGGATGTTGGCAATGGACTATGCACTGAGGGAAGAGAAACAACAGACTTTGATTGAGAGAAAGAGAGAGCGAGAGAGACAAAGAGAAAGAGAGAGAGTAAGAAAAAGAGAGAGATAGAGAAAGAGAGAACGAGAGAGAAAGAAAGAGAAAGAGAGAGAAAAAGAAAAAAAGAGAGAGAGAAAGAGAGAGAGAGGGAGAAAGAAAGAAAGAGAAAGAGAGAGAGAGAAAGAAAGAGAGAAAGAAAGAGAACGAGAGAGAGAGAGAAAGAAAGAGAGATGTCTTTGGAGCACCATATTCTATTGATAACCAGCATGAATAGATTGAGTCATTTATTTATGGTCAAAATTAGATGCAGTGAATTGAAATCATTAACAATAAATTGTAGAGCTCGGGATAACAAATACAAATGTAAATTTGTGGAGAACTACAGTTTAATTAGATCTAGATGGAAAAGTCCAAAAGAGGATCCTATGAAGTGGACTGTTTTTGGAATCCCTGCTTTACACAGGTGAAAAATGTCCAATTCAAAGCAAATAATAGAATAACTTGGATGAAACGTCTAAACATGGCAGTCGACACTGAAGATCGAGATAACCAACCAAAAAATCAATTTACGGAGAACTACTGTTTAACGGGATCTAGATGTAAAAGTCCAGACAAGGATTCCATGAAGTGGAATGTTTTGGGAATCCCCGCTTTAGACAGGTGAAAAATGTCCAATTCAAAGCGAACAATAGAATAACTTGGATGATACATCTAGACATGGCAGTCGGCACTGAAACATTCAGGCACTTACTTCTGGAACGGAGTGTTTACGTAGGATATCACAACATCGCGTAGGCACTGTTCATTCTATTGTTCTCTTGTGAGCCTTTTCCTTCAATCGCAGACAACTTAAGAGTTCTTTAACACACTACACTGTCTTTGCAATTGCCTAGCCGGACACTGCGTTATGTTGCCGTTTGGCGCATCTGCTTAGTAATGGCATGTCGATCATGCAGTTTGTGCAAACATTTCCTTTACAATTAGACACCACGCTAAGTCTCTAATGTTGTTGTTCCCGAATAATGTCAGCCATTACAACACACAATAAAAATGTCGGACAGTAATGTTAGATGTTCTTTTTTTTAGATCAGCGTCAGCATGTGGATTTTTTCCACTCAAGTTGATCGACGTTATTAGTATTGTTTAGCACCTGACGGTGTTTCTTTCGTAGCGGGTTACAGTTGCTCTTTCTACATTCCAATGTGTACCTGAAAAGGTGGACCGAGATTCTCATGTCTGTAGAGAACAGTGCGGGGGTTATTAAGTCTGTAGTACAATGCGATGCTTCTCGGCAAGATTATTAATATGGGGATTACAGTGCTGATCCCCACCTTGTTGGTCAGACTACCATGACACAGATTGTTTCCTGGAGTACGAACGAAGAAGTGAGGTGGTGTCTGATCAGAATGTTTCACCAGACGCTGATTACTAATCGCACCACTTCACTGTAAAAGGAGCATAGGTCCTTCACTGTAGTAGGAGCATAGGTCCTTCACTGTAGTAAGAGCATAAGTCCTTCACTGTAGTAAGAGCATAGGTCCTTCACTGTAGTAGGAGCATAGGTCCTTCACTGTAGTAGGAGCATAGGTCATTCACTGTAGTAGGAGCATAGGTCCTTCACTGTAGTAGGATCATAGGTCCTTCACTGTAGTAGGAGCATAGGTCCTTCACTGTAGTAGGAGCACAGGTCCTTCACTGTAGTAGGAGCATAGGTCCGTCACTGTAGTAGGAGCATAGGTCCTTCACTGTAGTAGGAGCATAGGTCCTTCGCTGTAGGAGCATAGGTCCTTCACTGTAGTAGGAGCATAGGTCCTTCACTGTAGTAGGAGCATAGGTCCTTCACTGTAGTAGGAGTATAGGTCCTTCACTGTAGTAGGAGCATAGGTCCTTCACTGTAGGAGCATATGTCCTTCAGTGTAGTAGGAGTATAGGTCCTTCACTGTAGTAGGAGCATAGGTCCTTCACTGTAGGAGCATAGGTCCTTCACTGTGGTAGGAGCATAGGTCCTTCACTGAAGGAGCATAGATCCTTCACTGTAGTAGGAGCATAGGTCCTTCACTGTAGTAAGAGCATAGGTCCTTCACTGTAGTAGGAGCATATGTCCTTCACTGTAGGAGCATAGGTCCTTCACTGTAGTAGGAGCAAAGGTCCTTCACTGTAGTAGGAGCATAGGTCCTTCACTGTAGTAGGAGCATAGGTCCTTCACTGTGGTAGGAGCATAGGTCCTTCGCTGAAGGAGCATAAATCCTTCACTGTAGTAGGAGCATAGGTCCTTCACTGTAGTAAGAGCATAGGTCCTTCACTGTAGTAGGAGCATAGGTCCTTCACTGTAGGAGCATAGGTCCTTCACTGTAGTAGGAGCATAGGTCCTTCACTGTAGTAGGAGCATAGGTCCTTCACTGTAGTAGGAGCATAGGTCCTTCACTGCAATAGGAGCATAGGTCCTTCACTGCAATAGGAGCATAGGTCCTTCACTGTAGTAGGAGCATAGGTCCTTCACTGTAGTAGGAACATAGGTCCTTCACTGTAGTAAGAGCATAGGTCCTTCACTGTAGTAGGAGCATAGGTCCTTTACTGTAGTAGGAGCATAGGTCATTCACTGTAGTAGGAGTATAGGTCCTTCACTGTAGTAGGATCATAGGTCCTTCACTGTAGTAGGAGCATAGGTCCTTCACTGTAGTAGGAGCATAGGTCCTTCACTGTAGTAGGAGCATAGGTCCGTCACTGTAGTAGGAGCATAGTTCCTTCACTGTAGTAGGAGCATAGGTCCTTCACTGTAGGAGCATAGGTCCTTCACTGTAGTAGGAGCATAGGTCCTTCACTGTAGTAGGAGCATAGGTCCTTCACTGTAGTAGGAGTATAGGTCTTTCACTGTAGTAGGAGCATAGGTCCTTCACTGTAGTAGGAGTATAGGTCCTTCACTGTAGTAGGAGCATAGGTCCTTCACTGTAGTAGGAGTATAGGTACTTCACTGTAGTAGGAGTATAGGTCCTTCACTGTAGTATGAGCATAGGTCCTCCACTGTAGTAGGAGCATAGGTCCTTCACTGTAGTAGGAGCATAGGTCCTTCACTGTAGTAGGAGCATAGAACCTTCACTGTAGTAGCATAGGTCCTTCACTGTAGTAGGAGCATTTCCTTCACTGTAGGAGCATAGGTCATTCACTGTAGTAGGAGCATAGGTCCTTCACTGTAGTAGGAGCATAGGTCCTTCACTGTAGTAGGAGCATAGGTCCTTCACTGTAGTAGGAGCATAGGTCCTTCACTGTAGTAGGAGCAAGGGTCCTTCACTGTAGTAGGAGTATAGGTCCTTCACTGTAGTAGGAGCATAGGTCCTTCACTGTAGTAGGAGCATACGTCCTTCACTGTAGTAGGAGCATAGGTCCTTCACTGTAGTAGGAGCATAGATCCTTCACTGTAGTAGGAGCATAGGTCCTTCACTGTAGTAGTAGCATAGGTCCTTCACTATAGTAGTAGCATAGGTCCATCACAGCAGTTGATGGATGAAATCGTGACGTGTTTTTGTTGGTTTGTTTTTGTAGTTCTGTTTTACATGACGATGTTGTTAACTCCATGCACACCCCTATTTTGTAGCTTTTTACTACGTGAGTACAGGGAGGAAGACTAACAGGCAACATTTACTGATCCGACATTTTAGTCAGGGTCAGCCAAAATATTCTGATCAAGACTCTCAAATTGACTTCCCCGCAGTCCATCCTGGAAACGGGCTGTTTTCGTGGCAGCCTGGCTAACAAGGTGAGGGATCGACATGATCCCCGTACTAGTGAGCGACACGCAGTTAAAGTCAAGCATAACAAAACCACTCGGAGGACACAGGTCTACCTTCATTAGCACATTTGGGATCTGAGTAAAGCTACTGCAACCCGCAACTTAACGCCCTTTTCAAGGCGCAAAAAAGAGTAATCCTACTCATTGTAGGCATTCGTAAACAACAACAACGTAAGTACTGGTTAGGTTCAGTGGCCCTATTCTTTCTTCCCTAATAAGGGGCCACAGGACCCACTCGGTGATTTCTTAAATGCAGATAATGCATTCAATTCACAATATCGAAACTAATAACATAATTAAATAAACACGTTGCTATGGAGTCCGCAGCATCATGGCTCTCGTCCTTCGGTCCAACGCCATGTAATGGTATCTGCACGTCTTTGTTAGTTGCTGTTGAGTAGCATACAAAGTGTTCCATTTATCTGGCATCGGGCGAAGAAGCATTTTCCTAACATCGTTGATAGCCGAGAAGATAATTAACCAAGGTAAAAGATTATATGCTAAAATTTAAGATCCAAGAGCGATTGATGCCTGTCCCCGAAGAATGGATACAAGTATATTTTCTTCTTTTCACTTGTCCTGCATGTGTCTTTCAGCTCAGGTTATGGAAAGGTTTATTGATCGTGCTCTATTATGTGCTTCGTACACGGGGAGTTTTACTGCTTGTTATTTCTGCTATCCATCTTTTGCGTGGTCGGACCTTGGCTTTGTATCCATTGTATCTGTGTAGCATTCCTTTCTGAGGGATACTATCTGGTGTTTGACGTGTCCCGTGGCCAAACCATTTGGTTTGCTGTCTCTTGATGAGGTCTAACACTGGTGGTGTACCTACTTGTCTCCTAATATCTTCGTTTCTGATTCTATCCATTCTTGTTACTCCAAGCATTCTGCCTAGGCATTTCATCTGTTTTTTCGATGTTTCATTTATCTTTGTTAATGTCCAATTTTGGCACTGATACCACAATGTTTGTAGGTTTACGTGTTGTTTATCGTTCTTTATGTATCCATTGACACGTGCTTAACTTGAAATATCGGGGACATTTGTTCAATGATTTGACTTGCTTTATTACATCTATTTTGGATTTCGGTGTCGCCTTTTCCATCTGCTTAGATTATATTACCCAAGTACGTGAAATTTTACACCTGTTTTGCTTGTTGGTTTTATATGAATATTTTTGTTTTTATTAATGTTTTTGCAATCGTCATAACTTCGGTTTACTCTGTGTTGATTTTCATTCTGTAATATGTACATACCTCATTAAGATTGTTTTTGTGTTCCTGTAGTTTTCTCTGAGGTCTACACTACTGAATCTACATTTAAGGCCACTATCAAGGCAGGTTCTGGTGTTCATATAGAATATTCAGACAGATTCTGCGTTGAACTGTCTGATGCTTACGGGAAGGTTTGTTTTAACTATGAAGCTGAAATCATTGCACCTGAAGCTTCCTTGTATCACCTGAGGCTGAGAAGTTTCAGCACTGAAGAACTATTTATCGATGGCTTTAGTATGTTTTAAATTGTGACAGTCGAGATCCATTTAGATTAACTATAATGAGCTAGCTTATGTACAATCTTTTTCAACCGTAATATAATTAATAATGGTGCGAGAGTCGTCATGTAGTAACGATTAAAAACGTAATTAACAATTAAAATATAATATTTTTTTTGTACTCGTCAAGCAATAATTTTTACTTGTCACAGACGAGCGCTTTTGTCAAGTTCTGATAATGATAATATTTTACGTTAGTTGAAGCTTATTACAAGAAGGAATATCGCTTGGTACGGGCACATATCGAGATCAAATGGTCTTGTAAATACGATCCTTCGCGGAAAGGTGCAAAGCAGACGACGGGAAGGTCGTACCAAAAAGATGTTGCAGGACAACTTAAAATAATGAACCAATCTCCGTACAGAGGAAGTACAGGCAGCGAAGCTGTCAGAGAGGGATGGCGTGGGATTGTGGGGATGTCTTCGTGTGTGCATCATCGACCTCACCGGTTACGGGATGATCGGACCCTTATCGAAAGGGCTGATAATCAAAAGTATCAATCAAGACCGTTTAGCTATCTTTGGAACACAGGCATATCTTCTACAAATACACTCGGCCATCTTGTCTTGGGTAATCCGTTCCAGCTACGTCTAATTCTTGACTTATTTCATTTATATGTCTTTGGTATTCCTCTCCACGTGCGTTTTTGTGTCTTGTCGATTTCAGAACAGAGACTGTCCTGTAATGCTAGCAGCTGGTTTCGTTTCTCGCGTCATGACTACTGATATCCGTCTGGTTCTTTACAACAGTTCAACATTAGTTATCGTATACCCTTTGATCAGGTCAACCTCAGATTCGCCAGGCCAGACCCCTACAGTGCTAGCAAAACAGAGCTGGGACGATCCTATTTATCATGGGCCATCCAATCGTGCACTGGTCACTCACTTTGTGACAAATCTTAACGACTGGAGACTGGATTGGGACATATGAGCTATGCACATAATTTAATTAAGAACGCACTGGGTTATTTTTTGGTTTTGTTACGTGGTGGAAACTGGTTGTCTGCAGACTTCAAAGAGCCTTATAAACCAGTATAAATAAGTTATTGCAATCTCTCTATTCTGCGCAACTACCCATTTGTGAAAGTCTGTACTTTAAAAAAATTACAAGTTGTGCGTGTTTCAGAGCCACACAAAAGGACGGCGTGGACTAGTGGTTAAGTGACACGGCTCTTAACCCGAAGGTGCTGGGTTTGCTTCCCAATCACAGCACCGGCCGTTACCCCGGAGAAGCAAACCCTTAGAAAATGCAGGAGAAAGCAAACACTTATATAAAATGCATGCCGAAGTCGGATGTATTGGGACAACAGACGCAAAATAAAAACATAATTCAACGCACACAGCCTTGGAAAATAGAGAAACAAGGTGAACGTAAAAAAATATTTTTTAAAAATCAAAAAAATCAATACAATAGATCAGACTTTACATTAGAATTGCAGATTTTTATTTTTGTGTTAGGCTGACATCTGAGAAACTTAGTTTAAAAGATAGCTGTGCTTTTGCTGGTTATAAATCGCATGTGTATACAATAGAAATTCACACTCGTGACAAACACAAAGTACATAAAGCAATTCATGAAAACCCACAGCAAGAAAAAGAACAACCGCGAAAAGCACAGGCCAGTTTAGACCACAACTAAGGCACATAGTAGGGCAACTTAGCAAAACGTGCGTGTACATAGACGAGAGAACCGAGAGAGTGACTGCGTAACGTCGCAACTGAGTGTTAATTGCAAATGCGTGATAAAACGTTGGGTGAGTTTCGTTTACCGACGCAGTAAGATTTCCAGAGTTATCTCAACAACACAGTTACGGTAGCCAACCAAATTGCATCATCAGAAGTGAAACATAACACATTACATGAACTACTCTGTGTAGACCTCCAATGCCTAATATACAAGGACGAAGAGGGACAATTAAGTTGTATGAATGCACTTTGTCACATCAAATGAAGATTAGGACGAAGACAGACAAAATCAAGTTGTATGAATGCACTTTGTCACATCAAATGAAGATTAGGACGAAGACAGACAAAATCAAATTGTATGAATACACTTTGTCACATCAAATGAAGATTAGGACGAAGACAGACAAAATCAAGTTGTATGAATGCACTTTGTCACATCAAATGAAGATTAGGACGAAGACAGACAAAATCAAGTTGTATGAATACACTTTGTCACATCAAATGAAGATTAGGACGAAGACAGACAAAATCAAGTTGTATTAATGCACTTTGTCACATCAAATGAAGATTAGGACGAAGACAGACAAAATCAAGTTGTATTAATGCACTTTGTCACATATGGCTTGGCTTCGTTCGTTCTTAATCTCCCGCTACCAAACCATGAAAAAGACTTAAGTAGTAGAATGTAGTCCAGAGAACGGAATACGTTGTGTTGTAGTTTACAGCTTGACTGCAATATTTGCACCTTTCGGTCCAACACATACGACTACAGCAAGCTTTGCCACATATGAAGATTATGGCTAAGAGAAACAGTGAAGTTGTATGAATGTACTTTGTCGCATCAACCATATGCAGATTAGGGTGAAGAAGAACAGTGAAGTTGTTTGAATGCACTTTGTCACATCATAGGAAGATTAGCCACAAGCGACAGCAACTGTGAGGATTAGCAAAGCACCCGGTCAACCCATGTAAAAATATCGAACTTAAATAAGCTTAAGAGTTTAAATACGTGAGAAGTATTTCAATGGACGGCTTGATCGAGACATTGAAACTTGATGTCAGAAAACCTCTGCTGGGACTTATCAATTGTCACCCCTACTTAAACACCAGATCATCAGCAGGGCAGCTAACTATTTGATAGTGCCATATAAGGAGACTAAAATTATCACTCGTAGCTAGTAAAAAATACAATGGAAGAACGAAATGTGAGAGAGTAACAGTCCAGATCCAATCCACCAGCTACAAAGATACTTGCAACCTGCAATCTTCCGACTGCGAACGGGAAAGCTGCAGACTACTGGGCCACCTATATCGGCTCAAATCTCCCAAACAAATAAATGTCCTTGTATGACAGGAGTCCAAAACCGTGAACACGTACTTCAAGAATGCCCGGCCTACGAAGAACTAAGCTTCCAGACCTGACCAGATGGAGCAGAAGCAGAAACTATGGGAACTTCATCCTGGCGATAAAACTGAAGATTTAGCATTATCAGAAAACCGGAACGCAGAAGAAGAAGGTCAACTGTATTGTTATACCATACACTATGTGCTACCAGTGTTAACCTGTGTCCTTATCCAAGATAGAGGAAATTGACACTACGACGCGTGTTCAAATGAAACCGGACCTAACTGTAACAAGTGAACATTCGAACGATGCGCATGAAGATGTCACTTCTAGTGTAAACAGCACGTACCAACCGTCAAGTTTGCAAAATGTCATTATCCTCCGATTCATAGTTTCCTGGGCAGACAGTTGAAAACATGGCGGGTGTGATACGGAATCCGTCCAGAGTTGATTAGCGAGCGAGGATTCGGTTTATAACTGCTGAAAGATGTCGACTAGCTGACATCCACCGCAGAATGCAGACAGTGTATAGTGACAAAAGTGTGTCGAAGACAACAGTGAAGAACTGGACAACGATGTTAAAAGAAGGACGTTTGAGTTAACTCAACAATATGCGCTGACCTGGTGTCGGAAGGTATTTCGTTAACTCCCGTCCTTCTTTAAACATCGTTGTCCAGTTCTTCACTCTTGTATTCGACACACTGTTTCCAATTACTCTCTCATGCTACTCCTTCATGCTACCCGCTCGTACTACTCTATCAAACTACTCTCTCAGACTACACGCTCAGACTACACGCTCAGGTTTTTCGGTATGACGAAGAGGTTGAAAGTAACATCCACATATGGCTGAGACAGCAGATCACAGACTTCTATAATGCAGGTTTCGGTGGATTGTTAAAGCGATGCAATAAGTGTATCAATGTTCGTGGAAATTATATTCAGAAATAAGGGACAATATAAGTGTAAAAATAAATGGTTTTCAAGTTTGTTTTTAGTTTAGTTTTTTTAGTTTTTTTTTAATAATCATGTGTGACCTATTTACTGACATGGCATCGAAATACCGAAAAATATGTTATATCTTCTGTAGTAGTATATTTACATTTGCTTCGATACCTCACAACAAATATTCGTAACTGATTAATTACCGAAGGATAACTCCACGCCCCACCCCGACGTCCCCAACCACATACTCTAGTTCCTCACTGATTACGGCCGTTGCCCTAGACAACCCCTAAAATATAATACTTGAATAAAAGAGGAAATAATTTGTTTTCCGTGGGATCGGTAGACAAATAATGTATCTCGTTCAGCGTGTGCCCTATCCATCTATACCAGAGGTGACCAAACTACGGCCCGCAGGCAAGATCCAGGCCGCCAACCAGTTTTGACCGACCCGCCAACCAGTTTTGGGCCGGCCTCTTGTTGTTGATTGAAAATTACTGCGCTAAAAAAAATATTACCAAATATTTTACACCAGAAACAAAATAACAAAAGACCCAAAATGAACGATTAACATTTCTCCACCTCCCACAACACCACCAACTCTCTCTCTCTCTGTGTCTATCTCACTGTCTCTCTCTCTCGGTCTCTCTATTGGTATCTCTCCGTCTCTCTCCTTGTCACTGTCTCTCTCTGTCCATGTCTCTCTGCTTTTCTCTCTCTGTCTCTATCTCTCTGTCTGTCTCTCTCTCTCTCTCTCTCTCTCATACCAAATGAGCTTCACTAGATAGTACCGACAACACGGAAATGATAACGTAAAATCTCTAATCGTGCACATGGACAGGTGAAGACAGTGTCGGTACCTACTTTGATAATGAGAAACTGAAAGCAAGGACAGATCTATGAGTCTATGAGATTAAATTATGTTGCTTTGTTTTTAACCATCGGTATGGGAAAGTGATCGTGGGGGTGTGGATAGTAGGTACATTTCTATAGGAAGGAGTTCAGGTGCACAGTTGGCCTAGTAAAGTGGGCTGTATAAATAAGCCAGTGACACTTCTATGCTTTTAGATGTTGTGCACGTTTTCATGTATAAGAGTTTGCATTTGTAAAAACGTTTTCTAAGTATAAAGTAGTTTGCCGTTGCTTTCTGTACGTGGTTCATTATATATGTAAAACTAAATCCCAGAACGTTGTTTTTAAAGATGTTATAGGTCTGGTATTACCCTTTACCATAATCTGGCCCTCGGTCAACCTTAGCTTGGTCCCCACTGATCTATAACATGTCTCCTTTACATTCAATATTATTGAATTGCTTTATTTTGGGACATATCTACATAGCTGTAGGGAATAATTCCAATCCACAACGTTTACATCCTCACATAGCGTTGTTGTATGCCCACAACGAATAGATTTACTCTTTTCTTTGTGCGTCTGAAAAGGACGTAAAGTGGATATTTTTTTTAGCTTTCTTCACATCCCGAGCGTGCTGATGAAGCTGGACCGGGGTCCTCCGGGCGATTGTACTATGATTGGCTTCATCTGCCATTCGCTCACTACTACGTGGATTACGTCGATACCACACCTCGTTAATCAGGCTGCCATGAAAACAGCCTTTTCCAGGGAGGACTACGGGGAAGTCAAAGTGAGGGTCTTGACCAGTATATTTTGCATTACCCTGACTAACATGTCCGATCAGTTTGTTTAGCCTGACCTTGACTAACATGGCTGATCAGTATGTTTTGCCTGACCCTGCCTAACATGTCCGATCAAAATGTTTTGCCTAGCCTTGACCAATATGTCTGGTCAGTATGTTTTGCCTGACCCTGGCTAATATGTCTGATCGTATGTTTTGCCTGACATTGACTAACATGCCTGGTCAGTATGTTTTGCCTGACCGTGACTAACATGTCCGATAAGCATGATTGCCTAGCCTTGACTAACATGTCCGATCAGTATGTTTTGTTTGACCAAACGTCAGTATTCCTCCCCATCTCATAGTGTTAGTTTGTATACTCAATGCAGTGGTTCTCAACCTGTTTGTGCTCCAGTCCCCTTTTTCACCTTTGTTCAGAATATCACCTCCCCCTACCCCCCACACCCCAAGATAGGCTAAACGAAAAGCTAATCATACTTTGCTGACCAGCGGTCCCAATTCCTTCCTTGTTGAGAGCATCTGACATATTGGTTACTGTATTCATACGTAAATCGTATTGTATCTCTGTCCTGTAAATTGTCTTTGTTATGATTCGTTAGTTATTTTCGTTTGTCCTTTATACCCGACTAAGCCTTTCTGGTACTAACGCGAGTTAAATTTTGTATTTGTCCACGTGTTTTGAATGAACATATACCTACATAAGTATGTGTATTAAATTCAGACACGTAACAAAGACAGTGATAAAAACACATACTTAGTGATAAAAACACATAATTAGTGATAAAACGAATTAGTGATAAAACACATAATTAGTGATAAAACACATAATTAGTTATAAAACAAATAATTAGTAATCATCATCATCAAGTGCCTTGCCGGCTGGGGTTGTCGATCATGGACCTCCATCCACTTATATCACGTTCACCAACTCTGTTGTTGATTGTCTCCAGTATCATTGTCCAATATCTTCTCTCTCTGTCTTCCTCTGTCTCTGTTTCCTATCTTTACTGTTGTCACAACGTGCTACAAACCGCTTCTTCTCATAACATTACCGAACAAGAATGACTATTTTGATCTGATCTTTGCAATGAGTTTTCTATGTGTTTGTGCCTCTTCGAGTACTGTATCATTAGTCTTCCTTGCAGTCCAAATGATCCGTAGCATTCTTCTGTCTTCTTCTTCTGCGTTCATTCCCAATCTCCCGCTACCAAGCCCTGAACAGGGCTTTGCAAGTAGCAGGATGTAATCAAGAGAACGGACTGCGTTGTGTCGCTAGCTTACAGCTCGACTGCGATATTTGTACCTGTCGGTCCGACACATCCGTCTACGGCGGGCATTTTTCTGTAAAAACACATCTCCGTTGCTTCCAAAGATCTATGCGCTTGCTTGCTGATTGTTCATGATTCAATGTCATATGTCAGTACTAGTTTCACGCAACATCCAAGGACTCTTTCTTAGTTCCAAAAAACACTTAATTGGTGATAAAAAAATAAAACGTGATAAAAAAACATAATTGGTGAGAAAAACACATAATGGGTGAGAAAAAACACATATTTGGTTATAAAAACACATAATTGGTGAGAAAACACAACATTTACTTACCTTATTTTTATATTACAATGAACATTCACAGACCGCCCGAAAATGTATCCCAGTATCCAACAACGAATCAATAGTCAACCACAAATATGCACAGATATGTTCACATATCCAAGCATATGACATAAATCATCCTCCACGTCTCTGCATGTGTGTAGTTCACAATGTGTAATCCTCTATTGAAAACAGTAATTGATTTATATGTAATCCGAACTACCAATACATGACTTCCAATCATGAATCACTTCTAGTTAGCAATCCAGCATTTTAAGTAATCAATATACAGCGTCTACGTTGCCAGTTCATGACGACAAACAACAGATGGTTAACCCTAGCTGTACGCAGTAAGACAGTTCTCTGTACAAACCAGTGTTACAATCAGCGTGCACTGAAAGTACAGAAATACGAATACGATTATGAGTGTTAAATCAAAATATAGCACCGAACAAAGTGGAAATGTGGCTAACAAAAGGTGGATATACTGGGTAATTTTATCATCATGGCATGTGTGGCAGATGGTTTAGATGACATATTGCGTGGATGACATGGCATGTGTGGCAGATGGTTTAGATGACATATTGCGTGGATGACATGGCATGTGTGACAGATTGTTTTGATGACATATCATGGATTAGAGATGGTATGGATGACAGATGGCATGAATAAAAGATGTCACGTATGACAGATGATATGGATGCCAGCACCCAACAAAAATGTTGAATAACACTATAGAAGTGCAGTTGGGGTACTATTTTGGATAACAAAATAAGATGACGAAAACGATGAAGGAAAATCGAGAATAAAAATGCCTGAAACGTGTCTAAACCAGATGGAACTCTTCACGTGAGATAGAGAGGTGTAGCAACAAACGTGGGAACAAGCAATACAGCTGAAGATTGAAAAGATAAAGTGAAGATAGAGAGAAAATAGTTTCAGATAGTTGATAAAGGGAACGTAGAGATGGATAGAACAGTTTCTGGAAGTTGGGAAGGGAAAGCCGAGATGGATAGAACGGTTTATGTAAATTGGGAAGGGAAAACATAGATGGATAGAACAGTTTCAACAAGTTGGGAAGGGAAAGCAGAGATGGATAGAACAGTTTCAACAAGTTGGGAAGGGAAAACAGATTGATGGAAAAGTTTTTGCAGGTTCGGAAGGGAGCGCAGAGATGTATAGAACAGTTTCAGGAAGTTGGGAAGGGAAAGCCGAGATGGACAGAACAGTTTCTGCAGGTTGGGAAGGGAAAGCCGAGATGGATAGAACAGTTTGTGCAGGCTGGGAAGGGAAAACAGAGATGGATAGAACAGTTTCCGCAGGTTGGGAAGGGAAACAGATGGATAGAACAGTTTCTGCAGGTTGGGAAGGGAAAACATAGATGGATAGAACCGTCTCTGCATGTCGGGAAGGGAAAACAGAGATGGACAGAACAGTTTCAACAAGTTGGGAAGGGAAAGCTGAGATGGATAGAACAGTTTCTGCAGGTTGGGAAGGGAACGTAGAGATGGATATAACAGTTTCTGCAGGTTGGGAAGGAAAAACAGATGGATAGAACAGTTTCAACAAGTTGTGAAGGGAAAGCAGAGATGGATAGAACAGTTTATGTAGATTGGGAAGGGAAAACATAGATGGATAGAACCGTTTCTACATGTCGGGAAGGGAAAACAGAGATGGATGGAAAAGTTTCTGCAGGTTGGGAAGGGAAAATAGAGATGGATAGAACAGTTTCTGCAGGTTAGGAAGGGAAAGTGGAGATGGATGGAACATAGCTTCGGCAAGTTGGGAAGAGAAGGAAAAGCAATCAACCTATCAATATAACTAAACATGGCAGGATTGGAACTCACAGGGGATGAGGCAAGCTTACACTGGACCTTTTTAGCACAAATAGAGAAGTTGGTAAAAAACTCGAATCGATGAAGAGTAATGTGAATAATGCAAAACCAATTGTTAATCATACACCATACCACGTGACATGTCCAAACACAGGAGAACCTACCCATAATTCTACACGGAAATTGATATCCACTGCACTGATATTGAGATCCGTTATCCACTTCTGCCTGTTTTTGTCCTTTATGATATATGATATCAGGTCTTTCTGTGCCTAACGTAATGGGTTGCAAACGAAAGCTTCGCTTGAATTTTATTATTTCTCTTGTGCTGTACTGTAAACCATTCAGGCGCACAGTACTGTGCTTTTTTAAGGCTCAGTGTGATCATAAATTCCATTATGAAAAGAAAAATGAAATACTTTGGCCACGTTAAAAGACACATCGATCTTGAAAGAACGGTAATGGAAGGTATGGTGCCGGCCAAGAGATGCAGAGGCACACCGAGACGCGATGGCATCAAGATGTCAAGTAAAGCTTGGGCATGACTTAGCAGCAGGCTGGAGATTTTGTAAGTGATCGAGTTTCTTTTAAACGGGTTGTGATGGGGGCAACGTTCTGCAAAGGATATGCCATATGATGATGATCATCCATAAAGCTGGCCATCAGCAGAAAATACTATCTTGAGTTTTGCAGTAGTTTTAGCTATTATTTTCACAAGATGGGGCTTCTAAATGTCAGTTCTTAAAGTCTCAAAGACATGTTCAATTGTGTTAGAATTCTGCTTCTTCTCTTCTTCTTTTTCTTCTTCACTCATCATCCTATCAATGTCCCCGTTTCTCTTACAAAGGCCACTCCTGTTTTTATGAGAAACGTTTTATAATTACTGGTAAATTGTGTTCTTCTTCGTCGTTCGTCCTCAAACTCCTGCTACCAACCTGAAAAGGACTTTGCAAGTAACAGGATGTTATCAGGAGAACGGAATGCGTTGTGTCATAGTTTACAGCTTGACTGCGATATTTGCACCTTTCCGCACAACACATCTGACTTCAGCAGACATTTTGTGGTATCGGGTTAGCCTTCCCTCTTTGATCCCTTCTCCTTTGCCAGTCTGTAGCAGCTTGTTATCCAGGACCACCGCGTTTGATAGTGTAGAAGGCTCTTGACAGCTATGGTTCGTTAGCAATCAGCTTTTGGTCTGCCACCGATAAGTTTGATAGTGTAGAAGGCTCTTGGCAGCTATGGTTCGTTAGCAATCAGCTTTTGGTCTGCCACCGATAAGTTTGATAGTGTAGAAGGCTCTTGGCAGCTATGGTTCGTTAGCAATCAGCTTTTGGTCTGCCACCGATAAGTTTGATAGTGTAGAAGGCTCTTGGCAGCTATGGTTCGTTAGCAATCAGCTTTTGGTCTGCCACCGATAAGTTTGATAGTGTAGAAGGCTCTTGGCAGCTATTGTTCGTTAGCAATCAGCTTTTGGTCTGCCACCGATAAGTTTGATAGTGTAGAAGGCTCTTGGCAGCTATGGTTCGTTAGCAATCAGCTTTTGGTCTGCCACCGATAAGTTTGATAGTGTAGAAGGCCCTTGGCAGCTATGGTTCGTTAGCAATCAGCTTTTGGTCTGCCACCGATAAGTTTGATAGTGTAGAAGGCTCTTGGCAGCTATGGTTCGTTAGCAATCAGCTTTTGGTCTGCCACCGATAAGTTTGATAGTGTAGAAGGCTCTTGGCAGCTATGGTTCGTTAGCAATCAGCTTTTGGTCTGCCACCGATAAGTTTGATAGTGTAGAAGGCTCTTGGCAGCTATGGTTCGTTAGCAATCAGCTTTTGGTCTGCCACCGATAAGTTTGATAGTGTAGAAGGCTCTTGGCAGCTATGGTTCGTTAGCAATCAGCTTTTGGTCTGCCACCGATAAGTTTGATAGTGTAGAAGGCTCTTGGCAGCTATGGTTCGTTAGCAATCAGCTTTTGGTCTGCCACCGATAAGTTTGATAGTGTAGAAGGCTCTTGGCAGCTATTGTTCGTTAGCAATCAGCTTTTGGTCTGCCACCGATAAGTTTGATAGTGTAGAAGGCTCTTGGCAGCTATGGTTCGTTAGCAATCAGCTTTTGGTCTGCCACCGATAAGTTTGATAGTGTAGAAGGCCCTTGGCAGCTATGGTTCGTTAGCAATCAGCTTTTGGTCTGCCACCGATAAGTTTGATAGTGTAGAAGGCTCTTGGCAGCTATGGTTCGTTAGCAATCAGCTTTTGGTCTGCCACCGATAAGTTTGATAGTGTAGAAGGCTCTTGGCAGCTATGGTTCGTTAGCAATCAGCTTTTGGTCTGCCACCGATAAGGACGATGATGCTTCAATCCTTTGGGATGTGTGTGGATCTAATGTCCTGGTCATGCTGGGGTCCATGTAATGGGTGAGGTGACGCCCTCACCTCAACTACGTCCATAGTCGGAATATTGGATTTGGATAGTAGAGACATTGTGGGGTCTACCAATTACCGTCTCGTGGATGTTAACTCTGTAATCGCGTTTTTTGGCATTATGTGTTTTCGTGTAGCTTCTTTTTTCCCAATGATAGGTCTCTTCTCAATGATGCGAGCACCCTGTGTGACAGTAATATGCCCGACTGAACGGTTCAGAGCAATATTCTCCCACGAGGCGACATTATGGAGATACTGTTCAATTAAACTTTCACGTAATCTTTGTTTCATTTCTTCTGTTCCCCAAACGAGCACTTGCGTGTAGTGAGCTCACAGCCAATTAAACGCTCGGGATGTGAGGAAAGCTTCTACAGCCCGCCACCTAGCAAGGAGATATGTTCAAACTGTGAGGCAGAAATAACAGCATTGGAAGTAGCTCTGTACCACTTGAGGACTGTATGTGATGCTTTCCCATCAAAAGCCCAAAGCATCGTAATCTTTACAAACTATTTTCTGCTATTCAAGTTATGAAAGATTGTGGTTACTGTACGCTTGAACTTCTCCAAATATTCTTACATGCCAACAAACTTCTCACATCCCATGAAGTCAGAATAATTATACAATAAATCCCTGGCTACTCAAATACACTTGGCAATGACAAGGCAGACAGACTGGCTAAGAAGGGAGCAAGTGAAGAACAACAATTCACACCAACAACCCTACAAACAACTACTGAAGCCTGCGAACAAAGAGGACTGGGTGAATAGATGGCCATTGGAAAATACTGGGAGAAAAATCTGCAAACATATCATCATCATGTAGCATGTCCTTTGTAGAACGTCGCTCCCATCACAGTCTGTCTGAAAGAAACTCGTTCTCTTGCCAAAACTCCAGCCTCCGCCACAGTCATACCCAGGCATTCCTGGATATCTGACAAACATATGGCCATCCCAAATCCAACATGAACCTCCTGAAAAGGAGATACCAAAGCACCATTTTTTCCGACTTCGCACTCAACACATACTTCTTCTTCTTCGTTCATTCTCAATCTCCCACTACCAAACACTGAAAGGGCTTAAGTAGCAGAATGTAGTCCAGAGAACGGAATGCGTTGTGTCGTAGTTTACAGCTTGACTGCGATATTTGCACCTTTTGGTCCAACACATACGACTTCAGCAAGCATTTTCTGAGTACCGGGTTAGCATTCCCTCTTCGATCCATTCTCCTTAGTCAGTCTGCCCTGCTGCAGTCTGTTATCCAGGATCACCGCGTGGAGGTGAAGGGTCTTGGCAGCTCTGGTCCTGACGCTAGCAGTCAGCTATGGGTCGCTGACCACTGCAGCTCATGCGCTGCTCATCATCTTGATCCCCAACACATACAACTTAACAGACACTTGAACACTTGAACAGAATCCAACTATAACATACTCCAGAGTGCCGACTGTGCACACATCCCTATGAAACTGTTGAACATCATCTTTTTGAATGTCCGGCGCTTGCCAGTGTTAAGAAAGAGTGTCTTCCTCCGAGGCCAGACAAATAGAACAGGTTGTACGGAACTAAATAACAGCTTACAAACACTTGCAGATACCACTATATGGCATTGGGTCAAAGGGCAGGAGCCCATAGGCCGCTGGATCAATAATCAACCAATCTAACCAGTCTTTTTCAAGACGCACCAAAAAGTAAACTTACTCATTGTGGGCACTAAAACAACAATAGTACAACAGGTGATTAGGGGGTGCTCACATACGGGAAGAATCGAACTGAAATAAATAGTGTGACACAATCTGACAAGAGTACTACACCACGACTAGTTACAGCGTCTGGCTTTAGATAAGTGGCCTAATTCACAACAGAGGGTACCATAAACAGCAAACAACTGAGTTTCATTTCACTTGTACCGCACACAACAAACCTTAAGTGTTGGAACAGTATAACTTTATACCAGGTTTGTGAGAATACGGTTGCAATAAATACGTCATAGAGTGGTCACAAAAGGCACCGCACACCTTAAAATAAAATCAACATAGAATAAAATTCGACTGCTCTAATCAAACATCCAGCCGGAAACACCTATTGAATGCCAGGAATCAACGGCTTCTTTATCAACAGGGGGTCTGCTATAGCAGCGAGTCGGCTAAACTTGTTCAGAGTTGTGTTAAGACCACTAGTTTAACACAGGTCTACGCTAAATCGTTACGAGGTCGAGGCAAAGTCACGCTGTCGGTTCCAGGTCCGTGTGTTGACGAATTGAGCAGCTGTGATAGAGAGAAGTGACAAATATTAAATTTCTTCGTGGAGTCCCGGCCTCTTGATCAGTAGGTCTCAACATGTTGGGGTCGATCCCATAGGATGTTAAGTGACGGTTAGTGTGTCTCGTATGCCTTGTTCTTTAATGATGAAGGCGTTGTACGGTGTTTTGCGTCTAACAACAATGATGCATCCGACTTCAGAACATATTGAAATAAATATGTTTACTTCTACTAGCGGCACGGGGAAGGAAGAGTAACGTCTGGTCAAGCAAAACATACTGGTCAGACATGTCAGTCAAAAGGGGACGGCGTGGCTTAGTGGTTAAGTGGCACGGCTCATAATCCGAAGGTGCTGGGTTCGATCCCCATCTCAGCACCGGGCGTTACCCCGGGGAAGCAACCCCTTAGATAAAATGCATGCTGAAGTCGGATGCATTGGGCCGACAGGCACAAAATAAAAACTACAATGCAACGCACACCGCTTTGGGGGAATCGAGAAATAATGCGAACGCAAAAAAAAAAAGAAGGAAAGTCAGTCAGGGTCAGGGGCAACATATACTGGTTAAGACCCTCACCTTGGCTTCCTCGTAGTCATTCCTGGAAACAGGGTGTTTTTATGGCAGCCTGGCTTACAAGGTGAGGGATCGACGTTATACCCGTAGTAGTGAGCGACACACAGATGAAGCCAAGCATAGCACAACCGCCTGGAGTACCCCGGACACTTTCATCAGCACGCTCGGAATGTAAAGATATCTACGACAACCCGCCATTAACGACTCATTTCATCCGACTTCAGCACGAATTTTGTAATGGACTTACACTCCAAAGTAGTATGATGTTGTTTATATGTAGGCATTTTTTTGGGGTTGATCCACTATTATGAAACATATTGTGTGAATACGAGACGTGTTTAAATGAAACCAGACCGAAACTGCACCAAGTGAACATACGTACGATGCGCATGATGACGTCACTTTTGATGTAAACAGCACATACCAATCGTCAAGTTTGCTAAACTTCATTATCCTCCGACTCATAGTTTCCCTCAGCAGACCGTTGCAAAACATGGCGGGTGTGATACGGAATCCGTCCACAGTTGATCAGTGAGCGGTGATTCGGTTTCTAACAGCTGAAGAATGTCAACCAGTTGACATTCATCGCAGAATGTAGGCAGTGTATGGTGACAAAAGTGTGGCGAACGTAAGCTCTTGTGACGGTCCACCGCGAATTGCTGCATCAATTTTGGCGATGGCATCTTCTGGAGCAACAATATGCGTCTGATCTGGTCTCGGAAGATCTTTCGTAAACTCAAGTCCTTCTTTAAACAAGGTTGTCCAGCTCTTCACTGTTGTCTTCGACACACTTTTGTGTCACCATACACTGCCTGCATTCTGCTATGAATTTCAACTGGTTGACATTATTCAGCTGTTAGAAATCGAAACATCGCTCGCTGATTAACTGTATCACAGATATTTCATATCACACCCGCCATGTTTTCAACGGTCTGCTGAGGAAACTATGAGTCGGAGAATAACGCAATTTAGCAAACTTGACGCTTGATATATGCTGTTTACATCAGAAATGACGTCAGTATGCGCATCGTACCTATGTTCACTTGTTGCAGTTAGGTCCGGTTTCATTTGAACACGCCTCGCACTATACAAGGTGTATTCTTGTAACTTCAACTCGCGTGACGATTGAGTATCTGAAGGTGCCCATGTTCTCACAAAGTATGGGAACCACTGACCTAGAAATGGGTTTGTCGTTATCACCTGTCTCCTCTCAACTCCCGAGGAAACATGGCTCCATCTACGACTGCCGTAACGAATATATGAAATCATAAAGACAAAGGAGAGTAAACGTATCTTTCAATCAACCAATACATGCATGAGCGTCCTGTAAAGAATAAGTATTCAAAATCTACACAGAGAGTCATTAAACGTTAATATATCTTCTTCATTGGGGATGAAGACTCACGTCTGGTCAGGTAAACTATGCTGATTAGACATGTTAATCAGGGTCAGGTAAAATATACTGGCCAAGACCCTCGTCTTGGCTTCCTCGTAGCCCTCTCTAGAAACGGGTTGTTTTCATTGCAGCCTGGCGCGGTGAGGGATCGGCGTAATCTCCGTAGTAGTAAGCGACACGCAGATGAAGAGCCAAGCATAACACACTTGCCTCTAGGACTCCGGTCCACTTTCATCAGCACGCTCGGAATGTGAGGAAAGCGACTACAACCCGTCACTTAACGTCTTTTCCAGTGAGCACGAAAAAGTGAACCTACTTGTTGTATGCAATCATTAACAATAACAACAACAATCTGCATTCGTCCTGAAAAGGTCGTTGAGACGTTGTGTCGTAGTTTACAGTGCGGCTACGATATCTGCTACTTTCGGCCCGATACATCCAATTTCAGCTGGCTATTTTTAGTACCGAATTTGCCATCCATCTGCGATCTGTAGTGACTAGTACAGCTTGTCTCTAGGGCGCCCATCTGGGAGGCGGAATAGGGTCTTGGTTAACTATGGTTCGCTGACCCTGATGAACGCAGCCAGCTATGGTTCGCTGGCCCTGATGGAAGCAGCCAGCTATGGTTCACTGGACCTGATGGAAGCAGCCAGCTATGGTTCACTGGCCATGATGGAAGCAGCCAGCTATGGTTCACTGGACCTGATGGAAGCAGCCAGCTATGGTTCACTGGCCATGATGGAAGCAGCCAGCTATGGTTCACTGGCCCTGATGGAAGCAGCCAGCTATGGTTCACTGGACATGGTGCAGGCATTAGTCCAACCCTCCTTAGTCCAACCCTCCTTAGTCCAACCCCCCTTAGTCGCCGTTTACGATCTGTCTGGTAGTTAACAGTGTCAATACTTATTTCTCCCTTTGTAGTCCTCGGCTTTTTATGAAATTGGGTGGCTAGTTCCCTTTCATTCCCAACTGTAAGGCAAGTACTCATTTACAGCTGGATCGACTGGGGCTTATCAATATCGGAGTTCGAACACGCTTTATCGCAAGAGAAACATCTTCTTCTGCTTTCAAGTATTTTATCTTGCTATATTTGCAGTTTCGTCGCCAGGAAGAAGTTCGCGGTCTTTTCCAGGTCTGGGCGTCACTGGCTATCTTGGCTTGACTTGGTTCGTTCTCAATCTCCCGCTACCAAACCCTGAAAAGGGCTTAAGTAGCAGAATGTAGTCCAGAGAACGAAATGCGCTGAGTTGTAGTTTACAGTATGACTGTGATATTTGCACCTTTCGGTCCAACACATTCGACTTGAGGAATCATTTTTTTAGTACCGGGTTAGCATTCCCTCTTCGATCCCTTCTCCTTAGCCAGTCTGCCCTGCTGCAGCCTGTTATCCAGGATCACCGCGTGGAGGTATAGAAGGGTCTTGGCAGCTTTGGTTCGCTGGCCCTGACGCTAGCAGTCAGCTTTGGGTCGCTGACCACTACAGATCATGCGCTGCTCAGCATCTTGATCCCCTTGGCTATCTAATACAGTATTCTTGAGCCGGTAGAGGTGGCCTAATAGTCTACAGTGCCCTGTTCTCAGGAGGGAAAAGGATAATTTTAAACAATAGATCTGCCCCTCAACTTGAATACGTTATTATCATAACAAATCTGGGGTCAGGCTGAAATCACTGACAAAAGGTAATCCCTGTTATGGTTCTGGCCAGATGTGATCTCTATATTTATCGAATGTTGGGCACTTTTGTAAGTTAGTTTTCTTCAGTCATGCTTTTTGTACGTTCATTCACAGTTACTACCTTCCTTATCTTGAATAGATTGCATTTCAATCGGTAGATTGTATTTTAAATCAAAGGGGCTGTAGATTGTATTTCCATCAGAGAGCTTCAAATTGTATCTCAGCTGTAGATTGTATCTCAACCAGAGGGACTGTAGATTGTATCTCAATCAGAGGGACTGTAGATTGCATCTCAATCAGAGGGGCTGTAAATTGTATCTCAGCTGTAGATTGTATCTCAACCAGAGGGACTGTAGATTGTATCTCAACCAGAGGGACTGTAGATTGTATCTCAGCTGTAGATTGTATCTCAACCAGAGGGACTGTAGATTGTATCTCAACCAGAGGGACTGTAGATTGCATCTCAATCAGAGGGGCTGTAAATTGTATCTCAGCTGTAGATTGTATCTCAACCAGAGGGACTGTAGATTGTATCTCAACCAGAGGGACTGTAGATTGTATCTCAGCTGTAGATTGTATCTCAACCAGAGGGACTGTAGATTGTATCTCAGCTGTAGATTGTATCTCAACCAGAGGGACTGTAAATTGTATCTCAGCTGTAGATTGCATCTCAACCAGAGGGGCTGTAAATTGTATCTCAGCTGTAGATTGCATCTCAATCAGAGGGGCTGTAAATTGTATCTCAGCTGTAGATTGCATCTCAATCAGAGGGGCTGTAAATTGTATCTCAGCTGTAGATTGCATCTCAACCAGAGGGACTGTAGATTGTATCTCAGCTGTAGATTGTATCTCAACCAGAGGGACTGTAGATTGTATCTCAGCTGTAGATTGTATCTCAACCAGAGGGACTGTAAATTGTATCTCAATCAGAGGGACTGTAGATTGCATCTCAATCAGAGGGATGTAGATTGTATCTCAACCAGAGGGACTGTATATTGCATCTCAATCAGAGGGGCTGTAAATTGTATCTCAGCTGTAGATTGTATCTCAACCAGAGGGACTGTAGATTGTATCTCAGCTGTAGATTGTATCTCAACCAGAGGGGCTGTAAATTGTATCTCAGCTGTAGATTGTATCTCAACCAGAGGGACTGTAGATTGTATCTCAGCTGTAGATTGTATCTCAACCAGAGGGACTGTAGATTGTATCTCAGCTGTAGATTGCATCTCAATTGGAAGAGCTATAGATTGTATCCCAATTGGAGACGATGTTGTCAAGCATTTTTACCATATTTTATAAAGGTTATGAGAAATGTGATGATATTTGTAACAACAGTCATGAGAAATAGATGGCATTTTATCATATTTATAACAAATAACTAGATTCTTTCCAGTCATGTTTTCGTTGTATCCAGTTCTAATGTTTTCCTTGTATCCAGTTCTAATGTTTTCCTTGTATCCAGTTCTAATGTTTTCCTTGTGTCCAGTTCTAATGTTTTCCTTGTGTCCAGTTCTAATGTTTTCCTTGTATCCAGTTCTAATGTTTTCCTTGTATCCAGTTCTAATGTTTTCCTTGTATCCAGTTCTAATGTTTTCCTTGTGTCCAGTTCTAATGTTTTCCTTGTGTCCAGTCCTAACGTTTTCCCCATGTCCAGTCCTAACGTTTTCCCTATGTCCAGTCCTAACGTTTTCCCCATGTCCAGTCCTAATGTTTTCCTTGTGTCCAGTCCTAACGTTTTTCCTATGTCCAGTCCTAACGTTTTCCCCATGTCCAGTCCTAATGTTTTCCTTGTGTCCAGTCCTAACGTTTTCCCTATGTCCAGTCCTAACGTTTTCCCTATGTCCAGTCCTAACGTTTTCCCCATGTCCAGTTCTAATGTTTTCCTTGTGTCCAGTCCTAATGTTTTCCTTGTGTCCAGTCCTAACGTTTTCCCTATGTCTAGTCCTAACGTTTTCCCCATGTCCAGTTCTAACGTTTTCCTTATGTCCAGTCCTAACGTTTTCCCTATGTCTAGTCCTAACGTTTTCCCCATGTCCAGTTCTAACGTTTTCCCCATGTCCAGTTCTAATGTTTTCCTTGTGTCCAGTCCTAATGTTTTCCTTATGTCTAGTCCTAACGTTTTCCCTATGTCCAGTTCTAATGTTTTCCTTGGGTCTAGCCCTAATGTTTTTCATGGGTCCGATCATACTGTTCTCCTGTAAAACTATTTCAATCTTTTGAGTTTGCAATTATTATTGATTTCTCGTTATACAAAAGTCAATATTCTATTATTAATATATGTGGCCCAAAATTTAAAAACAAAGACCATATAGTGAAAAAAGTACGGAATAAATCATCATCATATTCATCTTCTATCCACTTGTGTCGTTAGACGTTGTGGAGAGGTATAGTGTTATGTCGTGTGCCAGCTTTGTCGCCGATGTTGTTGTCTTTCCGTGTTTCTTCAGTGTCTCATTGACACAATCTATCCATCTTTTTCGTAGTCTGCCTCTTGCTCTGCAACACTGATACCTGGTATTGTAGATACGTGCAGCTGGTAACATTGGTTGCGTTCTTGTCATTTTTCTTCTCTGCCTTTCAATGTATTCCCTGCACGTTTATGCATGCACCCACTTTCTATCTGATTGCTTCGTTCCATACTCTGCCCAGTCTTGTGATACGACAGCTTTTCTCAAACACCTCATTTCGTATACCATCATTTTACTTTCCTGTGCTTTGGTGAGAGTCCATGTTTGACACTGGTAGGTAGCAGAGAGTTGGTATAAAAACCAGAATATAGTTGTTATAAAAGATTTGAAAAATAAGGTAACACTTTGGTATACATGCAGGAAAACCCGCGTTAGGCCTACATGTCTGACAAATAGTCTGCATATAATTAACACCCAACGAACCAGTCTTAAAAAAAAGGTCACATCAATTTTGTAACTATCCTCGGCTACCCACTTCTTGCTGCTCCTGTAAAGAAATTCCTAATTTATATAGACAGGTTATTAGATACTGTGTTCCAAAGGCTGTGGAACTCTTTATAAACATGACAAGAGCTAGGCCCGCCCACCACTCGACGGTACTGCAGTTTGTTGACGAATGACATCTAGTTGGCAGTCTGATTGTAAACCGCTAGTCCCATAATAAATCACACATCATCTCTAGGATTGAACCTAATCTGCTCAACATTCAGAGAGATATTCTAGACCAGTGTTTCTCAACCTATTACACTCTCGGACCGGTGAAAACAGGAAAAAATTGTTCCCGGGCTGGTGAAAATAGGAAAAATTGTTCACGGACTGGTGAAAATATGTAAATATTGTTCACGGACTGGTCAAAAAAGGAAAAATTGTTTACGGAATGGTGAAAATTGTTCACGGACTGGTGAAAATATGAAAAATTATTCATGGACCGATGAAAATAGGTAACAATTTTTCGCTGACTAGTGAAAACAGGAAAAATAATATCATTATTTATATAGTATTTTATCTTTTTTTTTTGTTAAAGTTAATATTATAAAATAAAATTGTTATAGTCAATTAAAATAACCAGAATTCGAGCAGTAAACGGTTCAACGGCAATTTCCTTTTTCGCGGACCGGCAGTGATTGGGAATCCCTGTTCTAAACCATGAGTCTCATTTGAAACTATTCTGAGATTCGCATAAAGCCAAGTCAATGGCGCAATGGACGCATAAAGCCAAGTCAATGGCGCAATGGACGCATAAAGCCAAGTCAATGGCGCAATGGACGCATAAAGCCAAGTCAATGGCCCAATGGACGCATAAAGCCAAGTCAATGGCGCAATGGACGCATAAAGCCAAGTCAATGGCGCAATGGACGCATAAAGCCAAGTCAATGGCCCAATGGACGCATAAAGCCAAGTCAATGGCGCAATGGACGCATAAAGCCAAGTCAATGGCCCAATGGACGCATAAAGCCAAGTCAATGGCCCAATGGACGCATAAAGTCAAGTCAATGGCCCAAAGGACGCATAAAGACTACTTGACGTTTCTGTGATCAGAAGCACCACTGAATAAAGAAGAGACATTCACATACATGGGTAACATCATAAACAACACAGGGGGTGCTGACTAGGATGTACAAAACAGGCTACCAAATGAAAGCGTGGTATTTGTAATGTTGAAAGCAATTTGAAACTGTAAAATTATAAAATTGCATTCAAATGTGTTTCGGAAGATCGTGGCTAGGGAAAGTTGTGTTGGTGGCTAGCAACCTCATTATGTAAATACCATTGATACTGAAATCGCACTGCATACAAAATCAAGTTAGAATTCCTCAAAAACTGGTCAGGGTAAACATAATGCAGTGTTGACCTTTGCCAGGTGCTTGCGTCTTGCATGAAAGTGATAGTCAAATTGTATAAAGCATTAGTTAGACCCAGATTGGAGTACTGTGTGCAGGTGTGGAGTTCTTATCGTAGAGGAGATGTAAACATGCTGGAAAAGATACAGAGTAGCGTGACAACATTGATAGTGGGGTTCTAGAATTACAGTTATGAAGATAGACTCAGAAAAGCCGGCCAACAATGTCTAGAAAAGAGAAGAATTCGTGGTGACTTAATACAGGTTTATAAGATAATCAAAGGAAAGGATAAATTAATACTATAATAAGTTTTTCAAAATATAGACGGTTACAAGAACACGAGCACACAGTCACAAATTAATTAAAGAATGGTCCAGATTAGAGTCTAGGAATAATTTTTTAGTCAGAGAGCGATGAATGCGTTTAATGCATTGCCACAGTAAATAGTGGAGGCAGGGTCATTTAATGCATTCAAGAATAGATTGGATGCGCATATGTATTTCTAATCAAGTGACGGTAAAATAAACTGGTTGTATACAGATTCTGCAGTCTTCTAAACCAGACGTTAAGTTGTTAAGACAGCTTTCGTGGCACAAAGGCACCACTAGCAATAGTGGGATGTTCCTGGTTATATATGTGATGGGGGTCAAAGAACATCCAGTGAAGAGTAATGTGATGGGGGGAAGGGGGGGGGGGGTCAAAGAACATCCAGTGAAGAATAATGTGATGGGGATCAAAGAACATCCAGTGAAGAATAATGTGATGGGGGTCAAAGAACAGCCAGTGAAGAATAATGTGATGGGGGTCAAAGAACATCCAGTGAAGAATAATGTGATGGGGGGAAGGGGGGGGGGGGTCAAAGAACATCCAGTGAAGAATAATGTGATGGGGGGAAGGGGGGGGGGGGTCAAAGAACATCCAGTGAAGAATAATGTGATGGGGGGAAGGGGGGGGGTCAAAGAACATCCAGTGAAGAATAATGTGATGGGGGTCAAAGAACAGCCAGTGAAGAATAATGTGATGGGGGTCAAAGAACATCCAGTGAAGAATAATGTGATGGGGGGAAGGGGGGGGGTAAAAGAACATCCAGTGAAGAATAATGTGATGGGGGGAAGGGGGGGGGGGGTCAAAGAACATCCAGTGAAGAATAATGTGATGGGGGTCAAAGAACAGCCAGTGAAGAATAATGTGATGGGGGTCAAAGAACATCCAGTGAAGAATAATGTGATGGGGGGAAGGGGGGGGGGGGGGGTCAAAGAACATCCAGTGAAGAATAATGTGATGGGGGTCAAAGAACATCCAGTGAAGAATAATGTGATGGGGGGAAGGGGGGGGGGGGGTCAAAGAACATCCAGTGAAGAATAATGTGATGGGGGTCAAAGAACATCCAGTGAAGAATAATGTGATGGGGGGAAGGGGGGTCAAAGAACATCCAGTGAAGAATAATGTGATGGGGGTCAAAGAACATCCAGTGAAGAATAATGTGATGGGGGGAAGGGGGGGGGGGTCAAAGAACATCCAGTGAAGAATAATGTGATGGGGGTCAAAGAACAGCCAGTGAAGAATAATGTGATGGGGGTCAAAGAACATCCAGTGAAGAATAATGTGATGGGGGGAAGGGGGGGGGGGGTCAAAGAACATCCAGTGAAGAATAATGTGATGGGGGTCAAAGAACATCCAGTGAAGAATAATGTGATGGGGGGAAGGGGGGGGGGGTCAAAGAACATCCAGTGAAGAATAATGTGATGGGGGTCAAAGAACATCCAGTGAAGAATAATGTGATGGGGGGAAGGGGGGGGGTCAAAGAACATCCAGTGAAGAATAATGTGATGGGGGTCAAAGAACATCCAGTGAAGAATAATGTGATGGGGGTCAAAGAACATCCAGTGAAGAGTAATGGACGATGAGACCATGGCAGCTAGTCTCATGTGCGGATTACAAGAAGACGTCTACTCAAAAAGAAATTGGTACAGAGCATCGATTACAGAAGCGTTTGCTTTCTTCTCAAGGTAATACTGTCACTGATTACTGACACAGCAGGTAGAATGCAAAACGAAATTACAACAAAGCAATGGCCTCATTGTTTCAATGTCGCCGTGGATTGTTCAGAATATGTCATGGAGTTTGTTTTGTTTTTTTGTGTTTTTTTTCGTTAGCCTTATTTCTCTATCCGAATTCGGCACGCATTTTATGTAAGGGTCTGCTTCCTCCTACATTTTCTAAGGGTTTGCTTCCCCGGAGTAACGGCCGGTGCTGTGATGGGGATCGAACCCAGCATCTTCTGGTTGTGAGCGGTGTCACTTAACCACTAGCCCACGCCATCTCCAAAATCATGGAGTAAGGACATTTGTTTGTAGAACAAACGTAAATATATTCGCCCCAAGCATAGCAGAACCACATAGAGGATCACGGTCCACCTTCATTACCATGATTGGGGTGTACGGAAAGCTACTACAACCCGCCATTGGGATCAAGATGCGGAGCAGCGCATGAGCTGCAGTGGTCAGCGACCCATAGCTGACTGCTAGCGTAACTAGAGCTGCCAAGACCCTTCTACACCTCCACGTGGTGATCCTGGATAACAGGCTGCAGCAGGGCAGACTGGCTAAGTAGAAGGGATCGAAGAGGGAATGCTAACCTGGTACTCAACAAATGCTTGCTGAAGTCGGATGTGTTGGACCGAAAGGTGCAAATATCGCAGTTAAGCTGTAAACTACGACACAACGCATTCCGTTCTCTGGACTATATTCTGCTACTTAAGCCCTTTCAGGATTTGGTAGTGGGAGATTAGAACGAACGAATGTGCCGAAGATGGATGTGTCGGACCGAAAGGTGCAAATATCAAAATCAAGCTGCAAACTAGCGACACAACACATTCCGTTCTTCGTACTACATCCTGCTACTTGCAAAGCCATGTTCAGGATTTGGTAGTGGGAGATTGAGAACGAACGCAGAAGAAGAAGAACGAACGAGGCCAAGCCAAGCCGCCATTGAATGTCCTATTCGGGACGCACAAAAAAGTAAACTTACTCATTGTGAGCATTTAACAGCAATACCAACCTTCCCGCTCTGATCTATATTGTTCTATAAAGCCATATTACATCAGTGCAGATTATCTCCAGGGACGCCGGTTGAAGACGGTGTTGGATTTGGCCATCTCTGATTCGCGGAAACTGTTGCAAACATACATCTGTAAGTCGATTTCCGCTGTTAGCACAATTTAATCATCGAGTGTCATACAGAGAAATCAAGAACATCATCAGAAATCAGTATATACACCAATGGAGAGAAGACAGAAACATAAGCAGTACTCAAGACCCAATTCATCAACTCAAAAGAAATCAATAAACTACCGTATTTCATCTGAGAACTGAACACTGCAGACTATTAGAACATCTTTACCGACTGAAGATCTCACACACAGATTAGTGCCCACGTGGAACAGGATGCCAGAGCCCTGAGCATATTCTACAGGAATGCCCAATATATAAGGAAATGAGATGCCAGACCTGGCCGGAGGGTGCGAAGCTGAGACAAAAGATGTGGGGCAGCCACTCCGACCTCGTGAAGACTACAGACTTCATCATGGCGACTGGTCTGCAGATATAGCATGACCAAAAGATCCTGCACGCAAAGAAGAAGCTCTTTCGCTGTTCTGTAAAATACGACCCGTCTGTGTTATTCAAAGCTGGATCTTTAAAACAGGACCGTTGCAGCAGTGAATGAGCTTATAACAGCCATCGAATCACAGCTGGCTGCTTGCATCAGGGTCAGTGGTGCATGACTGGCCAATGCACTATTACGCATCTAAGTGGTGGCCTTGTAAACATACTGCAACCATGCAGAGGGAATGCAAACTCGGTCCCCAAAAATACCTTGCTGAAATCGAATGTGTCGGATCCAAAGGCGCAGATATCGCATCTTCGCCGTAAACTACGACACATTTCAAACGTCCCTTTTTTGGACGAACGCCGAAGAAGAAGGAAATAAATATATTTATTGAAACAACAATCAATTTATAAGTTCGTATGGTAAATTATCTTTTTCCCCAAACTTTTTATGGCAGTATCTTATTTTATAAAAACCGTGTCGCTGGAACTGACAAAACCCATCCTTGGATGCTAGATGGAACCAGTACTGACATATGGCAGTGAACCACTGACAATCAGCAAGCAATCGCATAGATCTTACCAAAATCAACAGAGATGGGATGTTACAGAAGAAATGCTGATGACTCCATGCACTGCAATGAAGATTAATGATACAGTACTCGAAGAGGCACAAACACAAAGAAAACTCGATGGAAGTCATTTTTTTCGGGCATGTTATGAGAAGAGGCGGCATGGAGCACGTTGTGACAACGAGAAAGATAGCAGGAATGAGAGACAGAGCAAGGCGGAGAGAGAAATTGCTGGACAGTCTTAGAAAATTACATTGGCGACACTCAACAAAAGAGTTGGTAAAAAACACACATGATAGAAGCGAATGGAGGTCGATGATTACCAAGGTCAACCGGTAAGGCTCCTGATGATGATCACTAATTATATTTTTATCATCCAAGTATGTCTTTTTATCATCAAGTATGTGATTTTATTACCCAATTATGTGATTTTTATCACCCAATTATGTGTTTTGATGACAATCTTAGTTACATGCGTGAATTCTTCTTCTTCCTCGTTCGTTCTCAATCTCCCACTACCAAACCCTGAAAGGCTTAAGTAGCAGAGTGTAGTCCAGAGAACGGAATACGTTGTGTCGTAGCTTACAGCTTGGCTGCGATATTTGCACCTTTCGGTCCAACACATCCGACTTCAGCAAGCATTTTTTGAGTACCGGGTTAGCATTCCCTCTTCGATCCCTTCTCCTTAGCCAGTCTGCCCTGCTGCAGCATGTTATCCACGATCACCTCGTGGAGGTGTAGAAGGGTCTTGGCAGCTATGGTTCGCTGGCCCTGACGCTAGCTGTCAGCTATGGTTCGATAGCCCTGACGCTAGCAGTCAGCTATGGGTCGCTGACCACTGCAACTCATGCGCTGCTCAGCATCTTGACATGCGTGAATTCAATACACAGGAGAAGTTATTAGACAGCCTGACGAAAAATAACAATACGGGACTCTTTCGAGGCCCCGTAATTGGAATGAGTACATTTTAAACCCTTTAACGAGGATCTATTGGAGGGCAAGTCTGGTGCCAGCAGCCGCGGTAATTACAGCTCCAATAGCGTATATTAAAGTTGTTGCAGTTAAAAAGCTCGTAGTTGGATCTCAGGCGCAGGCGGGTGGTCCGGCTCGCGCCGGTTCACTGCCCGTTGTCTCCTACCCTACCGTCTACCGGCTCTCTCCCACGGGTGCTCCTCGCTGAGCGTCCTGGGTGGCCGGCGCGTTTACTTTGAAAAAATTAGAGTGTTCAAAGCAGGCCTCGGCTGTGCTGAATAATGGTGCATGGATTAATGGAATAGGACCTCGGTTCTATTTTGTTGGTTTTCGGAACTGGAGGTAATGATTAACAGGGACAAACGGGGGCATTCGTATTGCGGCGTTAGAGGTGAAATTCTTAGATCGCCACAAGACGAGCTACTGCGAAAGCATTTGTCAAGAATGTTTTCATTAATCAAGAACGAAAGTCAGAGGCGCGAAGACGATCAGATACCGCCGTAGTTCTGACCATAAACGATGCCGACTAGCGATCCGCAGGAGTTGCTTCGATGACTCTGCGGGCAGCTTCCGGGAAACCAAAGTGTTTTGGTTCCGGGGAAAGTGTGGTTGCAAAGCTGAACCTTAAAGGAATTGATGGAAGGGCACCATCAGGAGTGGAGCCTGCGGCTTAATTTGACTCAACACGGCCAACACTGAAATGACTGACATGCCGAGGCCACTTTCCTTGGGTCTAATATGGAACGGGTGCTGGATTTAGACCCTCAGAAATCTGGGGTTATGCCCTCTGGGGCTCGGTTGGTCTGCATTCAGTGTTTGATAAAGGAATTGACGGAAGAGCACTACCAGGAGTGGAGCATGCGGCTTAAATTGACTTAACACGCCAATACTGTAGAATGACTGTCAAATCGAGAGCACCTTCGTGGGGTCTAATAGTGAACATGTGCTGGTATTAGACCCATGGAAGACAGGTCAGTCTCTTAACTCCTAATGAAAGAACATCTGCTATGGTAATCTGGTCTTAACCCTGCAGAAATCGCAGGTTCCAGAAACTTGGCCATTGACAAACTAAAAAGCCCTCTATTGATACGTCCGGTCTAATATTGAACGGGTGCTGGAAATAGACCCTCAGAAGACAGGTCAGTTTTACCCTACAAATGACAGGGCGTTGCTATGGAAATCCTGCTCAACTCGAGAGGAGCCGCAGACATTTGGTTCACGTACTAGGCTGATAAGCCAACGGCGCGAGGCTACAAGGTGAGGGATTACGGCCGAACGCCTCTAAGCCAAAATCCCGCCCAAAAGCTCAGCACGATTGCAAAGGGAGGCTTCGACATGGTGGGGACCTGGGGCTCCCGCTCCAGCCCCGCCCGATCGAGCCGCAGAATGAGGTCTCTGCCGTCAGCCGATCAAAGCGGGCGGGAAGCTGCTCGATATTCACCCCACACGGCGATGAGGTATGAAACCATTTGTAGAAGACTTAGTTCTCGGCCGGGGTGCACTAAGCAGTAGATCAGCTACCTCACTGCGAACTGCTGAGACTCAACCCTTGACCATGAGATATGTCCGCACACCAGGCGAACAACATCTCCGTGCAATGACCAGGCTTGTCCCCTGGTCAAAGGAATCACAGGTCGCTGACATTTGGTCCACGTGCTTGGCTGATAAGCTACCATCTGAGGGACTACGGCCGAACGCCTCTAAGCCAGAATCCCGCCTTAAATCTCAGCACCGCTGTGATGTTAGGCTACGACATGGCTGGGGCTTGCGTCTCAGCCCGGCCCGGTCGAGCCGCAGAAATGCACCTGGTAAAATGCACTCCTGCCTCGCTCTTTGCCCCTGTCTGCTATCAGTCATCCCAATGGACGCAGAAGAGATGCAGTCCAGCGGACATTGCACCCCCTGCCCTATTGTGACAACCTCCCGGGTGGCGGGGAATGCTAGGCGTACCATCACTGCAGATGAGCCGAGAAAATAAAGGGAGCAAAGAGATACCTCACTCACATGCATATGCTACGTTTCTGGCAGGACGTGACGATCCTGGGACAAAGTCACACTGGACTGCCTCTCTTCCGGGATAGTACAAACTAGTACATAGTCCATCATATCATTGCAAGACCCTATAGACACGAGTAGGGAAGACTCGATAGTCCTGCAAGACAACTTCCTAAGAGAGACAACTCTGACCAAAAACAACTGCTGCCTTGCAGTTAGGCTGGGGACAGCCAAAAGCTAAGGAGGGCAACCCTACAGAAACGCCTGTTGAAATCGGATGCACTGAGCCACAGGCTTAACAAAATAAAACAGTGCAACGTAAATATCGCTGTAAACAGCGTACGATGAAGAAGAAGAAGACAGCCTGAGAGAATGGCATGAGCGATAATCAACAGATTTAGTAAACGACAAACGTGATAAAAGCGGATGGAGGACCATGATCCCCAACGCCAATCGGCAAGGCACCTGATGATGATGACCCTATTTTATACAAATGACAAGACCCGTCTTTAATAACATGAAAGGTTTCAATATTAACTCGTAATCAATTATCGAAAAGCCCCGTTCTTACTGAGGTCCAAAGGGGGACCAAATAAAAGTAAGAAGATACGAGGCGTCTGAATGGGAATAGATCAATTGATCTGTGAATTTCCTCTGCTTACAAGCTTTTTACAATATGTATATCTGTCGATACAGCAGTCACTGGCGCCATGCCAGATTTGAGAACGGCTCGTTATTATTGCATGTATAAACCAGAGTGTGTCCTAAATCTGCGTAATCCTTATCAGACGGACAGACAAACATGGCATTAAAAAGACCAAGGGAAATAATAACATAGCCTTTCGTGTCCCTATTACACACCCACCGATCTGTAGCCTTTACTTATCTGCCTTTCAAATTAATCTTCTATATTATTCGCGATTTCTGTTTCTTCTCAGACCCTAGGGGGCTATTCATACAAGACTCCCACAGGAAGTGGGGGGGGGGGGGGAATTGCAGTTGAAAATGGAACGACCAAATTACACACCACCTGCCAAATCTCACTCACATACACTACGAGTGGCAACATATTTTATGTTTTTTCTTCTTCTGCGTTCGTTCTCAGTCTCCGCTACCAAACCCTGATAGGGCTTAAGTAGCAGAATGTAGTCCAGAGAACGGAATGCGTTGTGTCGTAGTTTACAGCTTGACTGCGATATTTGCACCTTTCGGCCCAACACATCCGACTTCAGCAAGCATTTTTTGAGTACCGGATTAGCATTCCCTCTTCGATCCCTTCTCCTTAGCCAGTCTGCCCTGCTGCAGCTTGTTGTCCAGGATCACCGCGTGGAGGTGTAGATGGGTCTTGGCAGCTCTGGCCCTGACGCTAGCAGTCAGCTATGGGTCGCTGACCACTTGCAGCTCATGCGCTGCTGAGCGTATTGATCCCATCTTTTATGTTTGAAAGCTTCTCTTATTGAGAAGCTAAACCCAAGTAAACTCTTCTTCTTCTTCTTCTTCGTTCATCCACAGATCAAGGCCCCGGTTTCTCTTACACGGGACACCGTTGTTTCTAAGGCTGTTTTATCTCCATACAGCTTTTGTCTCATATGTGTCTAGCGAGGTCAGTATTGTTCTGTCTCTTCCTGTGTGAGAGTGCAGCTTTGCAGGATGTGGTCTATGGTCATGGTTAGCTCCCCAAATGGACACTTGTCATATGTCCCAATCCTTATTTTCGAAGATGCTGAGCAGCGCATGAGCTGCAGTGGTCAGCGACCCATAGCTGACTGCTAGCGTCAGGGCCAGGGAAACAGAGCTGCGAAGACCTTTCTACACCTCCACGCGGTGATCCTGGACAACAGGCTGCAGCAGGGCAGACTGGCTAAGGAGAAGGGATCGAAGAGGGAATGCTTACCAGGAACTAAAAAAATGCTAGCTGAGGTCGGATGTGTTGGACCGAAAGGTGCAAATATTGCAGTCAAGCTGTAACTACTACACAACGCATTCCGTTCTCTGGACTACATTCTGCTACTTAAGCCCTTTCAGGGTTGGTAGTGGGAGATTGAGAACGAACGAAGCCAAGCCAATCCAATCCAAGCCTTATTTTGTTAAAACATAGTACAACGCACACCAACTTGGGGAATAGAAAAATAAGGCGAATGTTAAAAAAAAACAATTATGAGAGAGATGAAAAACAGAAACGTATGAATAGTTCATTGTTGGCAAACTTATGCACAGACGAGCTTGTGGCCTAAAGAATGTGAGCTTGGTATACAATTCCAAAGCACCGGGTTCAAATCTAACTGTGATCGGTTTGGCAGACCGAAGATGTCGTGCGTTTTTTTCTTCAAAATATGACATCTTCAACCCAGCTGTCAATGTGTACCTGGCGAGGTCAGGAGTTCATGCCAAGTCGTCTGTACCTTCATTAGAGTAAGGTACTGAACACATATGTGACGTCCTATTGAAAGGACGTCGGAGCTATGAACCATTTTTAAAATTTCCAAACGTGTGCTACCAGTGTCCGAAAAGGGAGAAAATAAAAGTAACATTGTAACCTGCCAGGCATATTGTGAGAAGTGTTGTATGTGATACCGATCAGCCCAATCTTGTAAAGAAGAAGAAAAAATATCCATAAGACGAAGAAATTGATATTTTTTAATCATCGTGGTAGAAGAAAAGCGACTTGTCCTTTTCATTATTGGCTCGGCACAGGTTCCCTTTTAAGAATGGAGATGGAAGTAGTGACTTCAGAGTTAAGATGGTTATCTGAGTACTCTTAACAAGGACAATTACTGGGACAGATCCGCAAGCCGTACTTCAGAATGTACCGAAAGGATAGCTGGGGTACAAGAGAATAGCAGGAGTTGACATGGTCATGCTGGGGTTCAAGGCAAAGAAAGAATTGACTAACATCTTGGCTTTCACATGTTACCATCATCCAGGAGTTGACATGGTCATGCTGGGGTTCAAGGCAAAGAAAGAATTGACTAACATCTTGGCTTTCACATGTTACCATCATCCAGGAGTTGACATGGTCATGCTGGGGTTCAAGGCAAAGAAAGAATTGACTAACATCTTGGCTTTCACATGTTACCATCATCCAGGAGTTGACATGGTCATGCTGGGGTTCATGTCAAAGAAAGAATTGACTAACATCTTGGCTTTCACATGTTACCATCATCCAGGAGTTGACATGGTCATGCTGGGGTTCAAGGCAAAGAAAGAATTGACTAACATCTTGGCTTTCACATGTTACCATCATCCAGGAGTTGACATGGTCATGCTGGGGTTCAAGGCAAAGAAAGAATTGACTAACATCTTGGCTTTCACATGTTACCATCATCCAGGAGTTGACATGGTCATGCTGGGGTTCAAGGCAAAGAAAGAATTGACTAACATCCTGGCTTTCACATGTTACCATCATCCAGGAGTTGACATGGTCATGCTGGGGTTCAAGGCAAAGAAAGAATTGACTAACATCTTGGCTTTCACATGTTACCATCATCCAGGAGTTGACATGGTCATGCTGGGGTTCAAGGCAAAGAAAGAATTGACTAACATCTTGGCTTTCACATGTTACCATCATCCAGGAGTTGACATGGTCATGCTGGGGTTCAAGGCAAAGAAAGAATTGACTAACATCTTGGCTTTCACATGTTACCATCATCCAGGAGTTGACATGGTCATGCTGGGGTTCAAGGCAAAGAAAGAATTGACTAACATCTTGGCTTTCACATGTTACCATCATCCAGGAGTTGACATGGTCATGCTTGGGTTCAAGGCAAAGAAATAAGTGACTAACATCTTGGCTTTCACATGTTACCATCATCCAGGAGTTGACAGGGTCATGCTGGGGTTCAAGGCAAAGAAAGAATTGACTAACATCTTGGCTTTCACATGTTACCATCATCCAGGAGTTGACATGGTCATGCTTGGGTTCAAGGCAAAGAAAGAAGTGACTAACATCTTGGCTTTCACATGTTACCATCATCCAGGAGTTGACATGGTCATGCTGGGGTTCAAGGCAAAGAAAGAATTGACTAACATCTTGGCTTTCACATGTTACCATCATGGGTACATCGGTGATGGATAGGAGTGACATTTTGAAATCACTTAAAGATCGTTTATTGGATAAGATCGAAATTGATGAATCAGCAAATCCAAATTTTCGACATCAAACGATGTTCGAGTGGAGTAGGGCGCATGAAAGGACGAGGCAGAAGTGTGTACAACCAGCGAGCTACAAAGACCATCAGGGTCCAGACCCAGCACCATTTGCTGAGAGAGACTGAGCACGTATGGGTATGATCGGATTCTTAGAAAAAGAAACGGTACAGGAGGAAGGAAAATTAATTTGGCGGCAGTATTGCCAAAGGGTGAAATGTCCGTTTCACAATTCTAATGTACAGGGTGCGAATCGCGCCGTGTCTTGTTTGGCAGACACTGAAGTTTTTTTTCTTGGTACGATCACTTCTCTACGTCATCATCATGTTGCATGTCCGTTATAGAACATCGCTCCCGTCACAGTCTGTCTGAAAGAAACTCGTTCCAGCCTCCGCCACATTTATACTCAGACATTCCTGGATATCTTGGTGCCATCGTCTTCTTGGTCTACCCCTGCCTCTTTTGCCTGGCACCATACCTTCCATCACCGTTGTCTCAAGACTGTTGTGTCTCTTGATGTGACCAAAGTATTTGCATTTTCTAGCCAAAATGGAATTGATAAACCAGTTCTCCTCTATGCTCAACTCTTGCCGAATGTTTACATTTGTCTTTTTCTCTGTCCAGGGTATTCTGAGGATATTTCTGTAACATTTTGACTCGAAGGATTCGATTCTTTGTCTGGAAGTTCTGGTAATTGTCCATGATTCACAGCCATAAGCCCCACAGGAAAAACACAAGCTCTCAAGACTTTTACTTTTATCATTTTGTTGGTGCCCTGCCATAATTTCTTCAGGCTGTTCAGTCTCTGAATTGCTATAGCTAGTCTTCTTCTGATTTCTTTCGAGCAGTCACAATTTTTGTCAATTCTGGAGCCCAGATATTCAAAATGTATGACCTGATCTATTTCCTTTCCACCCACTATAACATTTTGACTCGAAAGATTCGATTCTTTGTCTGGAAGTTCTGGTAATTGTCCATGATTCGCAGCCATAAGCCGCCACAGGAAAAACACAGGCTCTCAGCTCTGCCATAATTTCTCTACGTACAGAAAGTAATGTCGATCCGTGGTACTGCCTACTCCCCAAGGAACATGATAACAGTCAAATTGATTGGCAGTTGTAAGAAGCGACGTTCTGAAAAGGGACATACTACCTTCCTTTTTTTCAGTACATATGACTCCTCGGTCTTGACACGCTCTAATCTACCAGTTGGATATGGGCACATATATTACAGTTAGACAAGACAAGAAGGCGAGGTAAAAAAAACAGATCACCTCATCTCAACAAACAAAAAAGATACGGTTAGGTGAGGGTTAGTACAATGAAGTCCCTTACCCTCTATCGCCGACGGCAGTTTTCTCTATCCCCATGGTAGTGTCTTCTCTATCCCCGACGACAGTGCCCACTCTATCCCCGACGGCAGAGTATACTCTTTCATCGAAGGCAATCAATAATGCCTACTATGGTACTTGACCTGGGCCATTTTGTTAGAACACAGAACCCCACTTGAGACATATGCACATATACCTGTATCAGTGAATGTAGTTGAATGCATCGTTCATCGGAAGAAAAAAAAGAAAAGAAGAACACAACAAAGACAAAAAACTGAACAAACTACAGCAATTTACTTACCTATAAATGAAGATTCAACCTAATCCTTCAAATCAATCTCATAATTCCAGCCTTGAATTGCGTGTAAAAAAATAATGAAATGACTCACTTTCTCTGTCTGTGTTAAGAAATACTACCAGAGTTTCATAAATAACAGTTACACTAATAACATTCCCTTACTGAGACTCGACTCACGAATATGAAGCTTTCGTTTTACAGTTAAATTCAATTTTACTAACAACTTCCCAATTTCCATCTTACAATAATTTCAATTTAGAACCACTAGTAATCTTTTCACTTGACTAGTAGTAGTTTGCGTATCGGTAAACATTCACAGCCAAAGCGAACAAACAAAACGCCGACATTCCCTTACTACTTGGATCACGAATATTTACATTTCGTTAAACGTTTAATGTTTAGATCTAAGTTTTTAATATCCAAGAATTATAATCACGTTTTCCGACAACTAAAACTCGTTTGAAAAGAGTACACAATAATTATGGTTAATGGAAACTACAGCGCAAATATTAAAACTCTGCCGTCATTAGGGAACATCTTGACACGAAGAAGGTTTCTCTTTTTCTGTTCGAAGTGGGTTCCCGTGGGCGGAGCTACGACGTCTACGTTAGGTAGCGAGTGACTCGGCCGGGCAGGAAGTCAGCGCAGTGTTCAAAAGTGGACAAGGTTTGTCACCTGCTCGTTTCTACGTGATTGTAACAAAGAGGAGATAACAACAGACGCATCACTGCACGAGCTGTAACCACTCTATGCCTCCCCCCACCCCACCTCACTTTCCCACCACACACACCATCCTCTAAGTTCTTAGCTAATCCGCTCTAATCGTTGTTACATTCCTCTTGGTATCTGAATATTTGTTCGCTATATGTTTTCCTAGTGCAGAATAATACTTGTCTTTGATATCCCTGCAACTGACAAACATACTTTATTCATTATTCTGTTAGTGTCGGAAAGCATTGGAACATCTACTGATTACTTTAGCTCAATCAGGACTCACTATCTATACACTACATATTTTACCATTGTTTTTTTCTTCTACAAATGTAACCATTGTGTACCCGTCTACACATTTAACCAGTGTGTTCCCTTCTATAAATGTAACCATTGTGTTCCCTTCTACAAATTTAAGCATTGGGTTACTTCTATAAATTTAACCATAGTGATCCCTTCTACAAATTTAACAATTGTGTTCCTTTCTACAAATTTAACCATTGTGTCACCTTCTACAAATTTAACCATAGTGTTCCCTTCTATAAATGTAACCATTGTGTTCACTTCTACAAATGTAACCATTGTGTTCACTTCTACAAATTTAACCATTGTGTTCCTTCGCAGAGGAGCTTATGGCTTAGATGCCGGCCTTCTGAGCACGGGCACATGTGTTCAAAACATCGGTAAGGGATAGATTTTTTTCCGATTAGAATTATTATAAAAACCTAGCCTGCACACTGCATGGCGACAATATCAGCAATCAGCCTTTTTACCCACAAGTCCCCCATAAATCCACCTGGTGTACCTAATTAATAGAAATATCCATTCTTGTGATAGTTATCGTTCCTCACTTCATCCAAATCATCAATCAAACCCTGTGGAGCATATATCTTCAACAACACCTGACCAGACCGTATCTATTGACGTTTTTGTGGCTTAAAGTCGTTAATGGGTAAGGTAGCTAGCTATCCAACATTCTCAAACGTCATTTATCGCCTCTTACGACATTCCTAGCAGGTTACGGTATTACTGTTCTTTGCTCTCATTTCGAGTCCTAATAACCACTGGGCGCTGCTTTTCTGAAGGTTTCTAGACAATAGTGCTATATTTGGTCAACAACCCCACTTCCGGGAAGAAGAGAGGATGACTTAGAGTGAAGAGTAAGTGTCATCATCTTCTGACTGAGAACTGGGCACAACATACTCAAGGGTCATCTTTACAACAAAATAAGGATTAGGACAGATGACAAGTGTCCACGTGGGGGGTATACCATCAAAGTGGAACACATCCTTTACTACAAAGATGGGACGATGAGGCTAATGTCTGGTCATGCAAAACACGCTGATCAGAGAATGTTTGCCAGGGTCAGGAGAAATATGTTGACCAAGACTCTCACCTGATCTCCTCGTTGGTCGTCCTGGAAACAGGCTGTTGTCGAGGACAACAGTCTGGCTAACAAGGTGAGGTTCGACGTGATCTCCGTAGTAGTGAGCGACACGCAGATGAGGCAAAGCGTAGCACAACCGCCTGGAGGATCCCGGTCCACCTTCATCATCACGCTCAGGATGGGAGGAAAGCTACTGTAACCCGTCACTTGACGCCCTTTTCATGGCGCACATAAGAGTAACCTACTCATTATGTGCATTGGAAACAACAACACAACAAAGCTGCATGCTCACGCAGGAACATATATATCAATACTGGTCTCGCGAGACAAAAGTTGTATGGAAATACTTATTTGTAGAACACGAAAGGAGCCTCCACGAAAATGCAATCAATAAGGAATTTGGACGTCCCCTGGAATCGATTTTCAATCGGCCGATCCTTTTAACATCTAGATACTAATCATACCGTGGAATGTTAAAAATAGATCTCATGTTGATTTCAATCAACATCGAATGACTCTCCGCCAACAAAGAAACACTACTCTCTGAAATATGCATTCAGCGGCAAATGCGATGTACTAATCATGGACATGTGTAGTTTAAAACTATAGATGGCCATGTACTAATGGTCCAAGAGACCCATCGCGAAATCTCTGAAAGAATATAAAAAATTGACATAATGACGCTTGTTGCCGAGATACTATATAAACAATGTGGGAGCGCCATTTTTTTATGGAAATAAAATAGCCTTACAAACAACGGTGGACTTTGTAAGAGAAACTGGGACCTTGATCAGAGGATGATCGGAAGAAGAGAAAGAAGTACCAGACGATTTGTGATATCTAAAGTAAGAGCTGCCATGTCAAATGAATTGATCGGAGGTCATTGAGGTGTGACTTGGCTAGGCTACGTATCTGTTCACAGTAGGCCTATATATTCACAACAACTGCAAAACTTCCCGTGCAAGTGAATCCTTGGTGTGGGATCGTATGAGTTAACTTCGGGATAACCATTGACAATTGAACTTGGACAGCTGCATTATTTGTGTGAAATTACATCTAAGTTTGCCGCCGAAGACGGATGTGTTGGACCGAAAAGTCCAAATATCGCAATCAATCTGTAAACTAGCGACACAACGCATTTCGTTATCCGGACTACTTCCTGCTACTTGCGAAGCCTATTCAGGGCTTGGTAGCGGGAGATTGAGAACGAGCACAGGAGAAGACATATAAATTTGACAATTTATGAATACAATATAGCAAGCTGGTCTCGACGTAAGGTGTTTAACTCAGTGGTCTCAATGTAAGGTGTTCTCCTCGTGTGCTGGAGGTCAGGGTTCAAATCCACGTGGATCATCCGGTAAATATTTCCGCTGATCTCTGAGTAGTGAGATCAGATACCCGTGTGCAGTGGCGTGCACGTTAAAAATACCCTAGCAGCTGGAAATCGAAAAGACTAGGTGAAACGGCCGTTTCTCTGGCAAAATTCAAGTTAAAAATCTACTCAAATTGTTCTAGGGATTCTCATCGGACAGAGAATATGTCGCAAAAAGGGAAAAGGTGTGGCCATAACAACAGGTCTTGGTTATGTGGTTAGCTGAGCGGCTTAGATGGCACCTGACAGGCTGCCTTGCTCTAATTTACGCTTACAGATGCTGGGATTGACCTGGCAAGTCACCAGTGGGTTTTCGCCTGCCAAAAAATAAGAAACAAAGGAGGTCCCACCTCTCCGCATCTAACGACATAAGTGGACTGAAGATAGATAGATAGCAAGCTGAAATCGTTTAAATCACTTTGAAATGCCATATATATATATATATATATATATATATATATATATATATATATATATATATATACACAATATATATATATATATATATATATATATATAATAGATAGAGAGAGTGCAAACAATCATGCATTGTACGTTGCATGGCTGCCTGCACTATTTGGTGCATCCTTCCTTACGTTTTTGTACCCCACTCGAGACATTATCAATGGCGTTGTTTCATTTCTAAACCTCATGCATAATATACAATAGCTCAAGTTGGATTATCTCTCAAGGTTCTAGGGCACATAATATTCGAATTATGAAAACAGCCTGAGCCAGGCAATATTTGCATTTCTACGTGGTTCACAGATCTACTGCACTGGCTGTTGTTGTTCGAAGTGCATACTGACATTATCAAGTTCTTCACTCTTGGTGAATTATGATTGATAGCAAGTTTAAGTGCCTTTTCTTACGTGCGTACCATTGAAAGTGGTGCTTGGTCCGTATGTCTTCTAATCCGGTTTAGAAATGCCGGGATCATTGTAGCATTGACACCTCGCTGGCTCGGTTGCTGCAACACGTCATGTTTACTGGTGCATTGCGAAAAAATAAGGTAATATCTAGATCAACATGTGGCAATCTCAGCCTTGCGCAAGCGATATAACGCCCTTTCTGCTCGAGTAAACCAGACATCTGGTCACTGCGCTTCTATGTCGCCCAGTTACATTTAAAAGACTAGAGTTATATATAAATATATATATATATATATATATATATATATATATATATATATATATATATATATATATATATATATACGTTCAGTCATACAATATAATAGATCATACAGGTAAGGGGAGTGAGCAAGTTGAGGTAGCAAGGAAAAAAGGCAAATACAATGTTGGTTGTGACAAAAAAATAAACATTAAACATAGAAGCAAAGAAGTGACAATAAACTCGATAAAGCATTAATTAGACCTAGATTGGAGTGATGTGTTCAGGCATGGAGTCCTTTTTGTAGTGGGGATATAAACATGATAGAAAGGATACAAAGAAGAGCGAAAAAACTGATAGTGGAATTCCAGAGTTACAGTTATGAGGAAAGACTCAGAAAAACTGACCTGCAGTGTTTATTAACCAGAAGAATCCGAGGTGATTTAATACAGTTTTATAAGATTATCAACGGAAAGGATAAATTAGACTGTAACAAGTGTTTCACAGTGCAACCGGCTACACAAATAAAAGGGCACTGATATAAATTATTTGAAGAAAAGTCCTGATTAGATATTAGGAAATATTTTTAGTCGGAGAGTGGTGAATGCTTGGAATAAATTGCCACCCAAACTAGAAATAGTATGGGTAGGGTCGGTTAATGCATTCAAGAACAGATTAGATGCACGCAAATAGTTATAGAACACGTGAAGTAGAAGAAACTGGTTGTATACAGACTCTGCGGAGTCTTTTAAGCCAGGATTTAAAAGTTTTTGGTTAAGTTAGTTACCACCCTATTATCAGATTAGGGGATTCCGTGGCGAAGTGGTTAAGCCGTCAGCCTCTCTATCAGGTAGTGAGGGTTCGACTCCGGACTCTGCCGTCTTTTTCCCAGGTGCTTGATGCGGAGTCCCCTGCATCTTGTAGTCGCCCCCTAGTCGTCTTGCCTTGGCGGGTGGCACGAGACGAGAGTGAGGATAAAAAGTAGCGCAGTTAATTCTTACCAAAAATATCGTTAGGAAAATAAATTATGCCATCATCGTCTACGATGGACGGCGGCTTTTACCTTTGCCTTAGAAGAAGAGTGCAGTTTATCTGCCCGTCAGTCAAACTGTACAATATGACAAAAAAAACGACAGCAGGTCATCAGTTCTTCCCCTTGCTACAGTACCACCATCCCCTCCACTCTCTCCAAATCACGATTGCACATTTCTCAACCTCGCTAATTGCTTCCCATCTCTTCCCTCTAAATCTCCCTCGATTTAAAGCGCTCATTCCTTCAACCCGACCACAACCCCCAGTCCCTCTCTTTCTCCTTTCCTCAAATCACGCGTCTTTTCTACTCCTTTTCCCAGACTTGAATTTAAATTCATCAATACTTATTTCAGATTCAGACAGATTCAGACAGATTCAGACATATTCAGACAGATTCAGACAGATTCAGAACTGTGTTAGCGAACTTCATAATTCTCATATGCACCGCCCCATCCTGTAGTAGCTCACGTCAAGCGTCAGTCGTCAATTAGATCACACACCACCTTCCACCCATACCCCACCATCTCTTATCCCATCTCTTATCCCATTTCAACTCATCTACGCTCTTTCAAATTCAGAACTGTTTCATTTTCCTCCTGCGCATGCCTCCTATTGTTGACCCACTTATCATGACATCACACGATTCGAACAACGAATCAAATTTCCCCCGCAAACGTTGGAAACTAAGATGGAGAATTCAGAAATAATTACATTGATTCCTCCAGTTTTAGCTCCCACTTGAAATGACTCCTTAACACTTTGTGCATTTGAAGTGCTTTCTGTAGCAAATTTTTAAAGCAGGCAGCAAAACTCTATTTAATCACATTTTACAACATTCACTAATGTGAAGTGGCTCTATTCTGTCCGCCCCAGTAAGGGTACCGGATAATAACACAGCTTAGAGTAGAGCGTTGCAACCTCGTTATGAATAAAAAGATCAGTAATAATAAGTACAGTAAGCATCTTCATTTTCCTCTTCTTGTCCCGCTTTTCACCTCAGTCGAAGTACAGGGCAACCACAACAGTTGGCCACTATAAGAGGCCTGCACCAAATCACTTTGTGTGCTTTTACGTGGTGGTTTCTGTCACAATTTATATTACACAGGGAAATCATTAAGATCCATAGTCATATGTACAACTCTCTTTATTCACCTTTTACGAAATACATAGAAGTGCAGTGATCCTATTATGTCCTCCCACATAAGGAGCCCAGGACACACTAGTAGAATTCAAGGTCTTAGTGGTAGACCGCTTAGAGTGCTTGGCATGGCCATCTTTACTCCATCTTTAGATTAAGATGGCCATGGCTTGGTTCTGGTTCAAAAGAGACCATGTTTGTTCCAAGGTCTCGACACGATTCAGCTATATATCTGCAAATTGGTAACTTGTTTACGGTTTGAAAAACAAAGGCACATGATAAGGGAATTGGTCAATCTCACCTACAGTATAATTCAGTAATATGCAGAGGTTTCTTGACCGGGCCCTAGTATGTGCTTGTGCCTTTCAGTGTCAGGTTATGCAGAGGTTTCTTGACCGGGCCCTAGTATGTGCTTGTGCCTTTCAGCATCAGGTTATGAAAAGGTTTCTTGACCGGGCCCTAGTATGTGCTTGTGTCTTTCAGCGTAAGATTATGAAGAGGTTTCTTGACCGGGCCCTAGTATGTGATTGTGCCTTTCAGCGTCAGGTTATTAAGAGGTTTCTTGACCGGGCCCTAGTATGTGCTTCGTTTCATGGCTTCTGTTATTTCTGTTATCTATCCTTTGCGTTGGCGGACCTTGACTTGTATAAATTGTATCTGAATTGCAAAGCTTTGTGATGTATACTATCTGGTGTTTGACGTGTCAATTGGCCGAACCATTTTGTTTGTTGTCTCTTGATGAGGTCTTTCACTAGTGTTGTACCTACATGTCTCCTAATATTTTCGTTTCTGATTCTAACCATTCTTGTTACTCCAAGCATTCTGCGCAGGCATTTCATCTCTGTTGTTACAATTTTTCTGTTATCTTTGTTTGTGAATGTCCAATTCTGGCTCTGATAGCAAACTGTGGGTATGGATATTGTGTTGTGTACTGTTCGTTTTGTATCCATTGTCACGTACTTACATAGAATTATCGGGGCATTTGCCCAATGATTTGACTTGCATCTGATTTTTATTACATCTGTTTTGGATTTCGGTGTCGCCTTTGCGTTCTGCTGAGATTATATTACCCAAGTGCATGAAATGTTTCACATGTTTTACTTTTTCTTTGTGTATGAATATTATTCCTTCTTGTCTTGCAATCATCATAACTTCGGGTTTCTCTATGTTGCTTTTCATACTGTAATCTGTACAGACCTCATTCAAATTGTTGATATGTCCCTGCAGCTCCTAACAAATGTCCCTAACACTCCATATAGTCTGATTAGTGTAGGGGTAGAGCTCTTACTTTTCGCGTCAAAGGTGGGGGTTCAACTCCCGCAACCGTCACGCTCCAGTTGATCTGGTTGTAAACAGCTACCTAACTTACTGTTAGGGAAGAAAAAGACAGCGAGAAAGGGAACTGGTTATCCCACTTCACACACTGGTCTCAAAAACTTCATTTCCAACCGGCAGTTAAGTCTGCTAGAGGACACCCTTTATCTGTACCTAACACTTCATCCCTGAGGGCAGTGTCTGATATGAGATTGTCTTTGTCATTAAAATACAACCTCGATAGATGTTATGGTGGTCTCAATGTGCAGATCTGCTCATTTCCATGAAATTGGAATACGAGAACAAAAACATGAAACAAGCTTTCGCTGACACATTAGATATCAAGTACAACTTTCACACCAGGCTCCATCTATCTGACGTATCTCAGCCAACTCCCATCAAACGTCATTGTCAGAAATGGCGGATCCAGTGGCGTGTACGCGGGGGAAGTGATAGAGACGCTTGGAACTTTAATGCAATTCCAAATACAAAGCACAGGTGTGTTACTGGAGCTCAAACAGGAGCAAGGAAATGTTACACTCTAACCAATCACGCATGTTGCAAAGGCAACTGAATCATAATAACTTGTTCATCGTCGTCAATGAGGGCCGCCAACATCATCCTCATGCCATAATGCATCCTTGAGTATGTCAGTGCGTTCGTGATTGAGTCATTGCGAAAGCTAGAAGTTTTATTAAACACAATTGGTAAACATAGTCTACAGCTGTCTCTGGTATTCCCCCTGCACTAGACTTACTGGTTGTGCTTCTATCCTATGCTGCCTGAACAAGGAGTACTCGCTAATTTCAGTGGCACCTGTCACCGAACTCTTTCATGTTGACCGATTTTGAGCCGGGTTTTCCCAGGTGTTAATGTCTATTTTACAGCACTTAAGAGACTCCTTCAGACCATCATTAAAACGTGTTTTTGGACGTGTCTGTGATCGTTTTTCTTCTCAGTTCACTATACATAATCCTCTTTGGAAGCCTTTTGCTTGACATTCGAACAAGGTCAGTTGTTGTTTTTTTTGCAAAGGTGCATGACATGTTGCTTCTAGATAACACTTCCATGCATATGATATGGCCAAGCCAGCGAATATGCAGTATGGGTCTCAGATAATTAATGTGGAAATTATTTAGCCGTCTGACATCATCAGCATAGACATACCAGTTCGCTCACGCGTCGAGCGGGATGAGGAGAATGGCGGAACGGTATTCTTCTGGTTAGTCGTTAAACTGATTCCTCAACGTTCCTACCACTGTTGAACGCATTCGACTAAAAGCTGTACATGCCTTTGCTATTCTATTAGCCAGGTTATCAGCATTTATTCTATTAGCCAGGTTATCAGCATTTATTCTATTAGCCAGGTTATCCGCATTTATTATATTAGCCAGGTTATCAGCATTTATTCTATTAGCCAGGTTATCAGCATGTATTCTATTAGCCAGGTTATCAGCATTAAACACTGATCATCACATTTTTCAACCGCTCGTAATTTCTGTTCCCTAATAGAGACAAAAAACACTCGAGTAGGGGGAGAAGTTCAAACGAATGCTTGATCATCCAATTTATGACAGGATAAATCGCACGGCAAGAGGGAGATTAAAGAAAAACCATTTCATATAAAAAAAACAAAAGAATTTACAAGAGCAGACCAAATAATAAGCCAGGCAGTGGTTAGAGATCTAAAACAAACATCCTAAATCCCACCATGGAAAAAAAGCGCTTACCTGAGGTAATAGAAACCATAGAGGGAATATGGAAAAAGTAAACAGACAGATTTAGAAGGAAATTTATCACAGAAGAATATCTTAAGAAAGTATACTCACCAGAAACATGGATACACCTATATACAGATGGCTCATCTAATAAAGCCACGTCAAATGGAGGTGGAGGGGTCTATTACAGACTAAGGAATGGAGAAGAAAAAACTCGAGTTTCAACAACGGGAACAAACTCCAATAACTTCTGTGAAGAAGCAAAGGCCCTGAAGGCCGCAGCTGAGCTTGTAATCCAAGATAAAGATATCCACCAAAAAAACATAGCATTCCTGCCTGATGACACGTCAGTATTAGCAGCGCTAAAACACAAAGATGAAGATCTCGAGCAATGTATGTTCTCCCTGACACAGCTCTCAGCAGAACACGCAAAGTTGGTCATATAGTGGATTTCATGCTAGTTGCAAACCAGCAACTAAGTAGGGATGGAAACAAGGGTATCGTACCTCATCCATGTGAACTATAGGTTCCAAGAAAAATTAATGAAGTTCTCTACACGCCATTGTATAAGACGAGTGACTAGATCAAGACAAAATAAAAAGCAAGCCACTGACAAATGTTGCCAAACAGTTTAGTATATCTATGTTTCTAATTTTGTTTTATAGTTCGACTAATATAGCAACATTTTGACTAACAATTTTTGATAACCGTATAATTAAGTCAAATATTATTTGTCAGTCCAAGGTTCAAGAAAGTCAAAAGAATTGAAAACGTATAGTTCGTGTTTTTGATCGAATAGTAACTATATACCATAAACATAATATACCATTTAGAGGTCATCTGGATGATGGTGTTAGATAATTTCTCGAAAATAGAACGTGATCTAATGCCAAGGAAGCTAACATAACACACAACGAGCTAGTTAGTAGCCGTGGTAAACTTAACATTTTAACAATGAATTCGATTTGCCAGGTGTATTGTTAGTTTCCTTCTTTTGTTTATTTTGTCAAGTATATTTTTAGTCGATATTTTGTAAAGTATATTGTCAGTTAGATAATGAATGAAGAAAACTTTTAGTTTCATATTTCTTCTTCCTCTGTTGTCGTCACACTTTCTACCGGGTGAAGCCAGGTGTCGTGGAATGTATCTGTCTTTCGCCTCTCTCGTGGCCAAGGTAAAGTTTTCCCCCATTTTATGGCAGGCCTCGTCAGGTCTATCCACATTTTCCTTGGTCTGCCTTTCGCCCTTCTTTCTTAAGCTCTCCTGTAGAAAGCTGCATGAACAATGTGGTCTGGCTGCATTCTCAAAATGTGGCCAAACTAATTCATTCTCTATTGCTCTGTAGGCAGGGAATTGTTCCAACCTTCTCCCGAATACTCATATTTGTGATTATGTCTGTTCTGGTGTTGTTAGTGGCCTTTCGTAGGTACCACATGTTGCAGGTGGCTAACTTTCATTCCTGGGCCTCATTTAATGGCCATGTCTTGCGCTGGTGGCACAGGGCTGGGATAAAGTTACCATTTATTATCTTTTTTTGTTGTTGTTGCTTGGAGAGAAACCTTGGGGTGTCTTAGTAGTGGAGACAGCTGGTAGGTGACAGCGTTTGCCCTCTGCACTCTCGTCTCTATCTCTTTGTCGATTCTGGCACCCTTGGTAAAAACAGTTACCAAATACCTACATTCTTGCGCCTGCTTTATTTGTGTTTCCTTTACATGAAAATCAAGTGGGGTGTGCTTTCTACTTATATTCGTTGTCTGTGTCTTTAATGTTTTGATATTCATATCGTACTTTTGACAGTTCATGTAGAGTCAGTCAATATGACGTTGTAGGTGATGTTTATTGGATTGGATCAAACATTGGTTGTCTGCAAAGTGTAATTCGTTGGTACTTTATTTTGTCAAGTATATTGTTAGTTTTACATTTATTCCTCACGCTGACGAGGCACGCCGCTTTCAGCTACATTTCGAGACTTGTGAGTATTTCTAGTCGTGTTTACCATATATGGTCTCGGAAATCACTCTTGTAATTATTTCATCTATTTGTGGTCACAGATGTAATGACAATTTGACCAGTTGATCGTAGATGTATAATAAAAGGTCAAACAATGAACTATGTTGCTAGGTTTTTCTTATGAACATGAATTTAATTTTAAAACTAATAAATCCAGGAGGTATAGAACGAGCGTCTACGTTCTTAGACAATGCGTTAACGAAATTAAAATCTTTGACAGTTTTTAGATCCGCTACTGATTGTCACGAGACGATAGTGTAAGACTTCTAATGTTCTAGAAAAGCCAAGTGTTCTTATTTCATCCATCTATTCAGGTTGAGGTCCCGTTCCATACAGATTATATTCCTGTCACATTTGAACCCAGCAATTAAGAACTAGCTGACACCACACATCAGGTAAGAGAGAGCAAGTACTGACAGGTGGGGTGGGCACAATGCGAACGTCACAAACAAAGAGAAGATGGCTAAGATCGTAATCCGTATTCTCCAATGAATAGGCCTTGCTATTCCCTCATCAGGTTGCTGAATGCCGTAAGGGGAATAGGGGGGGAACACCGTCAATGTAAAATGGCGGTGGGGGATCAACGTGTAGGGAGCGACACTCAGAAGAAGCCAAGCATAGCACAACCGCCTGGAGGACCCTAGTCCACCTTCATCAGTCCGCTCGGGATGTGAGTTAAGCAACGACAACCCGCCACTTAACGTCCTTTTTAGGGAGTACACAAAATAAATCAAACCCATTGTGGGCAATCAACAACAACATTTATATATTATTAGTTGCGTCCTCTCGATTAGCCAGCCACATCCAAATGTAATTTTACTGCTTATTCCTCTACCAACGAAGTAATTAAGACCTTGTCATCGGCAGGTTTTCGTATAGCGTCCACGTAATATTTCAATCATTCACAGTTGTCATACCAATTATTCACAGTTGTCGTGCTAATCAATCACAGTTAGTATTATATTCGTGTGACTTTCAATGAAGGTTCGACTAACCACACAAACCGACCTTCGCGTCCCTTGGATTGGGTAGACAAAACGACAATGATTTTAATCCAAACGATCCCAAAAGCTGTAATTGTCTACGTCTGGGTTGTGATAATTCCCCCGTCGGCGCCACGCCGTACTGCCAAATAGTTATTCATGACACTCTCGTCCGACCTGGGGCTAAGTGTCGACAGAAGAGATAGTACGCGTAATAAGTCCTCTGATAGTGTTTACTTGGGAAGTTACGGAGAGAGGAAATGAAGAAAAGAAGTTAAAACAGCCCACAATAACAAATGGAGTGCATGGTTTCTCCGCAAATATATATGTTTTCCAACAGTGTAAGATAGACTTAGGGTGAGCGGTAAGTAAGAGGACGGATCAAAAGTTTGCACAATCAGCGAACTGTAGGACCATCACTATTCCCATCCCTTGTGTCTTACTTAAAAATAATGAACATATGTAAGTCAGCCAGGCCTGTAGTTAGTTAGTTTTCTTTCAACTTGTTCCGTTGGGCGCCGTGGGGAGCTTAAGTCGTCTATTCTGCGCCAAGTGCGTTGCGTCGGTCAATGTGAGCCCGTGTCGCTGCACAATCACTGTAATGGCATCTATCCCCCTGCCACACGGGCTCGCCCCTTGCCCAGGATTGTAGTCTTAGTTGACCTGTACTTCAACAGGGACATAAGTCCATGTGCAGGTCCCATCTCTGATGTGAGGTGGATGTAGACAGGAGGAGGATTTCCTGCTTAGCGGGCTAGGCTCGAGCAGCTTATTACTCCACTATGGAGGGTGGTTAACTGATGTGTGAGTCCATCTTAATAAACTTAAACACTTGAGCAAAGTAGCCACGCAAGCTCGTAACAAACCACATAACCATGAACGGTGTTTTGTCATGTTACACAGTTTGTCGCCTCTTACGACAGGCTCTCTGTGAGGCAGTGGTGCTATTCTTGTCCTTGTCCTACACATAGGTCTGGACAAAGCACTGGAGAACCAAGACTGTAGCGCTTATTTTAATTGTGAATAATTTCAAACATATTATACTGAAAAACCGTAAGAATTCTGTAACTCAGAAGACTGACAGACCATCCAATGCATCAGAGACTAAATAGATTTGGAAATGGGAAACTAAAGCGGAGAAACTTTGCAGAAATAGCCAAAGCAAAGATGAGCGAAGACCCTATGAACACCATAACAACACCAAAGCCCATCCATACTGAACGCAAACCCACATAGAAGCAGCATATCATTCCGGAGGTGGTAGAAAATATAGCAGGTATTGGAAACAAGAACAGCCAGACTGAAAAAGAAAGAAGAGACATAACCCGGAGGTACATAGCGGAAAACTACCCAAGCATGGACGGCCCATGTATACACCGACGTTTCTATAACAAATTCAACACATAATGGAGGAGCAGGGCTATTCCTGAGTCTAACAAATGGTAGAAAAATAACACTGTCAGTGGCAACTGGAAAATTCTCAAGCAATCTCAGAGCGTAGGCAGAGGCACTGAAGGCTGCAGTAAAAGCAATGCTGACAGTCGAAAGCAATGAAAGACAGATAGTCCTGTTTACAGATGCCCTAGCCGTAGTTATAGCACTAAAAAGCCAGAAAAATACTGAACTTAATGATTTAAGAGCAGTACTCTGTCAAATATGCCAGCAGTCCGCACCAAAAAGAGTAGTGGTACAGTGGGTTCCATCCCATTGTAACATCCAAGGCAACGAGGAGGCAGACAGACTGGCAAAAGAAGGCGCAAGACTACCACAAACAGATTCTAGTGTGACCTACGAAGAGTCCAAAAGGTTTATTAGGGCCAGATACATGACCAAATGGGAAACAAAACATACTGGCTACACAAACAATGATGCATATTACCAGTTGAACAGAAGAGAGCAGGTCGTGGTCTTCAGACTCCGCACAGGGCACAACTAACTGAAGTACCACCTATTTAATAAATTGAAGATAGGTGGCACTGACGAATGCACCTGTGGTACAGGGAAAATGACCGCTGAACATCTGCTGCAAAATTGTCCGACATACGAGGACCAGAGAAAGCACATGTGGCCATCACCAGTGGCAACACTAGACAAGCTCTATGGCAGTGTCGACAGCCTCAGGATGACAGCTGCTTTATTCCAACAAATACAAGTTGACGTCTGACAGCGTACGAAGAAGAAGAAGAAGAAGAAGAAGAAGAAGAAGAAGAAGAAGAAGTAAGCATTCTGTGACTTACGGAGTATCCATTGTCATTTGGATAAACGACACTGCCCTCAGCACAACAATCAAAATATCGCATCCTCCCTTTTATTCGAGCCGTCTCCGTGTACAATATCAACTTCCAGCATAAACCCTTTGATCAATGTTTGTCACCGTAGCTTCCAGCGATTTGGTCGTCGCTATTCACACGTTCATTCCCGTGTATTGTTTGAACTGGCGTCGTGTCAGTGAATGATGACGCTAGGGCTTGACAGATGACGTCAAGTTTGTTAAGATCCAACGACAGTGAGGATGGTGTCTTCTGTCATCTTGAGCCAGCAGATTTCCCCAGGATTATATCAATATTTTACCATACACACGCTGTACAAATACAGCTTTTCAATTCTTTTTCGCGCTGTTTTGTTTCAAAAGATTAAGTGCCATCTACTTAAAAGGACGTAGTGAAAAGGAGGCGCGGAGGGGGAGGAGGGGGGAAGAGGAGAAGGATGATGTTAGAAGGTCGATAACTTCTTCTCAATTTGATACCATGCAGAACATAGGTCTTCATCGTAGATGAATCCGTATTGGGAGCCTATTGGGATCTCACAGCAGTGTGGTTTCTGTACCAATTTGTCTATATGAGTGGTCCGCCGGGGGTCTTTGTGTATGACAAATCTAAGAATAGCACCACTGCCTCACAGAGAGCATGTCGAAAGAGGCGACTAACTGTGTGATACGGCATAACACCGGCCATGGTTAGGTGGTTTGTTAAGAGCAGCATAGATGGCGATTAACCGGCTGCGGGTTGCCGGTTGCTCTAGTGCTTGAATCTATTAAGATGGATTCGCACATCTGTTAACCACCCTCCCCGGTACTTGTCCTAACGCAGAGGAGTAATAAGCTGCTTGAGCCTAGCCTACTGAGCAGGAAATCCTCCCGACTACATCCAGATCATACCAGAGCTGGGACCTGCACAGGGTCATCTACGACTAAGAACAAAAAAACTAAGATGAGGATGGCAGTTTCATGCACAACCCTCTTTAGGTGATATTGCGACATGATTGCAGGTGTTGTTGAATGCCACAATGATAAGTTTGCTCTTTTTTGTGCACATGAAAAGGACGTTAAGTGGGGGATTGAAGTAGGTTTCCTCACATTCAGTGCGGGCTGATGAAGGTAGACCGGAATCACGCAGGCAGTTGTGCTATGCTCGACTTCATCTGCGTGTCGCTCACTACTACGGGGATCACATTGACCCCCAACTTCATTACCCAGGCTGTCATAAAAACAGCTCATTTGGGGTGGTGCAGGGGTAGGGTGAAGGGGGGGGGGGACTTATGTGGAAGTAAGGTGGAGGTCTTGGCCAGTATATTTTGTCTGATCCTACAATGTCCAAGCCTGACCCTACCATGTCCGATCAGTATGTTTTGCCTGACCCTACCATGTCCGATCAGTATGTTTTGCCTGACCCTACCATGTCCGATCAGTATGTTTTGCCTGACCCTACCATGTCCGATCAGTATGTTTTGCCTGACCCTACCCTATCCGATCAGTATGTTGTGCCTGACCCTACCATATCCGATCAGTATGTTTTGCCTGACCCTACCATATCCGATCAGTATGTTTTGCCTGACCCTACCATATCCGATCAGTATGTTTTGCATGACCCTACCATATCCGATCAGTATGTTTTGCCTGACCAGACCTTAATCTCCTCTCCCAAATGAATGTGGGTGAATTGGCTTGTTCGTGTGTCCTAATCGAAGTCCACATTTGGTTGGACGGGTGTGGAAGCTTGTAACTAATCAAACTGATATTGCAGCGTATTTTAAAAACGTTTGACTTGAATTTCTGGGATGAGCCACTGTAACCTACTTCCACAGAAACATCATCAGGGGTTAACTCAACTCAGCGCGAGTAGCGTACAAAAAACCAAGAACAACAACGCATACCACAACGAGACAGATTGTCAAACGTGGTCCACCTCAAGGTAAGGTGTCCGCCTCGGGTGCCGGAGGTCGCGTGTTCGAATCACGGTGGAGACTGATTTTGTTCACGTGGATTTTCTGGTAAACATTCCCCTGATCTCTGTGTAGTGAGACTGGACTCTCGTGTTCAGTGTCGAGCACTTTAAAAATTACTTGGCAGTTGGAAATCGAAAAGAGAAGATTTAACAGTTACTGCCCGGACAAAATTAAAATTAAAATTAAAAATCTACCGAAGTTATTTGTTTCTTTCCACATGTGGTTTGTTAAGAACATCTATAGATGGCGCCTGGCTGCTGGGCTACTTAGCTCTATTATTTGAGTCTATTAAGATGGACTCGCACATCGGTAAAATCTACTATCCAAGAAACCTGTTGTATACAGACTCTGTAGAGTCTTCTAAACTAGTATAAAGAAATAAGTAACATTAAGTTAACTCATCTACGCTACTTTTACATTTCGAACTTGGCTTGGCTTCGTTCGTTCTCAATCTCCCGCTACGAAACACTAAAAGGGCTTAAGTAGCAGAATGTAGTCCAGAGAACGGAATGCTTTGTGTCGTAGTTTACAGCTTGGCTGCGATATTTGCACCTTTCGGTCCAACACATCTGACTTCAGCAAGCATTTTTTGAGTACTGGGTTAGCATTCCCTCTTCGATCCCTTCTCCTTAGCCATTCTGCCCTGTTGTAGCCTGTTATCCAGGATCACCGCATGGGGGTGTAGAAGGGTCTTGGCAGCTCTGGTTCGCTGGCCCTGACGCTAGCAGTCAGCTATGGGTCGCAGACTGCTGCAGCTCATGCGCTGCTCAGCGTCTTGATCCCAGACATTCCGAACTGTTTTTTATATTCTTTTAAAGAAAACATCATTTTGTAATTATCCCGCATAGGGCCCCGTGCTGCAGTGCTTTGTACGAAATGCAATTTTCACACACTTATGATTCGATCAGTCAATCTTCTTCATCTTCGATGAACTGGTGAGGTGCTTGTAGTTAGGTGAGGTTAATGAAGAGCACTTTCGTTTCACGTCTTTGCCGGTCTCTCACAGCTTTTCGAGTATGGTCGCTTCCCTGGGCCAGACTGTCTCTCTTTGATCTTCATTAGGCTGTAGTATGGCAGTACTACAGGATATGTTCTGTTTGCTTGGGTGCTGTGCAATCGCAAGTGGTGATGTCTCTGAGATCTATTCTGCGAAGACGGACCTTGAGTCTGCAATGTCCCGTTCTGAGTATGAAGATCTGCGTCTGCTCATGTCTTCCAAGTTTGTCAATGCTGTCATTTTCTGGCTTATATTATTTGTGCTGATCTCTCCATTTCGTCCTCGTGGATCGTTTGATGAGTGTCTTTGCTTCTTTATAGCTCTGTGGATGGCGAGCCTGCATACCACCACTTCCGGCGTTTGCGAGCTCATCTGACTTCTCGTTTCCAAGGATCTCACAGTGGGCCAAAATGCACTGTATGACTAGATCACATTTTTTTTTGCGGTGGGGGGTGGGGGTGTGGGTGGGGGAAATAACAACCAGATATTATATTTTATTTCGTGTGAGTCTATCTTATTTGGGACTTGAGATGGCTTACAACAACAGCTATTGCTTCAGCTCTGAAATTGGTGATTAGCCAATCAAAATCATCCCGCAAATGGTGGGACTACAGACAGACAATTGAGAATTAATTTAATGGATCAAGTGAAATGCTACCTCAACCTGATATAGGTACAACTTATGAAGCGGCAAAGTGTAAAAACAATTGGAAAGTAATGATCCCGTTAACATACCGGTGTGACATATTTGTAAATATGGTGTTAGGCCCGTATTTTTCTTGACCAACGGTACGGTAAGGTTGATGTGATCAACATTACGTCGGCCACTTTCAATTTTTCAGATTATTCTGGGACCCAATTTTTGAGACTGAGTCAACCCCTGGATCCATTTTGCGATCGAAAAATTCCCGCCACAACTGAGGACCGAACTCTAATGACTCGTCTGGGAAGCCAGTGAACAAACCACAGCGCTACCTGGGCTCTCTTTAAAAGGTGTAGATCATCTCCGTCTTTGCTAGTGCTCCTAGAAACACACTGATCAAGACTCCATCTCCGTCCTTGCTAATGCTCCTGGAAACACACTGATCAAGACTCCATCTCCGTCCTTGCTAATGCTCATGGAAACACACTGATCAAGACTCCATCTCCGTCCTTGCTAATGCTCCTAGAAACATACTGCGTTACAGCAGTCTGGTCAATGAGGAGGGGGGGGGGGTCGACTTTGCAATACTCTTAGTGATTAACTTACTGGGGAGCCTTGCATTGCAACTACAGTCAGAAGGTCTTCTGTGCATCTCAAGTACGTCTCAGGATGTGAGAAGAGCCACTGTAACCCGGTACCAACTGACTATGTGGGGTCGCTGTGGTTGAGAGGTCAGGCATTCACCTCTCAAAGAGATGAACAGAAACTGTAGGTTCTCAAATTTTGGAAGTTTTCAATTGACCACTGGTCTCAAGGGAGGTGTAACCAAAGTGCCTGCATCCTGAGTTACCCACAGTTGTCTTGACTTCTGTCACGCCACTTTTTGAAAGGTAGCTCAGGACTAGAGAATGAGGTTGATGACCAGCGCAATCCTACCTCAATATAATCCAAATACAACGCAAGTTGCATCATCAAGACAAACCTCTCTGGTGATGTCGCATCTTCGCTTGCGATGGGCAACTAACATAATTGTTGTTCACTTCCATCCCATGAGTTTAACGTCTTCTACGCTAAAGTAGTTATAGACTGCACTGTAAGTTATCCCCCTAGGACATACTCACATTGTGGCAGTGGGTCTATTCTCGTTTACCTCACATATACAGGCCCCCCTCTATTACAGAACAACCAGCGCAATAAAAAAAATCTCCCAAATCCCAAATCTTCTATGGAGTTGTGGATTATCCTATTCTCCTGCGTCATTCCATCTTTTCCAAACATTGTGGGGAACAATCAAATAGTCAAACGCTTCGCCGGCCGAGGACGGAGCTAAGGAACCACGTAATAGCAAATTGATTGTGCTTACAGGAGTCGACAGGGCGGCAAATTGATTGTGCTTACAGGAGTCGACAGGACGGATTTCAGGAACTCTTTCACGATCGGATGATCCAGAAGAATTAAAGAAGTGAAAGAGGCGAACTGGAGAGGGTTCACAGGTATACACACTAGAGTAATATAAGCCGTTTCCTTCCTATTGTATCGTAAGCGTCATAATGTTTGCATACTGGGGTGAAAATTAAGTACAATATCGTCTGTGTTTGATGATAGAAAGTAATGGAGTCTTTACAATATGGCTGTATCGAACTGGACCTCTATTTTATAGTCCTAAGCGGAGATTCACGAAAGGTTAAGCGAGGGACTAGTCCCAATGGATGTGTTGTGTATCCATTATCCACTCTCTATGAACGTATTGTGTGTTAATTATCCACTCTCTATGAACGTATTGTGTATTAATTATCCACTCTCTATGAACGTATTGTGTATTAATTATCCACTCTCTATGAACGTATTGTGTGTTAATGATCCACTCTCTATGAACGTATTGTGTATTAATTATCCACTCTCTATGAACGTATTGTGTATTAATTATCCACTCTCTATGAACGTATTGTGTGTTAATGATCCACTCTCTATGAACGTTTTGTGTATTAATTATCCACTCTCTATGAACGTATTGTGTATTAATTATCCACTCTCTATGAACGTATTGTGTATTAATTATCCACTCTCTATGAACGTATTGTGTGTTAATTATCCACTCTCTATGAACGTATTGTGTATTAATTATCCACTCTCTATGAACGGGTTGCGTATCCAGTATCCAGCCTCTATGAACGGGTTGTGTATCCAGTATCCAGCCTCTATGAACGTGTTGTGTATCCAGTATCCAGCCTATAGGAACGGGTTGTGTATCCAGTATCCAGCCTCTATGAACGTGTTGTGTATCCAGTATCCAGCCTCTATGAACGGGTTGTGTATCCAGTATCCAGCCTCTATGAACGGGTTGTGTATCCAGTATCCAGCCTCTATGAACGTGTTGTGTATCCATTATCTAGTCTACACAAATTATATTTTTTATGTTTCATAATTTGTACACTACGTCTGAGTGGTTGAGACGTTAGAGTGTTTGATCTCAGTGAAATGGGACTAGGTTCGATTCCCGGACACGACATGCTTGCTCTAGCAGTAAATGGGTACCTCGCGTATGTTGTTTTATGTACGAAGCTGCTCCTGCTGGGTTAACTCTTGACTATGTTGCTTTGATAGCGGGTTACAGCGGCTCTTCTAACATTCCGAGACGTACTTGAGCTGGTGGACCGGTCCTCCTGGGTATAGTGCAAAGCGAGGTTGCCCAGTATACTCATGACGCATTACAGTGTCGATTCCCACTTCGTTGGCAAGGCTGCTGTAACTGTCTGTTTTCATGAGCATGAACAAGCACGTGAAGTGAGGATCGTAATCAGTATTTTTCACCTGACTTTAATTTCACTTCACTCCCAGTAACTCATATTTCACCTGACTTTAATTTCACTTCGCTCCCAGTAACTCATATTTCACCTGACTTTAATTTCACTTCACTCCCAGTAACTCATATTTCACCTGACTTTAATTTAACTTCGCTCACAGTAACTCATATTTCACCTGACTTTAATTTCACTTCGCTCCCAGTAACTCATCTGCAGTCAAGGAACGCAACTGCGACGAAGGAGGGAGCTGACTAAACACCCCCTCCCTCCCCCTCCCCCCCTCTCCATCAGAAATAGCAGAGACCTAGAAACAATGACGCCTGCATCACGTTATCCTGTCCTTAGTTTGTTTTAATTTTTTTAATTTTACGTTTTTACCTAACTAGTTTCTACTGGCGGGAGGCGCGTCTATTCCACCCCAGACCGTAGCAATTGGGCGATATTAAGACGCATAAGCCAGTGCTTGGATGCATGGGTGCGTCTATGTGTACATATGCTAGGTTTCTGCGCTCTAAGAAGCCAGCCCAACTAAAGTGCAATGGAAGGGCCTCACGCTGAAGGCACGTGTGAAAGTTGTGCAAGAATATGATTGTTGAACAGAGTTGAGCGAATCTTATATAGAACCCGAAGATGCAACAGCCAATGGACAAGCAGTAGTTGGGGACATATAGCATGTCGTTAAAGATAACTAAACAGGGTTGTGTCTGAGGCTAGAATAATCATGAAAAGGTCTTATCTTAGACGGACCTGTACTTATACAGGACGGAAGACCCTGTGCAGGCCCCAGTTCTTGTGTGAGCTGGATGTAGCCAGAATGATGATTTCCTGCTTAGCGGGCTAGGCTCGAGCAGCTTATTACTCGGTTGAGTTGGGACACGTGCCGTGGAGGGTGGTTAACCGATGTGCGAGTCCAATAGACTCAAACACTAGAGAAAAGTAGACCCGCAGCCCATTAAGTGTCATCTGTGCTGCTCTTAACAAATCACCTAATCATAGCCGGTGTTATGCCATGTCACACAGTTAGTCGCCTCTTACCACATGATATCTGCGTTGCTGTGATGCTATTCTTGGCGTTGTAATACTAAAAGACCCAGGTGGGCCACTCGAGATAAAGTACTGCCATTATAATCAGCCGAGGTAGCGCAGTGGTTAATGCACTGACTTCCCAACCGAGCAATCGGGGTTCGGTCCCCAGTTGGTGAGGGAATTGTATTCTCACAAACCGGACCTGAGGACGACCTATCCTTAAAAATTGTATACCAGAATAATATGAACAAGTTAAGACGACCTGCGTGATGGCGATGACAATGACTCCTAGTTTGCCGTTGGTCAACACAAATATGGGTCCAACACCATTATTACCAAAATGCCACATTGTCGTGAAAACGTGATCTATAATAAACCTCTGCTGGAGCTCGGATACAGGTTACTTGTAAATAGCACCCGCTGGATTAAAAACCTGTTGTTCACGTTAGACCAAAAATGTGAAGAAAACTGGCTTCTTTCAAAACGCGGGCGACCTACGCTTCATAATGAAGCGAAAATGTGAATGGTCATCATGAGGATAATTTAACTCTATTAGCTTCTCTTTCTGCTTCTTTTGGTCGCAGATGGTGAACAGTGGACACCTGTCCCTGGTCGACACGGAAGTCGTGGCCCGACGGATACTGCCTAGTCCAAAGAAAGGCGTTCTGTAGTTTTCTCTAACCTTTGACCCGAGATTCTGTGTGGATTTTTGTCATCGTTCACGTATTTTTCATAAATGCCTTGTACTGTGTTTTGCTCCTTACAGTCCAGTGCATCCGACTTCAGAACACATTCTCAATGGGTCATATCCATTTGTGGTATAACTTTGTCACCAGGACACACCATTTAAAAGCCCGTTTTCCAGACTATAATCTGATGAACCAATTCCAGACTGCTCGGACTGTAGCCCTGATCGGGAGTGGGAGAGAGAGAGAGATAGAGAGAGAGAGAGAGAGAAAGAGAGAGAGATAGAGAGAGCGAGAAAGAGAGAGAGAGAGCGAGAGAGAGAGAAAGAGAGAGAGCGAGAAAGAGAGAGAGAGAGCGAGCTGCACAATTGAATGGCTGTAGATGCCGACTATATTTTAAGACGCACACTCCCAGATATAATCAAAAAGGCTGTGTCTGTAGTTGAAAAGAACCTCCCACAAAAAGAAGATGAAACATTATCAAGCAATAATCGCAACAACAATAATAGTAAGCAACAAGAATGGATAGAATGAGACACGATGACGCAAGTAAGTACAACACCAGTGCTAGACTTCATAAAAAGACATCAAACCAAATGGTTCGGCCACGTGACACGTCAAACATTAGATAGCATCCCACAGAAAACTTTGCTATACAGATACAACGGATACAAAGCTAAGAGACGCCCTTGCAAAATATGAATAGCAGAAATACCAGAAACCGTGAAAAATCCCATGTAGTTCTTCTTCTTCTTCTTCTTCGTACGCTGTCAGACGTCAACCTGTATTTTTTCGAAAAAATCAGCGGTCATCCTGTGGCTGTCGACACTGCCATAGAGCTTGTCTAGTGTTGCCACTGGTGATGGCCACATCTGCTTTCTCTGATCCTCGTATGTCGGGCAATTTTGCAGCAAATGTTCAGAGGTCATTTTCATTCGTCAGTGCCACCTATCTTCAATTTATTGAATAGGTGGTACCTAAGTCTATTGTGGCCTATGCGAAGTCTGAAGACCGCGACCTGCTCTCTTCTGTTCAACTGGTAATAGGCATCGTTTTTTGTGTAGCCAGTATGTTCTGTTTCCCATTTGCCATGTATCTAGCTCTAATAAGCCTTTTTGACTCTTCGTAGGTCACACTAGTATCTGTTTGTGGTAATCTTGCACCTTCTTTTGCCAGTCTGTCTGCCTCCTTGTTGCCTTGGATGTTACAGTGGAATGGAACCCACTGTACCACTACTCTTTTTGGGGCGGACTGCTGGCATAGTTGACAGAGTACTGCTCTTAAATCATTAAGTTCAGTATTTTTCTGGCGTTTTAGTGCTGTGACTACGGCCAGTGCATCTGTAAGCAGGACTATATGGCTTTTATTTCTTTTGCCTGTCACCATTTCTTCTCCTGCAGCCCTCAGCCTCCGCTCTGAAATTGCTTGAGTATTTTCCAGTTGTCACTGACAGTGTTATTTTTCTACCATTTGGTAGGCTCAGGAATACCCCTGCCCCTCCGTTCTGTGTTGTGTTTGTTACAGAACCGTCGGTGTATGCATGGGTCCAGTCCATGCTTGGGCAGTTTTCCGTTGTGTACCTCAGGGTTATGTCTTTTCTTTCTTTTTCAGTCTGGCTGTTCTTGTTTCTAATACCTGTATATTTTCTTCCACCTCTGGAAATATATGCTGCCTCCAGGTAGGTTTGCGTACAGTAGGGATGGGCTTTGGTGTTGTTAATGCGTTCATAGGGTCTTCGCTCACCTTTGCTTTATCACATGTACAAAACACGTACTAGGACCCGGTCAAGAAACCTCTTCATAACCTGACGCTGAAATCACAAACTGGACCCCCCAAAAAGCAGGGAAAAAAGACAGAAAGAAGAACAATAATAATATCCAGACTACGGATTCACGTCACTTAAAAGTACGACCATGCTGGTCCATGAATCTGACACATAAGCAAGCACGTAATGTGAGTTAGCTTTGCCGCCTTCCTGCTCCAGTAACCCAAGATGAATTTGACTACAATTTTGTCAAACCTACATTTTCAAATAAAGATGGTAACGTCAGTCCTAATATAGAGACTGCCGGCTGGGATGAAGTGACAGACATTCTCGCTTTTGTGTGACGACATTCCCGCTTATGTGTGACTAGACAGGGTGAGGTGACCAATTCCCTTCCTCGTTGACTTGCCTTTTCTAACCGCCAGTCAGGTACTCGTTTACATATATGTAGACTGGAGCGTAACTTCCAGGCATGGACATAAAACACCAAAGGTTAAAGAGCACGCAGAATATGCAGATAACACATCTCGAGACACGGTTTCGACACGCGTGCTGAACCAAGTGTGTGAGTAGAGGGGGGTGGGGGAGGGGAGCCACGGCCCCCTTCCCTCTTTCTTTGTTAATGGGTTTTCCTTATTTGCGAAAGCACGCCCTTTCCACATCAGACACAATCCGTTATGTTATATCAGTATATTAGGAGTAAGTTGGCCATGGTTTTGATGCACGTGCGTGTCTGTGTAGGACGTCATTTCCTGTCCAACGACCAAAAAAGGCGTGGCTAGCATGCCTTAACAATTGCTAAGGGCGCGATGAGACATGAAAATCGTGGCCACCCCGCTGCATTCGGACCATTCATTAGTCGTCTCGACAAAGTCCTGATGTTAGGCCAGGGGGACTCAAATCAAATCAGCATACAGATCACCTATTGAGCACGGCGTTAATTACTTGCGGGCCGCACCTCATCTAAGCTCTGTACTTTTTGTTTTCTTCACCGAAACCTAGGAAGCAATTTGGTGTACATCTCACAGTATGCGAATTGTCTGTTAATGTTCATTAATGCGTTTCGCGGATAGACAAATCAAACAGGTGGCACAGGGGACGGTGTGGCCTAGTGGTTAAGTGGCACGGCTCAAAAGAAGGCGAACGCAAAAAACAAAAAAAAAGCAGGTGACAGATTTCACATACTTAGGAGCACTGTATCTGCAGGCGAAATCCAACACAACTTCAAAAATACTAATCAGATATTACAAGCACGTGACAATAACTACAAAAAGAGCTTTATTCAACACGATTCTCATTTCGACACTATGCTACCAAGGTCAAAACTGGACATTAACATCAACTGAAAGACGGCAAATCTTAACAATAGAAATGAAATGCCTGCGAAAAATATTATGAGAGACCGGATCAGAAACGATGAGATCAGGAGACTAATGGGAACACCACCAGTATTAGACTACATCAAAAGACAGCAACTAAAATGGTTTGACCACGTAACAAGGCTACGATCACACAACACTCCCCCACCCCCACCCCAAAACAGGTAATGCTATTTAGATACAATAGATTCAAGGCGGACCACGAAAAAGGGGGCTTACAGAAATATCTGAACAGGCGAATGCCACTGCACTTGTGGCGTACAATAGGGCTCGTTCTAGCGATTCCTTCATAAACTGACGATGAAAGGCAAAACAGGATACGAGAAAAGAGAAAGAAGAAGATAACGATGATACATTAAAGCTTATTTCAACTTTTTTCAATGAAAGATAGATTTCTGAGATATCGTTAAATCACGACATAAGGTCATATACGTCCTTTTTTCAGAATGAAAGCCGAAGAAAAGAAGAAGAAAAAGAAGTAGAAAAAGAAGAAGACAAAGAAGTAGAAAAAGAAGAAGACAAAGAAGAAGACAAAGAAGAAGACAAAGAAGAAGACAAAGAAGAAGACAAAGAAGAAGAAGAAACACTCAACCCAAAACTCGCTATTAACGCTCTTTTAAGTGCGCACACGAAAGCACACATCCCCATTGTGGGCATTCAACGGCAACAACTTTCACAATATCTCACTGCCTTCAGATCAACACCGCAAAACGGTTTTAAACAACTCAATAGATGTCAATTGATCCTTTAGCGTACAACGTCAAATCTAAGAATGTGACAGCAAGTATTCAACAACAAAACAGCTAATAAATGTGTGTTATTAGTGTTTATAAAACATGTACATCATGTAGCATGTCACTGTGAGAACGTCGCTCCCATCACAGTCTGTCTGAAAGAAACTCGTTCCCTTGCCAAAACACCAGCTTCCGCCACTGTCATACTCAGGCATTCCTGGATATCTTGGTGCCGTCGTCTTCTTGGTCTACCCCTTCCTCTTTTGCCTGGCACCATACCTTCCATCACCGTCCTCTCAAGACCGGTGTGTCTCTTGATGTGACCAAAGTATTTGCATTTTCTAGCCAAAATGGAATTGATAAACCAGTTCTCCTCTATGCTCAACTCTTGCCGAATGTCTACATTTGTTCTTTTCTCTGTCCAGGGTATTCTGAGGATCTTTCTGTAATATTTTGACTCGAAGGATTCGATTCTTTGTCTAGAAGTTTTGGTAATCGTCCATGCTTCACAGCCATAAGCTGCCACAGGAAAAACACAGGCTCTCAAGACTTTTACTTTTATCGTTTTGTTGGTGCCCTGCTATAATTTCTTCAGGCTGTTCAGTCTCTGCATTGCCATAGTTGGTCTTCTTCTGATTTCTTTCGAGCAGTCACCATTTTTGTCAATTCTGGAGCCCAGATATTGAAAATGTGTAACCTGATCTATTTCCTCACCACCCACTGTAAATTTATGCTGACATTGTTATTTATCGGTGGTCATTATCTTTGTTTTGTTTATGTTTATGAACATATTTTGATCTTTACTATGTCCATTAACGGCTGAAAGTAGCTGCTCTAGCCCTTCCGCACTTCTGGATAGTATCACTGTATCATCTGCGTATCGTAACTCTGGAATCTCGTACCCCCAATCGTAAATGGGTTGAAACTTTCAATGTTCTCGTCTTCTAGTACATAAAATCTAAAATAGCTGGAGCAGACAATAGCTAATGACCGGCATAGTCCTTGACATTCTCCGACTGCTTCTGGTAGCAGACATTATGGTTTCGGCGGGAATGCATAAATTGAGAACACTGGTGTTTCTTATCAGGATTTCAATGACAAAACGAAAACATGATATTGCGCTGAGCATTTTTCTAGATCCGATTTATCACTGACATATTAAAAAAACACACACAAAAAAACACATTTGTCTTAACTTCTACATTCCATGATCTATATTTAGCTAATTGCTTCTTGCGACAAATCGTTCTTTATAGATATCGGTCTTGGTAAATAATGATATCTTTCTCTTCCACCCCCCCCCTCCCACCCCCCCCCCCTCTCACTTTTTCTCTTTCTGTTTTCACTCTCTCTTCTCTGTGCCTGTATTCTTTGTTCTTTGTATATGTAAGTTTGTTTTAGATTTTTTCAAATCCTGTGCTCTCTTACTGGTCGGCCATATCTGTCCTTAAATACATTTATTCTGTCCATATTATAAATTGTGTTGTTTAGTTTAGTTACAGATGCTTTGAATACACTTTTGGTAGCTTTCTCTCTCTCTCTCTCTTTCCCTCTCTATCCCTCTCTCTCTTTTTCTATCTATCTATCTATCTATCTATCTATCTATCTATCTATCTATCTATCTATCTATCTATCTATCTATCTATCTATCTATCTATCTATCTATCTATCTATCTATCTATCTATCTATCTATCTATCTATCTATCTATCTATCTATCTATCTATCTATCTATCTATCTATCTATCTATCTATCTATCTATCTATCTATCTATATATCTATCTATCTATCTATCTATCTATCTATCTATCTATCTATCTATCTATCTATCTATCTATCTATCTATCTATCTATCTATCTATCTATCTATCTATCTATCTATCTATCTATCTATCTATCTATCTATCTATCTATCTATCTATCTATCTATCTATCTATCTATCTATCTATCTATCTATCTATCTATCTATCTATCTATCTATCTATCTATCTATCTATCTATCTATCTATCTATCTATCTATCTATCTATCTATCTATCTATCTATCTATCTATCTATCTATCTATCTATCTATCTATCTATCTATCTATCTATCTATCTATCTATCTATCTATCTATCTATCTATCTATCTATCTATCTATCTATCTATCCATCCATCCATCCATCCATCCATCCATATATACATACATACATCCATCCATAAATCCCACAACCACTCATCTCATTCATCCATCCAGTCAACCATAAATACACCCTTCCATCCATCCATCCATATATACATACATACATACATACATGCATATATCTATCCATAAATCCCAAACCAACTCTTCTCTTTCATCCATCCAGCCATTCGTCCGTCCGTCCATCCGTCTGTGTGTCCGTCCGTCTGTCTGTCTGTCCGTCTGTCTGTCTGTCTGTCTGTCTGTCTGTCTTTCTGTCTGTCTGTCTGTCCGTCTGTCTGTCCGTCTGTCTGTCCGTCCGTCCGTCCGTCCGTCCGTCCGTCTGTCTGTCTGTCTGTCCGTCTGTCTGTCTTTCTGTCTGTCTCTCTATTAATTGTGATCATAAATCATAAACAAAATGCATCACTATTTGACTTATTGGTTAACTTACTGGAGAACTTCGCATATCACTACAGAGAGGAGGACCCCGGTCCACCCTTTCCATTGGCCTTTCAGTGTAAGAAGAACCACTGTTACCGGCTACAAAAAACACGTCGTCAAGAGATAGCTCAACTAATCACAAGTAGCTTCGAACAAGAACACATGCGCAGCTTGTTTTCCTGTTCCTAAATAAGTCCAGACAAGGCCAGGCCACAGAGATAAGCCACTATCTTGCCAGCTGGTCATATTCACATCCTCGTGCATCAGCGCAAAACTTGATAGTTAGTTGTTTTCCCACTTATGTCGTTAAGCGAGTGAGGAGCTTAAGTCGTCTGTCCTGCGCCAAGTGCGTTGCGTCGGCCAATGTGAGCCCGTATCACTGCACAGTCACTTTCATGAAATCTGTACATCTGCCTCGCGGTCGTCCAACTGCCAGATCTACCAAACGATGTAAACCATCAGGGGAAGTTAATTCATTCCTAAAATGCGTTTTTTTGTGTTTTTTTAAAACAAGACAAATTATAAGAGGCGAAGAAAGAATCCTTATTTTGTTTTTTTCATGCTACACAAAAAACCAAAAAAAAATTAAAATTAAATATATATATATATAAAAAATAAAAACTTGACTACTTTAAGGTTCGAATTCCATCGTATCCAGTTTGACTGACACAACATTTTTTAACGGTGCCGTCGCTCCTCTGCGCACGGAAAGTAATGACAATCTACCGTACCTGACAAGAAACTTGTAACAGCCAAATAGGCAAGGGAGCGCAGGCTAGGCAGGTGGATATCAGAGTGATTATACGGAGACACGGTCTCACATTGACCGACGCAACGTACTTGGTGCAGGACAGACGAATTAAGCTCCCCACGGCGCTTATTAATGGCAGAAGTGGAAAAAAAATTAACTAATAGGCCGCACTTGTTAAGAACATGTTACTTACAAATTACCATAGGATGTAGAATACTTTTCTTGTTCCTTGTGGATTATAGTTTTTATAGGATGGTGTGTACTACCCCATGTACAGCCCTACTGGTGAATTCACCAGTTTTTATGATGGGCCTTTCCACCACTGGTCAATTCCTCAGTCTTGACTCCAAGGACAATAGACAGGAAATAGGCGGGGTTTTATGGCAGAGTGGAATGACAGAAACCTAATGGTTCTCATGTAGGCCACACATTACTCACCCCCTTGACTAATGTACAAGTACACAAAACCTTCATGGCTCTATAGCTTTTTTGGAAAAATATAATACTTATATATATATATATATATATATATATATATATATATATATATATATATATATATATATATATATAAATGTGTGTGTATAAGCAAATATGTATGTACGGATATGTACGCATGTTGCATATATGTATGTGGGTACGTGAGTTTATTCATGTTCATATACGTACAGATATATATATATATATATATATATATATATATATATATATATATATATATATATATATGTGCGTATGTACATGTGTATATGTATGTATGTATGTATGTATGCAAAAATCTAGCACAGATGGCGCCATAACTGGCTGCGAGTCTACATTTCTCTACTGTTTTGGATCATTATGGATGCAGCTAGACCACGGATTTGCCTGGAATTCACACTAGTCGACGACTTACACTTGTGTTCACGGAAACGTGGTGTTGTTTTCCGTCTGGACTTGTTATTTCGTGCTTTTTTGTTGTTGATTTCTTCCATCCGTTTATCCTGGTCTGGACGCCGGCTGAATGGCACTACGTTAATACCTGTGTCGTATTTCACGGGTTAGTTCTGCCGGTTCACCTTCACGAATTTGGAGTGTGGGAATTTTAGATGCTACTATGATGAGCTGAATACAGCTGGGAAGAGATGCCAGACTCACTCACACGCTGAGTGTTGTCCATACAACCTCTTGTGGTTATCGAAAAGGCACGACAAACTGCGTTTGATACCATCCCACCTTTCTACCCTGCGGGTTACATGTTTACGGAAAGGCTTCGGTGGTAACCCTGAGGCAAAATCTGCATCCTATGCTATCTCCAGTCGCCTCGATGAATGTCTTGCCACTGGCAAAAGGTAGCTTAGGCTCCGTGAGTGAGGTTGACAAAAGGCGCAGTTTCTTCCTCACTTTAATCCAAATCACCGCGCAAGTCACCCATTTCAGCGGACACAGCAAGAGATACGAGTGTCCACACGGCTGAACAAAGAGAGTGGTCTTCATCACTTGTGATGGACAACTATTATGTATATATGCATGGGTGTAAGTATGAGTGTGTGTGTATGCATATGCGCATACATGTGCTCGCGCGTGTATATATATATATATATATATATATATATAAATTTATGTATGGATATATTTGTATGTGCCTGTGGGTGTGAAAAGATATATGTATGTGCAAAAATGAATAGGTATGTATCAGCAAGTACACGTGGGCTTTCATTTATATGTACATTCATTTCTGCTTTCACAAATAAATGTATGTCACCTTTCACCTCACAAAGTGTAACTCCCACCATCTCACGTTTCATCTCATGGAAATTTTCACCTCACTTCACCTCACATCACACAAAATTTTGTTTTAAAATTGTGCAATAAAGAATTTTTCTAAATTAAAAAAAAAATGTACAGCCCTACTTAGTATCTGCTTGCGAAGTGCTAGGCCGCGGCTTAGTACAATGGAGTCTACAAACTTCATTTCCAACCAGTGGTAAATTCTGCTAAATTACTACTTACTACTTGACTCGCATCATGGTATTCAAGCATGCACGGTTGCCTGATGTCAGGTAGCCCAAAAAAGCTGTTTGAATTTGTGAATGACTTTGTTTTGGTGTATCGAGACGGTTCAAAAACGTGGAGCGCCTATTCAATAAACTGAAGATAGGTGGCACTGACGAATGCACTTAGGGTACAGGGAAAATGACCTTAGCCCGGCGGGATATGGAATTTGAGACATTCTTCAAGAAAATGTCTAAGTAAAATTGGCAACGTGGATGAGATAAGAAAGAGGATACATAAAACAATGGATGAGCTTGAAAAATACACAATTGGTGCATCAGTTAAAAAGTGGTCCGACTACGCGATGGTACTACAGACAAAGACGACATTTTGAACACCAATTGTATGTAAACATTTTCTCCCTATTCGCACCACATTTTATAATAGTAGGGTAATTTTCGGTCGAGTGCTTCAAAACATATCTACATGTGTCTATAGCTAAACCGGCCTACGCGTGTTGAGCTAAACCGGCCTACATATGTCTAGAGCTAAACCGGCCTACATGTGTCTAGATAGAACTAAACCGGCCTACAGGTGTCTAGAGCTAAACCGGCCTACATGTGTCTAGAGCTAAACCGGCCTACAGATGTCTAGAGCTAAGCCGGCCTACATGTGTCTAGAGCTAAACCGGCCTACAGTGTCTAGAAGAGAGAAGAATTTGAAGTGACTTAATACAGGTTTATAAGATGATCTGAGGAATGGATAAATTAGACTACAACAAGTTTTTTTGTAATACAGCCACCCACAAGAACAAGAGGACATAGCTACCAATTAACTAAAGAGAGGTCCAGATTAGATATTATGAAATATTTTTTTTAGTCAGAGAGGGGTGAATGCTTGGAATACATTGCCACGGGAGGTAGTGGAGGCAGGGACAGTTAATGCATTTAAGAAAAAATTGGATGCACATAGCTTTTAGAGTAAGGCAATGTAAATGAACCTAGTTGCTTACAAACTCTGCAGTATTCTAAACCAGTATAAAAACGTTAAGTTAAGGTCTCGTCTTCATCATGTTTGTGTGTGTGCGCGTGTGTGTGTCTACGTGTGTATGTGTCTCGAGCGTTCAGAAAAGTACGTGTTCTTACGACAGTTTGGCTAAATCATCAACGGTTCAGTAGACTGAATTCTCTAACTTAGATTTATACGTCTGGAGACATTCCTTTTAAACCGGTCACTGATTTATCAGCAGCTTTGATATCATCTATCGACAATCACACGATAATAACGCTTGTCAACGAAAGAATTTCCTCAAGGAACATTTGCATTCACTATCGTGTGTCATCCATCGTTAACTTATGTGTTGTCTATCTACAGTTACAGCCCCCGTTCTACCTGCCTGCACCAGAAAACCGCGTATTTACTTAAACATATCTTGACTGAAGCATCTACGTATTTATAACATGTCACTGCTCCACGCTAAAAATGATTAACGTATCTACTTTTTTAAATTTTTTTAAATTGTATGTGTTTGCCTCACTAGTTTCTACTGGAGGAGGCGCTTATTTCACCCCAGACCGTAGTCAATTTGGGCGATTTTAAAACGCATAAACCAGTGCTTGGATGCGTGTGTGTATCTGTTTGTACCTAGCCTGGTGTTTCCGTGATGTTCCTCCCGTTTTGATGATCCTCTCCTTGCCCTTCGATGGTATTTGGTTGCTATTTTCATTTTCTAGTCTTCCTCGGTTTATCCAGTCGAGTTTCTAAGGAGAAATACGCACAATTGTTTTCCTTGGACCATTTTGGGAATGAGTATATTTATTTTCCTTCATAATTGATCCTTTTATTTATTTCCTGATTTAAATATTTATTTATATATATCCCCCCTCTTTGAAAAAATCTTTTTCCTTTAAGTGTCAAATCATTATCATACATTTTAGAAAACATTGTGAAGATGCAATGTAGTGAGGTGTACAACGAGGATGAATGATTATGAAAGATAACAAAATATACTGGATACATAAGAATTAAGAGTACAATATTGAATAGCTAAATTAAATGAAAAGGGTTCTTCGTTCTGTTGTGTCTCCGTTTGTCGGCTTTTATCCAGCAGCGCACATTAAGATTATGTAGCACTTTCAGAACACCATCAAACTGCAAACACTCTAGTCATTTGTTTTCTTATATAGAAACCAGTTTTGGTGTACTTGCAAGAATATTAGTTCTTCCATTTTGTATCAATTCACCAATGTAGTTCCACGCCGAGTATTCTATTTCACAACGAAACGCAGGTCTAAGCTTATGAGACTATTTTCTTCTTCTTCGTACCCTGTCAGACGTCAACTTGTATTATTTCGAAAAAAGTAGCGGTCATCCTGAGGCTGTCGACACTGCCATAGAGCTTGTCTAGTGTTGCCACTGGTGATGGCCACATCTGCTCTCTCTGATCCTCATATGTCGGGCAGTTTTGCAGCAAATGTTTAGCGGTCATTTTCCCGGTACCACACGAGCATTCGTCAGTGCCACCTATTTATTGTATATGTGGTACCTCAGTCTATTGTGGCCTGTGCGAAGTCTGAAGACGACGACCTGCTCTCTTCTGTTCAACTGGTAATAAGCATCGTTTTTTTGTGTAGCCAGTATGTTCTGTTTCCCATTTGATTTATGAGACTATTTAAACTCTTATGTGAGCTATTATCTACTGATTTTCTTTAACATCATCATCATGTAGCGCGTCCTTTGCAGGGCGTCGCTCTAACAACAGTCAATCTGTAGGACTCTCGATCTCTACCCAGAACTCCTGCCTCTGTTGTTGTCCTCTTCATGACCTTCGTGATGTAGGGTGTCTTTTTCTCCTCGGTCTGCCTCTGTCCCGCTTTCCAGGAGCCATACCCTCAGGTATCGCTCTCTCCAAGCCATTACTTAGTCGCTCCAAGCCATTATGACGTTTAATGTGGCAAAAATATTTCAGCTTTCTGGAGAAGATATTGTTTACTAACAAATTTCTATCGATATCCCGGTCTTTTAGGATATCTGCATTTTTCTTTTTCGTTATCTATGGCACGTTGAACCCCCTTCTGTGGCATTTTAGTTAAAAAAGATTCAATCCTTTTCTCAAGTGTTTGTGTGGGAGTCCACGTTTCACATCTGTACATTGCCACCGGGAAAATGCAAGTTCACAGGATTTTTATTTTTGTCATATTATTAGTGCTCTGCCATATGTTTCTCATTGTATTCAACCTCTGCATTGTCATATGTTTCTCATTGTATTCAACCTCTGCATTGTCATATGTTTCTCATTGTATTCAACCTCTGCATTGTCATATGTTTCTCATTGTATTCAACCTCTGCATTGTCATATGTTTCTCATTGTATTCAACCTCTGCATTGTCATATGTTTCTCATTGTATTCAACCTCTGCATTGTCATATGTTTCTCATTGTATTCAACCTCTGCATTGTCATATGTTTCTCATTGTATTCAACCTCTGCATTGTCATATGTTTCTCATTGTATTCAACCTCTGCATTGTCATATGTTTCTCATTGTATTCAACCTCTGCATTGTCATATATTTCTCATTGTATTCAACCTCTGCATTGTCATATGTTTCTCATTGTATTCAACCTCTGCATTGTAATATGTTTCTCATTGTATTCAACCTCTGCATTGTCATATGTTTCTCATTGTATTCAACCTCTGCATTGTCATATGTTTCTCATTGTATTCAACCTCTGCATTGTCATATGTTTCTCATTGTATTCAACCTCTGCATTGTCATATGTTTCTCATTGTATTCAACCTCTGCATTGTCATATGTTTCTCATTGTATTCAACCTCTGCATTGTCATATATTTCTCATTGTATTCAACCTCTGCATTGTCATATGTTTCTCATTGTATTCAACCTCTGCATTGTCATATGTTTCTCATTGTATTCAACCTCTGCATTGTCATATATTTCTCATTGTATTCAACCTCTGCATTGTCATATGTTTCTCATTGTATTCAACCTCTGCATTGTCATATGTTTCTCATTGTATTCAACCTCTGCATTGTCATATGTTTCTCATTGTATTCAACCTCTGCATTGTCATATGTTTCTCATTGTATTCAACCTCTGCATTGTCATATGTTTCTCATTGTATTCAACCTCTGCATTGTCATATATTTCTCATTGTATTCAACCTCTGCATTGTCATATGTTTCTCATTGTATTCAACCTCTGCATTGTCATATGTTCCTCATTGTATTCAACCTCTGCATTGTCATAACCATTCTCCGTCTGACCTCCTTTATGCAGTCTCCATTGTTGCTTATAGTTTAGCCGAGGTACTCAAAACTTGTGACTTTCTCAATTTCCTGTTGTTCTAGAATAACTTTAGGTTTGGTCTTTGTCTTGTCTGCGCTCATTATTGTGGTTATACTTATAGTCAGGTATAGATTTTGGTCTTCGCTGTGTTGTTTTACCAAAAGGATCATCTGTTCCAGCACTGCAGCGTTCTTTGAGAGAACTTCTTCTTCTTCTTCTTCTGCGTACACAGTCAGACAGTAACCATTATTTTCTCGAAAAAAGCGGCGGTCATCCTGAGACTCTCGCCACTACCATAGAGCTTGTCTTGCAGTTCCACTGGCAATGGCCACATCTGCTCTCTCTGATCCTCGTATGTCGGGCAGTTCTGCAGCAGATGTTCAGTGGTCATTTTACCAGTACCGAACGGGCATTCGTCGGTACACCCTATCTTCAATTTGTTGAAAAGGTGGTACCTCAGTCTGTTGTGGCCAGTGCGAAGTCTGAAGACAACGACCTGCTCTCTTCGGTTCAACTGGTAATAGGCATCGTTTTTGGTGTAACCAGCATGTTCGGTTTCCCATTTGGACATGTACCTGGCTTTGATAAGCCGTTTTGACTCTTCGTACGTCATACTGGTATCTGTTTGTGGTAGCCTTGCACCTTCTTTTGCCCTTTGAGAGAACAACTGTGTTGTCTGCATATCTGAGTTCTGATATCTCATTCTCGTCGATTTTTAATGGTTCGAAATTGTCATAATTGTCATCGTTTAGTGGAGCTACGTAGCGCAGTGGTTAGCGCTCTGGCTTCGCATCTGAGTGGTCCTGGGTTCATTCCCCAGTTGAGGCGGTAATGTTTTTTTAGACCGCAACGGCTCCCGGGTCGACCCAGCCTTAAATGGGCACTTGTTCAGTCCGGGAAGTAAAAGCGGCGAGGGAGAGGAGATGGCTACCGCCCTAGTATAGCCGAGCCTTTGAAATGTGAGATCGCTAACACCTCACACCCCTACGGCAGTAATGCTATCGGTTACTTTACTTTTACATCATGGATTCTTGAACCTAGGAATCAACATCATCACACAGGTGTCGCTCCCATAAGTGCATCGCCAAGCAGCTAGCCAATAGTATATATACCCAGTACCTAGGCAGGTGCTGATTTCATGTCCTTCGGAACTCTCCAGACAGAACACACTTTCTCCCTTCTCCCTGTCACTCTCAAATCTATCATCCTGTGCACATATACATTTTTACGACCCTCTGTCTCTTCATCATTCTGTAGAGTGTCCATGATTTCCCTTACCAACTCAACCCTGTCTCTCGTCATTAACGCGTCGTTCATCACAGCCCGTCCCGCCACTCTTTCGTTGCCCCAGACGCCTGCATGTGACACCTTGTGCACCAGAGCTGCTCAGAAGAAATGTCCACTCATTTCTTAGCATACACATTTATATCTTACAAACATGACATGTGAGTCTGACAGTATCCCTGCGCGTGTCCCCAGTTGCGTTACCAACCAAGATAGAGCCGCTGTTTCCGCCTCAATCTCCATCGTCATACTCGATTTGGGATCAAGATGCTGAGCAGCGCATGAGCTGCAGTGGTCAGCGACCCATAGCTGACTACTAGCGTCAGGGCCAGTGAACCAGAGCTGCCAAGACCCTTCTACGCCTCCACGTGGTGATCCTGGATAACAGGCTGCAACAGAGCAGACTGGCTAAGGAGAAGGGTTCTAGGAGGGAATGCTAACCCGGTACTAAAAAAATGCTTGCTGAAGTCGGATGTGTTGGACCGAAAGGTGTAAATATCGCAGTCAAGCTGTAAACTACGACACAACGCATTCCGTTGTCTGGATTACATTCTGCTACTCAAGTCCTTTCAGGATTTGGTAGCGGGAGATTGAGAACGAACGAAGCCAAGCCATACTCGATTTAACAGTGGAGTATTCTCCACCACCTATTTGCCATTTTGGTAGCCGACGAAACCCCAACAGCACCTGTTTGCATCTCTGCCGGCGGAGCCATCTGTGTACATAATTGGGTCTCGTGGTCCTGAGTGTTGCTGGATCAGCTCCTGTATTGAAACTTCTGTCCTAGTGCCGCCCCACTCGCGACACTCTCTGCTCAGATTCATCGCCACCATTTTCAGGGGGCTTTGGTTGCCCACTTCTACCCATTCACTACTTATTCCCAAGTCTGCATATGTATATCGAATAGATTAGGGGAGAAAGTAAACATATCTGTCTTTAACAGTGCTTGGAAATGGATCTAAATTTGGAGCGTTTTTCTCTTGTCCTCACTCAGTTGCGACCAATTTCAGGCCGTCAGACTTCATCATGTGTAACCCCTATGCATCAAATCTATTGGTTAACATTAATTACCGACTTTAAGAAGAGAACAGAATATCACGAGGCGTACAGGAGAATGTGATTGTAATGCAATGCTAGATTCCCCAGTTGGCTCTACATTTTGGAGATCGCAGTGTCTATTACCACCTGGGCAGCTAGGCTGCTGTACATAGTCCTTCAAAGTGCACAACGTGGGTGAGAGGTCTTGGTCAGTATGTTACACCTGACCCTAACGTTAACATTCGCACCAAATATGGATCTAGAAGAATATACGCCTGTTAGACTTCTGGGTCGTAGAAGTGAGTTTAAACAAATACCTACTGAATCAATTACGGGCTGTATCCGTGCTGATAGACGGCCAGATTTTATGTACTTTGTGACGACGCTAGTTAAAATGTTAATTGGGTTGCACGGTCACCATGTTTACCACCGTTTCGTTTTGGTTTGTTTTTTGATTTTTTTTTTTTTAGCCATCTGTAAATCTAAAACACTGATATCCAATCAGGCATAGAAAGTTCTTGATGTCAGGTAACTAAATGTTTAAACTCAATGCGTTTTTTTGTGGCCCTGGCGTACCATGTTAGTCCAAGGCTTATAATCAGACAATCTCTCCATTTCATGGGCGTTTAAAGTTATAGGCCCATCAAGACGTTACCTTTGGTGACCATGTGTTGTTACGCAGCCGCACCACATGCCCCCGTCCATCTGGATTTTTGTTTTCTGTGCTACAAATTCGGTCCCGCAGAGAGACTGCCAATGTTCTTCGCTCCATTGCTTTTGAACGACTCGGAGATTCTATGTGTCTGCTTTTAGTAGGTTCCATGCCTCGCAGCCATAGATATTGGCTGGAATAAGCATGCTGTTAAATGTGTGGCCGTTTGCCTTGTTTCTCGTCTCTGGAAGTATGGGTTAGAATACGATTAAAGTTGTTCTATCCTGCTGCTATCATACGTGAAATCTCTCGATTTCTATTTAGGTACTTTCTAATTTCTTGGTTCATGGCTTTTTCTTTCTTCTTTCGCTTATCTTGGTTTGCCTTTCAGTGTTGGGTAAATGTGCGAATTTACGTTTTATAGTCGACCATTTCCTAGATGCAGTTCGCCACATGGGCAATAATTGAATTGGGGAGCCGCGTAGCGCAGTGGTTAGCGCGCTGGCTTCGCATCTGAGTGGTTCATTCCCCAGTTGAGGCAGTAATGTTTTTTCAGACCACAATGGCTCCCGGTTAAATGGGTACCGGTTCAGTCCGGGAAGTAAAAGCGTCGAGGGAGAGGAGATAGCTACCGCCCTCATATAGCCGAGCCTTTGAAATGTGAGATCGCTAACACCTCACACCCCTACGGCAGTAATGCTATGGGTTACTTTACTTTTTACTCTACCTTCGTAGCTACAAATAACCATAACATGAATACTTCACATCTAACAAACCCATCCACGACGGGCCAGCAATGGGAAATGTATGCCATAAAATACATTGATAGTACAACAATTAAACACTTCCAGACGCTATAAAACTCAGGAGTTGCATTGAGGATATGTTTTCAATTCTAGAATACATGTCCATATAAAACATATCCCCTTGCGTAAAACCCACATCTCATAGTCTTCTCAAGATAGGATTGTTTCTTCTTATTAAGAATGGGTGAGACATGAGTTTTTGTCGTCTTTTATATGAAGGAATAAAAAAGAGAAATTAAGTGTCGTTGTTTTGTTTTTTTGTTTGTTTTTTTACATTCGCCTCATTTCTCTATTCCCCAAAGCGGGTGTGCGTTGCACTGTGGTTTTTATTTTGCGCCTGTCGGCCCAGTGCATCCGACTTCAGCATGCATTTTATGTAAGGGTCTGCTTCCTACTGCATTTTCTAAGAGTTTGCTTCCCCGGGGTAACGACCGGTGCTGTGATGGGGATTGAACCCAGCACCTTTGGGTTGTGAGCCGTGCCACTTAACCACTAGGCCACGCCGTCCCCTGTCGTCGTTTTGATATTCCGATCTTGTAAACGGGGACATTTATACACGGTTGGACGAACTTTGAACTTAGTCGCTCCTTTTCTACACTGGGACGTAGAGATACGAGCTTGGTGTAGGTACTCAAACTGTCCTCTGATTGGATGCAGGTTTATAACAAATGAAAGTAAAATACTTACTGTGCCAGTACAGTACTACATAGTTAGGGTCGGGCTAAATATAAAAACCCCAACCAAAACAAAATAAAATTGTATTGTACCTATAGCTAACACAGCTCGACTGGAAAGTTATGGATTTCTCATTCTCTTGGGTCTTTTATTTTTCTTAACATTCGAAGTACTGTACCAAACCTATTCATCGAATGTAGAATAAGCAAAATGAAAGTGTATACATTCTCTTCTAATTTATCCCATCCTCGGAAAAAAACCAGTTATTACCTCTTATACTCTCGTACGGTACACGGAATAATGTTTCTATAACTTTCATTTATTCCTGTATCATATATGGGCTAATGTTTCTTGAACTTTCATTTATTTCATATCATATATGGGCTAATGTTTCTTGAACTTTCATTTATTTCGTATCATATATGGGCTAATGTTTCTTGAACTTTCATTTATTTCGTATCATATATGGGCTAATGTTTCTTGAACTTTCATTTATTTCGTATCATATATGGGCTAATGTTTCTTGAACTTTCATGTATTTCGTATCATATATGGGCTAATGTTTCTCGAACTTTCATTTATTTCGTATCATATATGGGCTAATGTTTCTCGAACTTTCATGTATTTCGTATCATATATGGGCTAATGTTTCTTGAACTTTCATTTATTTCGTATCATATATGGGCTAATGTTTCTTGAACTTTCATTTATTTCGTATCATATATGGGCTAATGTTCCTTGAACTTTCATGTATTTCGTATCATATATGGGCTAATGTTTCTCGAACTTTCATTTATTTCGTATCATATATGGGCTAATGTTTCTCGAACTTTCATTTATTTCGTATCATATATGGGCTAATGTTTCTTGAACTTTCATTTATTTCGTATCATATATGGGGTACTGTTTCCTAGATCTTTGATTTATTCTTGTATCATAATTGAAATACTATTTCTAGAACTTTCTTTTATTCCTGTATCATATATCGGGTACTGTTTCGAGATTTTTCTTTTATTCCTGTATCATACATGAGGTAATGTTTCTAGAGTTTTCTTTTATTCCTGTATCCTATATGAGGTATTGTTTCAAGGGTTTTCTTTTATTCCTGTATCATACACGAGGTAATGTTTCTAGAGTTTTCTTCTATTCCTGTATCCTACATGAGGTATTGTTTCAAGAGTTTTCTTTTATTCCTGTATCCTACATGAGGTATTGTTTCAAGAGTTTTCTTTTATTCCTGTATCATACATGAGGTAATGTTTCTAGAGTTTTCTTTTATTCCTGTATCATACATGAGGTAATGTTTCTAGAGTTTTCTTTTATTCCTGTATCGTGAAGGGTCCTCCGCGCGTAACATAATTTTATTATGTGGGAACAGCGGGATGTGCACTGTTGTGAGTTGGAGAATCTTCTACCCTAAAGTAGTTAGACCACTCTGTTAGTCATCTCTTACAGCTTGCACTCAGTTCAACAATACAATAGTACTCTTATGCGACCAGGGCCCGTCGCGTCGAATGACCATGTCCATGACTACGTCTCATGGCCGCGCCTTAGGCAGCCTGCAGTTCTGTTGGGGAGGTGGCGATCTGTTTTAGCCAGGATTTGCGAGGGAAGCCCCGAGGAGGTCTCCATGATGAGCACGGCTTCTTCCCGTAACTCGCCCCCACAGCCTGCCGGAGCATCTC